>OY856409.1:792920113-793520113 GCA_963693085.1 Alisma plantago-aquatica
ACCTGAGAAGTCAACCCTCTCCAATCCGCAGCCTCCAACCCTAGGAGTAGCAAGGAGAGTACAAAAGATAAACAGGAACAAGAAAGGAAAACAGAAATTACAACTTATCCTTTAAGCCCAAGGCTTGATATGCCTAGATCAAGCGTAAGATCTCCTAGCCAAGTATGTGAACTTGTGATTGCTGTGGGTAGGAGAATCTAGCCTATAGGACAAGAGATTGAGCTAAGGAGAATGTAGGCCAATGATCACAGTGCTCAAATTTGCTTGCAAAAGATTGCTCAAGTATGCTCAAGTGTATTCTCAAGTGTAACAAGTGAGATTTAGTGTCATATGGCTTGTCCTATTTATAGGAATGGCCTAAGTATGCCTAAGGACGTTCTAGACAACTTCTAGGGGTTTCTAAGTGCTTAACTAGCCGTTAGGTACAAAGTTGTTGCTTTAACAACGGCTAAATGTTTTATTCTGCAGTTGCTGTCAGAGACCATCTCGGTCGAGGAATGGTCGACCGAGACACCCACTCGGTCGAAGTTTTGTCGACCGACAGGCGCTCTGGATTAACGTTTATTTGCAACTGCCAACTACTTTGTCTGTTGTGTCTAACGGCTACTTTGGTTCTTTCTCGGTCGAGGAGTTTGTCGACCGAGAGTGTCTCGGTCGAGGAGTTTGTCGACCGAGAGTGATCCTGTTTCAAGGTTTCAATTTAAGCATTAATTATATGTGTGAGTGTGCAAAGGTGATCCTAATTAAATGGGATGACATGTCTAACTATGGTGTTTGGCTAAGGAAAATCTAACGCTTGATTTACATGCAATTCTAAGTACTTGTACATTATATATTTGTACAAGTTTTACAACATTGATTACATTGCATGAAAATATAACTAAGTAAGCTCTTGGATTTTCCCTTGCTACTTTGTCATCTTTGCTTAGTCCTGCACACTCAAGTAGCTTGTTAGATTAATAAGAATGAAATGTTTGTCATCATCGAAACAAAGGGATTTATCATAATATCCAATTTATCCAACAATCTCCCCCTTTTTGAAGATGACAAACATTTCCTAAATATGAAATAAGGAAATATAAAGCATGTGAGTTTCATATCTGAAAATTTTCCTTTTGTAGCCATTTATGTTTTTCAAGTGAGTGCTGGCCAAGATGTGATGAAACTCATTTATATTTTTATATTCTTTCTCCCCCTTTGTCATTTCAAAAAGATATCCAAGTTGAATGTTGTATTTTTCTTCTCCCCTTTAAGATAATGCTCCCCCTTAATTAGATATCCTATTAGGAACATGGATTTTTATCTAATTTATCCACAATTTGTTTCTCAATCATTCGCAAAGGATGTTAAGCCTTGAAATGATATGAGATTCCCTTAAGCATATGATGAATGTATATTGATTTCTCATGTATCAAAGGATGTTAAGCCCTAGATTAAATGAGAATCCTCTAAGCTTAGAGTACATAAAAATGTCTCCATCCAAAAGCCCTATTTTGGGTAGAGAATTCCTTTAAATACAAGATACCATTTTCAATAAATTCATAAATTTCTTGAAAATTTTCAGCTACACATGGTGATTACAATATTTTTGTAAGCTTCTTCAATCAAATGGTCAAAGTTTTGATGATCTCCCCCTTTTTCTTATGCTTTGCTCCCCCTTAGATAGATATCTCAAATGAAAGTTTGAATACTAAGCAAATATATAAAATGTCCAAGATTTAACAAAGATGTATGCAATTTATGTCAATCTGGAAAAAACAGAAACCCAGTCGGTCGACAATTGCTCGACCGACAATGTTCTCGGTCGACTAGTTGCTCGACCGAGAATGTTTCTGGAGAACTGTTTTGCATTTTGGAAATTCAATTACAATTGTAATGGTTGCCTGTTTTAATTATTATTCCCTTCATTTGTTATGCTCTACAATAATGAACTTATGATCCGTATTTTGAAGATGTCTCATATGCCAAAAAAAATAACCATGTGAATCAAATAAAAATGGCAAATTTCATTCAATAGCATGAAGAAGATTACAATTACATAGAATTTGACTAATCATTTTTATTACAACTAGTACAACTCCAACACTTCATAGGAAAGATTTAAGAATTACATCGATGTCCGGATCTTTCCCAAGGAATGGCTCGGCTCCATAATATTTGACCAGAGTTTGCCAATCTAAAGCACCTGTCATAGCCAATGCATATGCTTCCAGAAATGTGGGAACTCGGTCAAATCGGAAGTGAGCAGCTATATCTTGCAATTGTATGGAGGAAAATTGAGTATGTGCAAGATCCATTGATGGTGGAGGTGGAGGTTGATAGTAGTTGTATGAAGGGTTAAATGGGTTGAGCATGCCAGGATTTAAAGAATGCGGATATTCATCGGTTTCAGCCGGAGAAAGATTTTGCATTCTTTGATTTAAGTATGTCATGGCATGATGGGTATAGTTGAGTTGGTTACTGAGATGATATTGGGAGCCAACAAGATAAGTGAGAGTATTTTGGATGGGATCAATAGAAAGATTAGTAGGAGGAGGGGGTGGTGGTATATCTTGATGTGATGATTCTCCTTCTACTCTAGCCCTTTTATGACCAAAGTCAATCCCCATCTTCTCTACGGTGTTCTTACTTATCTTTGGTGGTCTACGCTCCCATATGTATCCCATATCTTCAATGTTTAACTTAAGACAATGTTGAGTAATCTGGCATACAAAATCGGCATATGGTGGATTGCCAGAAAACTCAAGCATATTTGTAAGTATTATGCGAATGAAGTTGATGGGAATTTCTTTTATGATAGCATAAATTAGACACATACGGAAAATAGGAACTTCGGATTTATTGGCTCGTGGATGTATGTTGGTGGAAACAATGAGGTTTACTATTCTACATGCCGGTTTTAGGTTTATTGCATAATAGGTTCCCCTATCTTCATGACAAGTGGTATTGGCTTGAAATATGACTCTTTTTATATCACTAAGGCTAGTGGAGTGGTCATCATGGGAAAATAAATTTATTGGATTGCCGGTGGTAAGGTCAAGGAAATCTTGATATTCATCTATATCAATTTCTAGCATGTCAAGAATATCCCCTTCGGAAAATTTAAAACTATGCCCATTGACCATGGTGTAGAAGAATGTGGTTTCATTTTCGGTGTGGGATAAGAGATTGGCATAGAATTCGTGGACTACCTTAATGGAATAGGAAGGAAAGGATGGATTGATGAAGTCCTTCAGCTTTTGTACTCCAAAGAGATGCTCCAGGTCGACTATATTGATGAAGTCCATCACTTCGACCGGGCGTCGGGGAAGAGGAGCTTTAGAGGAAAGCCGAAAGTATCTATCTCCAGCATCTCCGTCGACGAAGGCGATGTCATTGATGATCGTCAGTGGCGGAGTGGCTTCCCGATCTTCTCTTCTTTTTCTTCCAGCAACTTTCTTCTTCCCACGGACAGCTGATGATGAGGCCATTGTGTTTCTTGAGAGTGGAGAAGAAGCAAGGAAGATTTGAGGGTAAGAATGCTGAAGGATTGCACGAAATTGCACTAGAGATGGACTATGGAGGCAAGGAAATGCAAGTGTGAGTAAGTGGCTCGTTTTTGCACTTATTTATAGAATTCCAGCGACCTGGTCGGTCGAAGACTCGTCGACCGAGCGTCCGCAACGGTCGAGTTGCAGACGCGCCACTTGGTCCTCCAACGGTAAAGAAAACGGTCATAACGGTCGGGTTGCAACGGTCATATCCAACGGCTATTTCTCGGTCGAGCGCTTGTCGACCGACATTGTCTCGGTCGAGCACTCGTCGACCGACAGTTCGTCCGATACTGAGTCTGTTTAGAATTTGTCGGTCGAGTGAGATGGGTTGACCGAGTGGTTCTCGGTCGACGAAGTCGTCGACCGACAGACCTACTGAGTTCAATGTATTTTAATGTGAATCATAGAACATTTTTGTAGAGCATATATATATGTATATTCCAAGGGAGTAATAATATTTAAGGCTTCTAATTACTACAAATGATTTAAGTTTTGATTTAAAAATATGCTAAGATTAAGTTCAATAAAATAATGTCCAAATAAACAATTTTTATCAAAGTTTATTTTAGGTCGCCCTTGATTACGACCATGGCGCCCCTTGGTCAAATTTTATTTTAACCAAGAGGCATATTCTGCAGGTTTCCAAAAAAATATTCATACGTGAAGAATAAGTTCTGCAGATAGCTTACGAATATCAATATGAGGCCCATTAAAGTGTACAAATTATGAGAACTTAATAAGGGCATCAAATATGATGAAGCATATTCAAGAATAATATCCATTTGGATAGACTAATTCAAATATGATGAAGCATATTAAGTGATGCTTAGCACAATGAGTATTTTCAAAAGTCGATTTGAAACATTTTATTCATTGCAAGTATTTCTAAGAGATAAATTTGCAATAAGAGTATGATTAAATAGGATTTTTCTTTAATCTAAGCATGATCCATATAATCTTTCAAGAATAATTTTCATACAGAAAAAAAAATTTACATCAGCAAAAAAAAATGATATGCTCGGTCTACAATTGCTCGACCGACATTTTCTCGGTCGACAACTGCTCGACCGACCATGTTTCTGGAAACTGTTTCAGAAATCTATGCAATAAAGGTTGTATCTAATTCAATTATTTCGAAGATCAGTTTGAGATAAAACATATGGATATCAGAGTGATATCAAATTTATTATAAATTTGTTATCCCTATATGTTAAGTTGAGATAGACAAAAAGATGTGCAAATTTGAGACTTTGGTCATATCTCAACTTAGTCTAATCGAATCAATTTGGGGATTTTGGAACCCATACCATCTCAACATTCTTTTTCCTGTATGGGCATGAGAAGGAGTAATGTCCAAGACGTGAACAGTAGTGGCAACATATAGAATCAACCTCATATCTCTTTCTATGATTTTGGTCTAGGTTGTTCTTTGGTACAAAAGTATATTTGCCTCTATGTACATTCATGGATTGACTTGCTTGTGTCCTTCTCCAACTAGGTTGTTGATAGGATTTCTCATTAGGCTTATAACCTAGTCCTCTTCTCCCTATTTGATGATAGGAATTTTCTAATATTCTATCAAGGATTCCATTGTTGCTTAACTTACTAACTTCTTGTTGCAACTTAACGATCTCATCCATTCTTTTCTTGATATCTAATTTTGCTTGGTCTAGATTGGATGATAACATATTTCTTTCTTTCACTATATTGTCATAATCTACATGGGTGCACAATATAGGTTGTTTTTGAATATCATTTAACTTTGCAAGCAATTCAGTCTTTTCTTGACATAGAAGATCATAGTTAGTCTCTAGAGTGAAAATTTTCACTTCACTATTACTTAGAGATGATTTTAAAGTACGATTGTCAGACATAATGCTATCTTTTTCAAAACCAAGAGTATTCAATTTAGCATATAAATCGTCATTTTCGGATGTAAGCTCAAGAAGTCTAGCATTTAGATCATCATTTTCTTTATTTGATTTCTTTAATTTCTTTTTGCATTCAACATATTTATTATGTGTTTCTTCAATAATAGTAACTAACTCTTCTTTAGGTAAATCAAGCAAGCTTACCTCTTCTTCTTCTTCCTCACTTATTGTAGCAACGAAACATTCTTTATGTGTATCTTCTTTCTTTGACCTCTATGGACATCTAGACGTAGAGTGCTTTGTTCCTAAGCACCAATTGCAACTTGTCGCACATTGGTCCATGCTCCTTTTCTTGTGGTTGTAGTCACCTCCTCCCTTTATCTCTTCAAGACCTTGTTAGGGCTCCTTGAAGCCTGCTCTGATACCAATTGAAAACCTCTAGAGGGGGGGTGAATAGAGTTTTATAGATAATTTAACAATTATTACACTTAAACAACCACAAAGAAAATATTTGACAAGGAGACACAAGGTTTAGAGTGGTTCCAACTATAGCAAATACTATAGCTGTCAGTCCACTACCCGGTTGCTTACCCAACCGGGATTTGAAAAGAAATTTATTTTATTACCTCTTCAAGGAATTTACATAAAATACAATCTCTTTTCCTAAACCCTTCAAGCAGCCTTCACCTAGAAGTAATCGCCAACCTTGAAGCAGCCTTCCCTTGAAGTAGATGCACCAACTCCCGTTGCACCAGCCTTCTGAAGTAGCTTCCCTTGCGATAGCCTTCTTGAAGTAGCTTGAAGTCCCCTTCTCCACCTGAGAAGTCAACCCTCTCCAATCCGCAGCCTCCAACCCTAGGAGTAGCAAGGAGAGTACAAAAGATAAACAGGAACAAGAAAGGAAAACAGAAATTACAACTTATCCTTTAAGCCCAAGGCTTGATATGCCTAGATCAAGCGTAAGATCTCCTAGCCAAGTATGTGAACTTGTGATTGCTGTGGGTAGGAGAATCTAGCCTATAGGACAAGAGATTGAGCTAAGGAGAATGTAGGCCAATGATCACAGTGCTCAAATTTGCTTGCAAAAGATTACTCAAGTATGCTCAAGTGTATTCTCAAGTGTAACAAGTGAGATTTAGTGTCATATGGCTTGTCCTATTTATAGGAATGGCCTAAGTATGCCTAAGGACGTTCTAGACAACTTCTAGGGGTTTCTAAGTGCTTAACTAGCCGTTAGGTACAAAGTTGTTGCTTTAACAACGGCTAAATATTTTATTCTGCAGTTGCTGTCAGAGACCATCTCGGTCGAGGAATGGTCGACCGAGACACCCACTCGGTCGAAGTTTTGTCGACCGACAGGCGCTCTGGATTAACGTTTATTTGCAACTGCCAACTACTTTGTCTGTTGTGTCTAACGGCTACTTTGGTTCTTTCTCGGTCGAGGAGTTTGTCGACCGAGAGTGTCTCGGTCGATGAGTTTGTCGACCGAGAGTGATCCTATTTCAAGGTTTCAATTTAAGCATTAATTATATGTGTGAGTGTGCAAAGGTGATCCTAATTAAATGGGATGACATGTCTAACTATGGTGTTTGGCTAAGGAAAATCTAACGCTTGATTTACATGCAATTCTAAGTACTTGTACATTATATATTTGTACAAGTTTTACAACATTGATTACATTGCATGAAAATATAACTAAGTAAGCTCTTGGATTTTCCCTTGCTACTTTGTCATCTTTGCTTAGTCCTGCACACTCAAGTAGCTTGTTAGATTAATAAGAATGAAATGTTTGTCATCATCGAAACAAAGGGATTTATCATAATATCCAATTTATCCAACAATATATATATATATATATATATATATATATAGAGAGAGAGAGAGAGAGAGAGAGTCAGGCTAGTGTACCGGAGACACCGTACACCTCAGTCATTTTTAAAGATGCAATAACTTTTTGAAAAATCTAAACCGTTGATCTTCTTAAATATCTTAAGAACATACTATATACTAAATTTCAGCTCATTTGGACACTTATAGGTCATGCATCTAAAGGAGGCAAAAATCATGCATTTCAAATTAGTTTTGTGCGTCGATTTTGTTGTCCTTGTATGAGTGACTTACACTCGTCCAAATGATCTCAAATTTTGTATGTAGCCTATTATTATTGTAATCATGAAGATCAATGGATTAGATTTTGAAAAAACATGGTCTAGATAGGCAAACACCATTGGGGTGTACAACGTGATCTGTACACTCGAGTGTATTCTAGCCTGACTCTCTCTCTCTCTCTCTCTCTCTCTATATATATATATATATATATATATATATATAGAGAGAGAGAGAGAGAGAGTCAGGCTAGAATACACTCGAGTGTATCCGTAGCAGAATACACTCAAGTCGTTTTCCATGATGCAATATATTTTTTGAAAATCTAATCTGTTGATCTTCTTAAACATCTTGTGAACAACTCATACGCAAAATTTGAGCACATTTGGATATGTATAGCTCATGTTATGACGACCACAAAAATTATACATTTCAAATTAGTTTCACGCATTGATTTTGTTGCCCTTGGATGAGTGACTTACACTCATCCAAATGAGTTCAAAATTTGTATGTAGCCTAGTTATAGTATGACGGTGAAGATCAACGGTTTACATTTTGCAAAAAATAGTCTTGATATGCAAACACACTTGAGTGTATTCGTGCGATCCGTACACTCGAGTGTATTCTAGCCTGACTATATATATATATATATATATATATATATATATATATATATATATAATCAGGTTGGAATACACTCGAGTGTATCCAGAGCAGAATAAACTCAAGTAATTTTTCATGATGCAATATTTTTTTAAATCTAATATGTTCATCTTCTTAAACATCTTGTGAATAGCTCATATATAAAATTTGAGCCCATTTGGACACTTATAGGTCATGTTATGAAGGCCACAAAAATTGTGTATTATATATATATATATATATATATATATATACATATATTTATATACATATATACATATATATATAATCAGGTTGGAATACACTTGATTGTATCCAGAGCAGAATACACTCAAGTAGTTTTTCATGATGCAATATTTTTTTAATCTAATATGTTGATCTTCTTAAACATCTTGTGAATAGCTCATATATAAAATTTGAGCCCATTTGGACACTTATAGGTCATGTTATGAAAATCACAAAAATTGTATATTTCAAATTAGTTTCATGTGTTGATTCTGTTGCCATCGGATGAGTGACTTATACTCATCCAAATGAGTTCAAAATTTGTATGTAGCCTAATTATAGTACGACAATGAAGATCAATGGTTTACATTTTACAAAAAAAAGTCTTGATATGCAAACACCACTTTAGTGTAGCTTGCGATCTATACACTCGAGTATATTCCAGCCTCTCTCTCTCTGTATATGTAAGCGGTAGTTATAGATTAACATATGCGATATATATATATATATATATATATATATATATATAGAGAGAGAGAGAGAGAGAGAGAGAGAAAGAGAGAGAGAGAGAGTCAGGCTAGAATACACTCGAGTGTACAGATCACACAAATACACTCAAGTGTGTTTGCATATCAAGACTATTTTTTACAAAATGCAAACCATTGATCTTCACCGTCATACTATAACTAGGCTACATGCAAATTTTGAGCCCATTTAGATGAGTATAAGTCACTCATCCAAGGGCAACAAAATCGACGCACAAAACTAATTTGAAATGTATAATTTTGCGGTCTTTATAACATGACCTATAAATGTCCAAATGTGCTCAAAATTTGCATATGAGCTATTCAAATTATCAACGTGCGAAACTAATTTTAAATGTATAATTTTTGCGGTCTTTATAACATGACCTATAAATGTCCAAATGTGCTCAAATTTTGTGTATGAGCTATTCACAACATGTTTAAGAAGATCAACGGATTAGATTTTTGAAAAAAAATATTACATCATGAAAAACTACTTGAGTGTTTCTGCTCTGAATACACTCGAGTGTATTCTAGCCCGACTCTCTCTCTCTCTCTCTCTCTCTCTCTCTCTCTCTCTCTCTATATATATATATATATATATATATATATATATATATATATATATATATACACACACATATATCTAGATGTAGTATATGTATATATCTTCTGATTTTTTTACGACTTTTTCCCGAATAATTGACCGTACTTTTATCGTACGTTGACTAATTTTTATCCCATCTCCCGCAGAATTGTCGAATTCTGAATTTTTCAACTCAACCAAACGTATCTCGAATACCGTTGCCGGAAACAAATTTTATATTTGATTTCTTGGATTTGTAAAATACATGATTTATTTATTTTTTGTCTACGGGCAGCCACAACTGGATTTTGGTGTCCGAGAGAGTTTTGATGCAAACTAAAATGTAAGATTCCTATTATGTCCAGAAATCTCGGGATGAACTTCGTTTCTCGAATCATGTAAATCAAACATAAATTGTGTGTAGATATATGTCAAAATACAATCCAATATGACAAAATCCAAGAAACCAAACACACCCAAAGTGGGTTTTTTGGGATTACCCAATGTAGATAGGAACTGTCGGTAGACGAGGGGGTAAGGAAACAAAAGCTATGTTAAACCCCCGGAAGTGGGATCCCATTTTCCACAGGGTTTAACTATGCATCTTCTGTGTTTGCAATTAAATACCTCGGAACCCGGACAGCGTAGCCCGGGCGGTCAAGCCAGCGCGCCCCTCATGAAGGGTCGCTGGTTTGATTCCCCGCTCGGGTCAGTTGTATTTACCAACCTCTTGGGTCATCCGAGCTCTGGCACCTGTTTGGAGAGGGGGTGGGCTTCGGCCCATGCAGATCCAAAAAAAAAAAAATTAAATACCTCGGCACCGATGGAGGCGACAACAAAGAAGGTTCAACAACGGAGAGAGTTTATGGCCCAAGAACTTCGAAAATTCGACGTTTATGAACTTAAAGCCATAGCATGGCGAAGAATAAAGTAACTCGGATCAGGATTGAAACTGTACCAATCCGGTAGCTACCAAATGAACTTGACTTTGTGGTACTAAATATACAGACCCTATAAAAGGTTAGCTACAACAACTATTACTATTCCACTAAGAAAAACTAATGTAGCCAGTTTTAAACAAATTCTTAGCAAGGGAACAAGTTACAACAACTCCAAAACAAAAATTCCTTCTAATAAATTAGATGAATATTTTGCAGAAACTACTCCTTACGTATACTCCTCAACAGTGCATTGGATGTTGATGAGTAAGTAACAATCTAGAAGAATCATTCAATATACATATTTCACACAAGGGACAAAAAATTATCCGATTCTTGACCAGCATATCTTTAATTACCAGACAACTGGCGGAAACTTTTAAAACAGTCCATTGAATTGGAACGCATCCTTTTTCCTGTACAGTTCTCCTAAAAGGTCTGCTATAAACCTATTTGTGGTTCATGAAATGTGTCGGAGTTTGGGAACTGAGATGATGTGGTGTTTTGAGATGATGTGGTGATTTGTTTACACAGGAAAAGGCATCTCTTGGCGAGAAATAAATGGCACATGCGGCATTGACGCCAACAGAGACCCCATCGAGTAGGAAGGAAACTTCTTAAGGGCCATCCTCACCATCTTTAATAAGGTTGCATATGTCTGAACATTCAATCAGACTGCAAATGATATCA
Organism: Alisma plantago-aquatica; assembly: GCA_963693085.1. Classification (NCBI taxonomy): domain Eukaryota; kingdom Viridiplantae; phylum Streptophyta; class Magnoliopsida; order Alismatales; family Alismataceae; genus Alisma; species Alisma plantago-aquatica. The sequence continues at coordinate 792,931,229 of OY856409.1, forward strand.
ATTAATGTTTGGTTAACGGAACACCACGTACCAGATACATGTGCGCTTAATATGCTGAACCTCATAACTCACCAGTATTGGCGACTCCTAAAGCCAGGCTTGAAAACCACAAGAGGCCTGAATAGAGGGGCATAAGCATACATCAGCACCTTACAAAAAAATGGGAAATATATATTCTAGTCATGAAAAGGAGGTAACAGGCCTATGGAGGAATTCTGAATATAAAACAAGAGTAAAACAAAAGATATCTGATCCATTGGTTTCTCTATTGCAGAGATTACAGAAAAATATATAAACTTCTATATCCTTTACTTTAAGATTGTGGCAAGGTGATCTTAAACTTTCTAAACATTATCAAAATGATGCACCAGTTCAGTTGCAGGATGAGCAATAAACTGACCTAAATTGAACCCTAGAACCAATGTTTTGAAATGTGTTATGCGTTATGCGTTCGGTCAGGGTACCGCATAGAGTATAAGCGGAATGCGGGAGCATAAGCGGGGCATATGCATTTTTGGATTTTTTTTAATAAATTCTATATTTATACAGATATTTAATTAAAAGAATATAATCATAACCATAGATTTCATATTGTCTAGTTGTGTAGCCTAATAGCCAAAATGTACCAACAGATCATTACATCATGAAAAAATAAATACATATTTCTCTATCATCAAGAAGAAAAATCAATCAACAAAACTCTAAGTTAATATAATGTACTAGAATATACAAGTAATACAACAAACTAACACATGCAGTTCATAGAAGAACGATTGTTGAATGAACACAATAGGAATAAACACAGTAACACAACACGTGGTAGTTCAAAGTAGAAATAGAAAAAGAACATCAAAAACAAAATCAAAATATCAAAATGATATGAAGAAGTCAAGTCAGTAATAAATAGAGAAGAAAAAGTCATAGGGAATAGAAATTGCTCCCTAGGCAGCACACAAATTTGATACTTTGTAAAAGAAAATATCATATTCAACTAATATCTCGATAGATTCCCCTTTTATACAAGACAAAATAAGAACTGTTGCAAGTGCAACATGTTCTAATCTTAGACCAAAATAGAAGAGAAAAAGAGCAAAGGAAAGAGCATAATGAAACATTGATATTTGTAAAATGTAATAATATATTGTGCACCACTCATCAAAACCGAATTATTTCTGAGGTAGCAAAATTTCAATATCTGATCTAAAACCAACTATATAGAAGTTGTCATTTAATTTGGTTGGTTTTATTTATATTTTTTTAGTTAAGTCACCAAATGAAATGCGGGGCCTAAGCGGTCGTATATGCGGACCACAGGCCGCATATTTGGTCCATGTCCAAAAATAGCACTGCATGGTTGTATGAGGAGCAGCTGAGGGCCGCATACGCATATGCGGCCGCATAAGCGGCCTCATGCGGGGCATATTAGAACACTGCCTAGAACCACCCATAATACACCACCCCAAATACATCCCCGGTTTGTGTCGTTCATGGGAGGCAGGGGGGTCATCCCCCTACTGTTTCTCATTGTACCAGTTCAGACCTTTCACTGAATGCGAACTCAAGAAAAGACTTTCAGTTCATTCTCATCATGGTCTGTGCCTAGGCGTCAGCATGTCCCAAGGGGGTACACCTTGACATATTTGCAGCTTGAGTCTTTTTTAACGGGTTCTCAGGCCTATTAATGAGTGTTTAGTATCCTCATTTTAGGGTTTTAGACACTCATTACATCAAAATGGATAACCATGTTAGGTGTCTAGTGCCTTACTAATAGGACTTGCATAACGTTTATCTCCATTTTCAAGTTTGCCTTCATTCACCCCTTGAATCTAGTTACAACGTTTGGAACTATGATATACGGTTAATTTTAATGTAGAAGACAACTGTAGCTATGAAGAACCTTATTGTATAATTATACGAACATAATACATGCATGCTACCCATTAAATGTTTCACCATACACATATAAGGGTAGAAATAATCTTAATGATGTCTCTTCGGAGACATCCGATAAAATTGGAACGTCACAAAGAAGATTAGCATAGCCCCTGCACAAGGATGACACACAAATAATCTTAATGATAAGTGCATTGGTTGTCTAGCCTATTTTAGAAAAATACTTGGAAAAGAATGTCGTCAATTAGCTAAAAACGTGAAGGTATGCCATCAAATTTCAATTGCTTACTGGTTCTAGAACACATATTTAGAATCATGTCTTCTTATTCATTTTAATAAAGATTTCATATAATTCTATCATGATTGTATATTGTACATGGTGTAGGGATCTCTCTTGCACGTGCTGCCCTCTCTACCTCATCCGTTAGCGATGGCTCCGTGTAACCCCCTCTCATCCACCGAGATTTTCTCTTGTAGGTTCAAGTGTGAGCTTCAGTAACGGTTGGTTTCTTCCCTAAACAATGGCAAAGGAGCTTCTTGATCATTTTGGAAGTTTGTCTATAGAAGATAATGAAGAAGATATCATTGACGTTGTTAGAGAGTTTGGTTAATTAAGTTATTTGAGTCTCTATTTGTATATGGGCCCAAGTGTGTCTTGGCTCATTAGGGTTGTGACTGAGTTTGTATGCTCCCCCCTACTCATCTTCCTTTTCTTTCCCTTCATCTCTTCCTCTCTTCTTCTCTCTATTTTTTATAAATAGCAGGCTATATGATATATTTGATAAGAGAAATTCCTCTCCTATATTTAGGAGAAGGGGAAGCGTACAGACTCAGACACAATCTAATGGGCCAAGGCACACTTAGGCCCATTTACAAATAGCTGCAAATAACTTTAAACTCTCCAACACTCCCCCTCAAATTGAAGCATAAGAGAATCCTAAATCAGCTTGCAAACAGTCAAACAGACTAAAACAGAATAAAAAGATAAACCAAGCACACACAGAGTATTTCTCCCCCTCAATATTACAATAAAGCACTCATCACTCGAACATTCAAATACTCCCCTCAAGTAGATAATCTATAAGCAGTAGGTACGGATGCAGGAAGCAAAACTTCTCAATCAAAAGGAAAGAGCATCTGGAGTAGTAGTTGTTAGAGAATATGTTTACTTATGTTATTTAATCTCTTTGTATTATGGGCCCAAGTGTGTTTGGACCCATTAGGGTTTAGTTTGAGTTTGTACGCTTCCATGTTTTTCTATATATAGGAGTGGGTTGTCTCTTATCAACATATCGATTAGCCGTCCTTTACTTCCTAACATGGTATCACAGCAGTGATCCAACCTAACCCTAGAAGGGACAACAAAACTTTGTTCTGCCTGCGGGCGGCTGTCGCGCCTTGACTTGGCTGCCCGCGGGGCGCATCTCCTTCCGGAGAAGAAACAAACCCATCTCCTCCCCAAATCACTGTCTTAACATCGATATTTGTGGCATGTCGTTTTTGTTTTTCGTTCCCGACAACTTATACCCGTCCCGTATTTGCAACTCTCCTGCCACCCGCAAGTCTCAACCCTACTCTCATAATCCCTACTGCCCCAATACTACTCCCATAATCCCTCCCATCACCCAGTGCGCCGTCACAGTATTCCATCCACCCTCCATGTCGTTTCACAACTCCTACCCATGAAGTTGGCACTAGCACCACCTCTTCTGGCTTTCCGTTTCAACTATGTTGCGTGGAGTGTTTTCTACGACTAGCAACTACTCAAGAGGAAACGAATCACTATCTCAACACGAGACGCAAGGCAACAAACCAGAAAAATCGAGTATCTGTGTGTTTCTATTATGTTCTGGTGCCTTTCAAGCCCTCACCAGATCTCCTTGACGTAATACTATATCTGCAACCCGATGATGAAGCAACTTGTGTGGATGCCAAAAGCTAGCTTTTTGAGTGAAAGTTGTTTTGCTTCATTGGTATTTTTCCCTTATAAATCGAATCACTACAAGGTAGTCAGTTTTTCTAATTCTAAAAGGGAACCGTCCCTGATTACCAGCTACTGGATATCTTTTCTTTTGATACTGGAAGGTGGATCAGATACCACTAGAGTCTTTTGTGCACAAATTGATTTTACTATTGCGGCTATATAGGTGAAAGCATAATGAAGTCTTGCGATACTAGTATTCTTCTATCTACTTCTTCTATTTAATGGCCTGTATGAAATTTTTTGCTCGATTTCCTTTAAAAATACCGTGTAGACCTTTTTTCGGGGGCTCTGTCCCCAAGCCCCCGCTAGGGAGGCCTCACCTCGAATCCCGCCCGCTGAGGGGCAGCGGGACCCCCTAATTGGGAGGCCACGCCCCTCAAACCCCCTGGCAGTGCTACGGCTTATTTTTCTGAAACGTTTCAGTTGGTATGTATGCCCAGAGAGCCAATCATACGATGATTATAATGGGACATTAGGTACCTGATTTGATAATGATAAAGGTAATTCCGTCTATTATGTTGTCTCAATCATGAGATGATGACGCAAACATAGAATTATGTTACTCGATGACATATGTCTTCAGGTTGAGGACCTGAACAATGAGATCATATGTATGATAAGAGTACATACATTCTTGTTATGTCCCTAGTCGGATATTATCGTGGAAACAAAATTGACAACAGTAATACATAAGACTAGAATGTGTATTGACTGATGACAGTCTCATTAGTCATGATATGAGATGTCAAATCAAACACATAGGTACATGTTAGAGAACACTGAATCAGACAGATTCACCTTGAGAGTGATATATGGAGACCATGGAATGGTAGTCAGAATCAACTCTCATAGTGACAGTGGTGATTATGGTTCTTAGACCTGAAGTCACTATATTCATCACATGTCATGATTCTACAGTCACTGCCAGAATTATACTGTCAATTTGTCATGAATTGCAACATGAATGATTTTAATGAACTACAACATGAATGATTTTGACAAGCCATTGTCAGAATTAGTTGGCATGTTGAGGACAGCTGAAGCGCAGATGAAGGACAAATCAAAATCCATGATGATGATCAGCAGAGGGAAGTCTAAGGACAAATGCAAAGCTAAGAAGAGTTCTAAAGCTAGTCAGAAACTAAAATCTTCTCACTGAAATCTAAGGGAGAAGTGAATAAGGAAAATGCCACCACTGTCACCAGCTTGGACACTGAAAAAGGAACTTCCCTCTTTACATAGAGGAACTCAGGAAGAAGGAGATAGAGATCTTCACTTCAGGACCCAAGAAGAAGTAAACTATAACTGTGTGGAGCAAGAGTTTCTGTTACTACAGTTGGAATCTGTCATTCAGCCTGATGGGCATGTAATAAAATTTGTGAATTGTTATTATGAACCTGTCACTGATGAAAACATTATGTATTTTGTATGGACAAGAATATTATGAATAAATTGATGTTTTATCTTAAAAGATAAGATCTTGTATGGCAATATCGTATGTCTCATAGTCTATACTTAATAGTTCTGAAGACAATTATGTGCAATATATATACTTAATGACTTGATGACTGAAACAATGAATACCTATTACTTTGTCAGCTAGAGCACATCAATGAAAATGCATTTCTAGAATCCATGATGATGGTTGTCTAGACTCTTTTAGTTAATGAACCAATAGAGACATGCAAGTCTTATTTATTGGGCAATATGACAAAAATACATATGTAGTGCAGTGGTAGAGCGAGTATTCTATTAGGGCTCATACATACTGATGTATATAGACCTTTTAGAATAAATGTTAAAGGTGGTTAATAGTAGATCATTTTTATTTACTAATGATCTCAGTAGATATGGTAGATTATATTTAACAAAATACAAGTCTAAAACTCTTGAAGTATTCAAGGAGATCATGAATGAAGTACATAGCCCACTTGGTAAAAGTATTAAGACACTTCAATATATGATTGACATTGAAATATTTTAAACCAAGAGTTTGAGGACCTTCTAAGAGACTGTGATAGTGTATCACAATGAAATCCACCTGAAACATGATGATGTATCAGAAAGAAGGTATCACCCTGTTAGTCATGGTGCGATCATAAATAAATCTAGCTGATCTTCCAATTGTCTTTTTAACACATGCTACACTAAAACGATGTACCATCTAAAATGGTTAAAAGACACCATACAGATATGGCATAGATATGGCATGGGAGGTGTCCCGACATGTCTTCCTATGTATCAGTCTGTTTTTATAGTTGAGGATATTATTTTTCCTCCAAATATCTTATTACAAAAACTTTCCTGTGCTACTAATTCTTAAATCAAGTTCATGTAATCATATCAAAATTTTATATTAAGCAAACAGTGATGAGGCTTGTTTGGGATTTTTAGTTCAGGAATTAGTAAATGTATTAGAACCCAAATCATTTATTCAACCTTAAACTAATGGGTAAACGGGTGAAGTGGGTATGGTAAGACTTATCTCATTACCCTATCCTTTTTAGATGTGGATAAAATGGTAACGGTAAACAAATTATGGATAAAAATCTGATTCCTACATTATATGGGTGCCGGGTAAACAAGTAATATCATGTCCATTGACAGCCCAAGGTTGAGCTACCAACAAAGAAGCCTTCCTTGTCCAAAATCATGAGATCACCTTGCCGTCAAGGATCTTCTTGTGGCATCTCAGTCCATTCCACATTTGGGGATCAGCTTGTACAAAATCTATAATAAGGAACTTGAGACGAAGGGAGGTCAAGAGGTCTGGTACCGTACACGGTGGATCCTCATGACACAAGCCATTTGCGTAGCTGGGGTGTATGATACCATCATGCGTTTGATGTAAATGAAAGTTTCTTTTGGCCGGAAAAGATTGTTGCGATCGAATAAGAAGTAGAATCCATATTTTTGGAGTCCATCATTCAGTCAAGCTCCATAATTGTGATTAATCATGAATTTATGATAAACCGAGTCATCCGAATTGTTTGAATTTTGATAGTCAATTGTTTTATTATTTCAGCATGCAACCCCACCCTGTCATTTCACAGTTTTGTCTATTACATCCGCCACTGTTGCAGTTTGTATAGAATTCTCTAATTCTGCAATTTACGTCTTCAAGATTTTGTTTAATTTTCATTACTTTCTGTTTTCTGCACAAGAGCACAATGTTTATTCTTCAATTATTAGTTGTCGATGAATGAATATTAGCCAATGATTTCATTGGCTGCAACTGCTCAGTTATTTGAAATAATCTGTGTCATATGAATACTGTGTTTATTGTTGACATTTTGTCAAAAGTAGAGTGGAACAGATCAAAGTCTACTCATTTTCCTTGTCAAACCTCAAGGATTTCTTATAAATGCTACCTAACCCCAGTAATTCAATAAGACTCAAAAGTTGCTCCTTTAGTTTAAAGCTAGGTGATATATAATGTTGTCAATAATAAACTATCGATTGATATTTAGTAAGCATGCATATTTTTATTTTAGTCCTATTGAAATATAATTATGTTAAAGGTCCATTTTAACTCATAGTGTTAATGTCTATTATATTGATCATGTTGTTTTATCCTATTTTCTAGATTATTTCTAACCTCTTCTATGATTGGTTAAAAATTAGCTAACAAATGTATAAAAACAGATGGTCCAATCAACAAATAATAGATGAAGAAATAGATATGATCACAGTGTTTCTTGTCGTTAAATGCCCCAGGATTCTACATTCTAGCTTTGAAACAAAAAAAGTGAAGGTATTCAATTTCATTTTTTGATACTATTATCCCTCAAACCTAGTAAGTGATGAAGAGTAAATAATAGTAAAAAGTTTACAAGGAAGACTCGCATCTTCACCTTTGTTTTTCTTCACAAAAGTAGGACGCACTAAGACATGGGTAGGACGTGAATAGGAGTGTCCAATGCTTTTCAAACTGTGTCCTGGTTGGCTGGGTGTGTCCAATACATATCTGATGCAAACACACAAGTTTCAGCAAAATGTCCGTGCTTCCTAGGTTGTGGCTGCATGGTGAAGAAGAAATCAGCCCCAGTGGGCCATCACCAATGGACAGGTTCAGCTGCACTCATACTGACCAAATAATAGTCAGCTGCACCTACTTCTTGGTGATGCACAAATGAATCACATTGAGTCCCCAAGATAACTTGTTCAATTGCAATCAGCTATACCAAATCCCTCATGGAGTGCAACCACACCTCAACATTCGACCTTCTCAAGGAACAAAGGCATACCTACTAAGATCTCTCACTCCAACTGTTTACTCCATCACAATGCCGCCATTTAGAGATTTAATCATTAATCAGGTGATTGATCGATTTCAGATTTTTAACATCGGATGTGTTTTAGCATATGTTTAAAATATTAGACATCTCTACTTTAAAGTTATGCAGCATGGTAGGTAGAACGCGGTCTAATAAATAAGTTACTTAGCCGACATTATATAGAGTACTAAATTTTTAAGATCTGAAAATATGGAAAATCCAGATTTGCCCATTCATCACTAGAACCATTTCCATGATTCCTAGACCGCGAAATATTACAATTGTGGTCTAGGCAGGGATCTCTTGAACTATATGCCAATTTCCTATTTTCAGGACCTGAGTCATCTAGGATCTAGTTATTCACACAATAGCCTTAACGGAGGAGCAGAGGTAATTTTGAGTTTCTTGTTTCAGATATGGGATCTTGACATGATTTTGGTACCAATATATAATTTCAAAAAAGTTGATATATATGTGCTACCCGAGATCCATGTCAAACGCCGTCAAATACCTGAATTATTTGCATTTTGACAAAGTTGAACGTTTAATAGATGAACGACAAATTCATTGAATCTGTTGAGGGAAAGGATGCTTTGACCAAGCAAGTGCTTAGACAATATAGTGATTGTAACTACTTCACTAGCTTCTCTCAATAATAAATTGTTCAACACTAGAAGTTGATCCTGTCTTTTATTTTGGAAAAGAGGTCTAGTGGATACATAAACCACGCTTGGTTCCATTACACAAAAGATAAGATTGAGTAGCAACAAAAGGACTAGTATTTGTCATAATAGAAGAAAAAGGTGGGAAGCAAATTTCATTTTCTATAGTCTTCTTGTTTGAATGACTACATAGGAACGCCTTTTAAACATACTTGGACCAGCCCAAGTATGTTGGCTTGTTACAGAATTGAGGTTTTGGGCTGAACCAACAGGAGGTTAAATAACAAATATTTCAGGATCCAGTTACATGTATAAAAAACAGAAGAATAGTCGAGGATTACATGTATTGATCTTATGTATTGCAAATATTTTTCGAAGCTCTGTAGTATGTCCAAGCAGATCGGCTTTAATACCCCTTCCCGTCTTGGTGTTTGCAGCAGACAACGACTATAGGGAGGAAACGACGATGCAAACAGGAGCGAGGTCTGTCGGACATTGGAGACGGGACCAACAAATCAAGTTGGCGTCTGTGTTAGGGAAGAAGGTGAAGATGCACACCGTCGTGCAAGCAGTGACGGGTCGGTGGTCGAGAAGGACTAGGAAGAGAGGAAGTGTATGAGGAGTTGAAAAACACCCTCGACTAAGGTATGCAATCGGATCCAGAGAATCGATGATTCCCGTGATCTTTTTTAGATCTGGTTTCTTTATTCTAGTCTACTTGATTATTCTTTTATGCTTCCTAATAAGAAGAAATGTTGTTTTGAATCTATTATTAATCGGATATCATGTCTTTGAAGATGATATTTGATGAATCAGGAGTTTTGACCTCATGTAGATCAATTTGTAATTGTCTTTGTAGAAGATATTCTAATATCTCTCCCAATAACGAGCAACACAAGGAACATTTATCAAGCGTGCTTAAAATTCTAAGAGACAAGAAGTTTTATGCCAAATTCTCTAATTGTGATTCTAGTTGAAGAAACTTATGTTCTTAGGACATGTAATTTCTAAAGAGGGAATATGTGTGTATTTCGCTAAGGTGGAATCTATGACATATTAGGACAGGCCTAAGATAGTGATCGAGATAAGGAGTTTCTGGTGATGGCACGCTAACTATTATAGGAGATTTATTAAAAACTTTTTCAACATAGCCTTCTAGTAACTAATCTGATAAAGAAGGGCATTAAGCTCTTAAAGGATGCAGACTTGTGAACATAGTTTTTGGAGTTAAAGAAATGGATGACTACAGTACCAGTGCTCACCCTCCATAGTGCTCGTGGCGTTTTTGTAATTTTAACAGATGCCGCTGGCACTAGGTTGGGTTGTGTTGATGTGGCATGGTAAGCTAGTAGCATATGCCTCTAGACAGCTGAAAAATCATGAGAGGAATTGCCTCCCACATGACTTAGAGTTAGTTGTTGTGGTGCGGCAAGGTGGTAGCATAGGCCCCTAGACATCTGAAAAATCATGAGAGGAATTGCCACACTCATGACTTAGAGTTAGTTCTTGTGGTGCATGCCCTTAAGATATGGTTTCATTATCATTATGGGGAATAATTTCAAGTATTTTTTTACCACAAAAGCTTGAAACGTATATTTCTCAAAATGGTTGACAAGGAGTGGCTCAAGTGGTCAAGCACGGTGTCCCCTAACAAAGGGACCCGGGTTCGAATCCCAGTTGCCGCCTTGATTTACCACCCTCCCGATCATTCGGCCTCCGTCATGGGCGTGGGAGAGAGGGGGGGAATCTCTCTCTTAATCCCATATATTTCTCAAAAAGGAACTGAATATGAGACAACGTCACTAGTTAGAATTCCTAAAGAATCATCATTTCTCCATTGATTATCATCAAAAAAAGACCAATTTGTGCTAAATGCTCTTAGTAGGAAACGTATCGGTACAATGGCTAATCTAATGATCCAAGAATGGAAGCTACTAGAAGATGTTACCAATGGCGACCATACATAAAAGGCCCAAAGGAGATACTTATGGCATGTTTGATAGCACAACTGGAGCTATAAAGAGGATTATGAAGTCCCAACATGAATACATTGAAAGGGAGAAGATGGTAAAGGCAGTGGAGGAAGAAGGATCTCAGTTTTTAATGGGGATTGATGGGAGCATAAGATTTATGACATGACTTTGGGTGCCCAAGACTTCCAATTTGAGAGAGGACGTAATGAAAATGCTCACATGTCAACATTCTCTATCTATCTAGGAAGTACAAAAATGTTCAAGGACCTATAGTGGAGTTTTTAGTGGCCAGGAATGAAAAGGGATGTAGCTAAATTTGTAGCCAACATGTGAAGATTGAACATCAAAGACCTGCCAAATTATTACAACCACTAGACACACTTGAATTGAAGTGGAAATTTATAGTGACTATTTCTTTGTGGGATTGCCTAAGACAAAGAAGGAAACTGACTGCATATGGCTTCTGATAGATAGGTTGACCAAGATGACATATTTTCTTGTAATGTAAGTGGGTCAATCTATTGATAGTCTGGCCAAGTTGTATATTGATAAACTTTTGAGACTTCACGGAGTTCCAAATATATAGTTTCTGATAAAGATCTATGTTTTACCACTTGTTTCTAAGAAAGCATGCAAAAAAAATTGCAAAAGACTAAAATTTAAGACAATCATGCATCCACAACCAGATGGTCGATCAGAGAGGACAATTCAAACATTAAAGGATATTTGAGAACTTGTGTTCTATCCATGAAGAGCACTTGGGAGGAGCATTTGCCTCTTGTAGAGTTTTCTTATAATAATAGTTATCATTGAAGCATTGTCATGGCACCTTATGAAGCTCTATATGGGGGACCGTGTAGATCGTCAATGTGTTGTACTGATGTAGGAGAAAGAAAATTGATAGGACCTATTATAATTCAAGAATGTGTTGAGAGTGTTGATCTGATTAAAAAAGAGTTGAAGGATGCCTAGAGTAGACAAAAGAACTGCCCAGACAAAAAACTACATGAGTTGATCTTTGAAGTTAGGGATCATGTTAATCTGAGGACATCTACAACTAAGGGGGCATTGCGTTTTAGCAGAAAAGGAAGCTTAGTCAAAGATATATTGGGCCTTTTGAGATTTTGGAGTGGTATGTGGATGCTGCCTACATGCTTGCTCAGCTATCAACTTACTCAACTATCCATGATGTGATTCATGTTTCACTTGTGAGGAAATATACCCATGATAAATCCCATATCATTAGCATTGATGTACCTAAAATTCTACCTAACTTAACATATGAGGAAAGGCCGATTCGGATTATAAAAGGATGAGCTCATCGTCTTCATAGACGCATAGTGCCTATGGTGAAGTTGCTTGGAAAAATCATATGAAGAACTACTTGGGAGCTCAAGTCCAAGACAAAGGATAAGTACTCTTGTCGTTTTCATAAGCTTTGCACAACCTATTTTTTATCGAGGAAGAAAGATCCTTTTGGGGGGAGATGATGTAAATCCCCTTTTTATTCAGAAATAGAATCATATTCCAATTGGACAGGATAGGAGTGCAACACAAGTTGGTCTTTGTCCCAAATGTGTATGTCTCTCCCCTATAAAATCACATCTTTCCCTCAAACCCAAACATAGTGATACCCCCTCCCATCTTGGTGTTTGCAGCAACCAACAATGATAGGGAGGAGACGGTGATGCAAACAGGAGTGAGGTCGGCGAACATTGGAGATGGGGCCAACAAATCAAGGCATCTGTGTTGGGAAGAGGCGAAGACGCACATCGTCATGCAGGCGGTGACGATATGGTGGTAGATAGGCATCAGGAAGAGAGGAAGCGTATGTGGAGTTGGACAACACCCTTGACTAAGGTAAGCAGTCGGATCCAGAGAATCGATGATTCCCCTAATCTTTTTTAGATTTAGTTTGTTTATTCTAGTCTACTTGATTGTTCTTTTGTGCTTCCTAATAAGAAGAAACGTAGTTTATCTATTAATAATTGCACATCATACTTCAAAACTTTAAATTCATGATGATTAATGCAAGACATGATTGCCCATTCTTGCCTATTACAAAATATTGTTGTCTAGTTCTAACCTACACTAAGTATTAACTATTGTACCCACTGAAACGGCTCCACTATGATTTCTGTATGGCTTACTACCAATTAAGAATAGTAAATTTATGTCACCTTACGACATAGAACATACACATAATGCCAACTGGTATTTTATGACAGAATACATGTTCACGCAGCCTTTTCTGCATAGACGCCCCTTATTACAAGGAAAGGCAGTGTACAATGCAAATATTTATAATATAGATGAACACATTAATTTTTGATATATTGGCATGCGACGAAAATATGTATGTGTGCCTTTGAGATAAATTATTAGTGTAGTACAAACTGATTGTTCTTTATTTTACTAAGGATTGTTATTCTTTCTCGCATAGATTGTTAACACCCATTGGGTAAATGTGTCTGGAAGTGGGTAACTGAAACGATGGATCATTTTGTTCTTTAAAGTGCACTGCAACCTTGGGTTGACTTTTACCTCCATATAGACTGCAACTTGAGACTTGATAGTTAATGCTAACCAAGGAACGAGGTATCCGATTTCGATGCTGTTTTGCCAGCATGGAAATCAGATTTTTCTAAAATTTCCATGAAAATTTTGATAAATGCAACTGTGCTCGTTTCGAGGCCAAAATGTTAATTTTTAAAATTTTACAGGCGTGATCTCTATAGCTAAATGCATTGTTTTATGCAATAAAATTTTATGTGGGGGTAGGTTGGGGGTGCCCTTCAAGGGAACTATCATGTTTCTTGAGGATTTTAACGAAGGGTTTCGATGAGCAAATGTAGGAATTACGTTACGTACTTTTGCAAGTATGAGCTATATTGGATATGTAGGGCATAACTATACATTTTAGTTGGGTTGATAGTTTGTTGTTGATATTAACACAATACTCAACCATTTTATTGGTCCCAAGAACACTAGTGCAATGTTTCCAAGCTAAATCATTATTTGTTAGTGTGGTTGGCTTCCTAGCACCCTCATTGTTTAATAAACCACCACTAGGGATACATGTCTTCCACATTGAAGAAACTAAAAAAGCTTGCATCGCATAAGTATTTAATAATTTGAATAGCAAATATTATGAAATGCAATGCAATTATGATATACTACAAGTACATATTATGTATAAGTACTAAATGGTGAAATAACCCAAATTCTCCTTTACTCCTCTTCAAAAAAAACAATAACAACAGGGATGCAATTATCGAAATTTTCATCAAAATTTCCATTGAAATTTTGGGGTTAAAACCTCGAAATCCGTCAAAATTTGGTAAATTCATCGAAATCATCAAAAAGTTTATCAAAATGTTGATAAATGCAATCTTGGTAGCATATCTGACCAAAATCGACACAGTCGCATGCTTTGGTACCAGATCCTATCGAAATCAAAAAAATTGGTGAAATTTTGCCAATTTCGGCGAAACTTCATTCCTTGATGCTAACCCTCAGGTTGAGTGATACCTTCTAAATTGTTTACAACCTTTGGGTTGGCTATTGCCTCCCAGTGAGTGACTGTGCGCACCGTGGCACCAAAATTGCTTCTTGACTGAATATAAAAATATGATATTGTTTGCCAGCCATGCTCTATGGGAGTGAATGTTGGGCGATGAAGAAACAAGGTCTCAACAAAATGAACGTGGTTGAAATGTGTTTGCTGAGATGGATGTGTGGGAAGACAAGAAAAGATCACTTTAGAAATGTCTATATTAGGTATAAAGTGGGGGTGGTGGGCTTTGAGGACAAGTTGCGTGAGGGCCGACTCAGATGGTATGGACATGTGCAACGTAGACCGATTAATATGCCTATACGAAGCAATGTAATTGAGTCAAGCACAATTAATAGAAGAAGAGGGAGGCCTAAATTAACATGGGAAGAGATTATAAAGAGAGATTTTGATTCTCTACATCTCAACCAGAATATGGCCCATGATAGAGCTGAATGGAAATGAAGGATCCATGTAGTCGATCCCAACATAGTTGGGACTGAGGCTTAGATGATGATGATGATATTGTTTGCCATGACCCATGATGATGTGAAAGACTGACTGATGACTAACAATTTATTGTTAGACTGATTAGACTGTTCCTGTTATTCATTTCCTTATGTGGCTGCATATGTGACTGAAATTATTTTCCATGTGAATGTTTAGTTAGTTTGTGAGGAGGATTTCTCATAATGTTTCTCCTGCTTCAGATAATATCAAGGTTTTCTCTGCTGGTGGCAGTTGGTTCTAAAGATATTGTGGTCACTACCTAGAGGACTGAAATTCATTTAGTTGTGAGGTCATCTGCAGTCTTCCCAGGCCATTTCCAGGAAATGTGGCTTTGAACTGCGGAGGCATGTGGGATCCGGGGAGATGATTAAAAGGCGAGGTCTATGAAGTTGAAAAGGATGGGCACACCAATTTCTTTGGACCGCTCTAGCATGGCAACGTGGAATGAATTGAATTTTTATGATACGTTTTGCATTTGCGGAATTTTTTAGCCAGGAGGATGATTCCCTGATTGTTTTCTCAGACTGAGGGTGTTGAAGTAAGTTATAACACCAGCTTATCCATTGAAAAGAGCGCATTTAAGTTTTAAAAATTAAAATTACCTCCTGTAATTGAGAGGTCCTTCTCCTGGAGACCCAGCTCCTCCTCGGATGCAGGTAGTGACACACTTCCCCACGCAAGACTCTGCCTTTTTGGATTTCGGCTTCTGGATCCTGGCAGCCCGGCCCTCGTCCACTGCCAAGAGTCAGCGTATAAAGGGAAGGTGAGAGGCAATATAAAAAGATTGACAACAGGGTAGAAGAATCAGTACGGGACAGAGTCTGGGGAACGTTGGCGAGAGTCTCGTCCGACATTGGAGGTGGCGCCGGCAGTGAGGCGGGAACGGATGAAAACACCACAACAGCAGCCGCGGCAGCTGCGAGGAGGTGGGATTCTCTGATGCCGCTACCCCTGCACAGAACTAGTCTGGGCTCCTGCGGCAACAGCCGGTTGTCGACGCGGAGGAAAGTGCCAGAAAATGCCGGCAAAGAGGTAAGCCGAGTGCCAAGCTGGGCACAGTTCCGGCAGCATTTCAGAGAAGGGGCGGAAACCCCGACTGACATTAGCGCGTTCAGCACCATAGGTGTGGAGATAATAACGGGTAACGACCAAACTGGTGCCGCTCTTTACTGTTTGTTTTTTTTTCTCTCCCGGACCTGGATATTAATCGGGTGTTAATGATCCGGACAGCACAGGCCCGTCGCCTATTTTCTTTCTAGCTATCCGCGCGCAATTCATGATTCACAACGGTCTCAAAAGCTGAAGTTGCTAATCGCGTAGTCGAGTCATAGTATTGGATATGGAGGAATGAAGTTTTATCAAAAAATTTCTTTACAAGACATCCATTTTGGACCGCCTTGCAAAATTCATGCTAGGACACTGCTACAGAACGTCCTAAGGATCCATTCCATTCAATTCAATCACACCCATAGATCACGCTGAAATCATCTACAACTCATCAATTAGTTATTGAAATTAACTTCGACAGCATGCTTTTATAGGCATGAATCCATTACATATCTGTACAGACATTTAAAACCATCTCTCCACAAAAGCCTCAACAACTTTAACTCATTCACAACCCATCATGTGGCAAGCTCAAAGCCCAACTTAGGCATGTAACCTTTACACGACTACGCATTTTATGGGCAGGTCAAATATATTTTCAATCAACTCTTGATATGTCGGATGAAACTCGTTTGAGCCTTCAAAAGGCTTGCTCGAGCACCAACCATGACCCCCACCCTTCAATGAATAAGGCGCTACCTCGACCTTAATCGGGGCTTTTGAGGATATTTACATGCAGAGATGTTGAAAGAATATTGGAGCATGTCCCTCGATGATTCCTAAAACTATACCTCCATCCGTAGACATCCTCCATGTCTTTTTAATGCCAAAAAACACCATGAAAGCATCAAGAAGAAACTATCAAGCCCAATATGAAGCAAGCTAGTAAAAAAGTAGCCTAGTGTGGCAATTTTCTTCCCTTTGTGAGATCCAAGGAAGATGCAAGGAAAAAAAGCAAGGTGTAAGGATATGACCATTGGAGGATCTCATTTTTATCATCCATCCTTCATATTCTCACTCTCCTATCTTAATATTTCTGACATGTTGTGTTTTTTGAAGCTTTAATGCTCTCTTTTTTACTCCTCGTGCTTGTTTTTCACTAGAGATAGGCAATATCACGAAAGTGGGCGCTCAAGGGTGCCTAATACCTTCCCAGTGCATAACATAAGGCATATTATGAATCTCGGATAATAGATGGCTCCTCATTTATTGATTTTTAGAGTTCAATACTTTTATTTTCTTTATTCTCCAAGAAAAACATAGTGGCAACTTGATTTCTTATATTTTAACACCTGAAAAAATGATCCCCTTTGGGTTTGTCCTTTTTTAGGGAGTCACATAGTGGTTAATTCATTTGGACTAGCATTAGAAATGTTAATCTCCTTGTAAAATAAGCCCAAAAGTACTTTGTTCAAGTTTTTTGAGGTACGACTGTGTAGGTGTGGAGCCATTCCATGCCTATATTGAAGGATGATGAATGTGTTTTATTAAGGATTGTGACATTCCCTATTTCTTATGAATGTAGAAAACATACATGTGTGTGTATATTGATACAAGCATGTGGAAGGCACACTTGCATCATTCAAACTTGTGGCGAATGTTGAACCATCTAAACTATGTAAGTATTATTTAAATGGCCTACAATGTCAGTGTAATATCCTCAATTTTTGTAAAATTGAATGATAAAATGTAAAGTATGTTTTGATAAATAATTTTCCCCAATGGTATTATTGGTGGAACAACAATTGTGACGACCCGACATCAAATCAAGTCATCACCAGTAATTAATTATGGAATAACCATAATAAACGGATTAACAAACTCACTAAAAATTAAAACCATTTTTGCAAAGAGATCCTCTTCCAGGAAACTCTTACTGAAAGAACCAAACTTTATATACATCATGGTTCCCATTGTACATACATTGTACTATCTCATCTCGAGGATAACACATAGTGGTTACTTTGCCAAAACCTATACATAAGCAACATAAAACCTCAAGGAAATCAAACCAAAATCTCATATCGTTCATAGAACCATTACGTACTAAATCCAAAGACCTAAGAGTACAGAGACAACACATAGGACTTCTATTTACAAGACACGACAGACAGTACACTTAATCTGAGTTGTTACTACTGCCCCTGATGTTGTTGTTCTCCCTCTGCAATATGGTATCTACCTCCTCATCCACGTCCACCTAAAAATGTTAGTGACCAACGATGTGAGACCCATGCCCCAGCAAGAGATATAACTCTCCTCCAATAATATTATTATCATAGATAAACAGTATAAAATTGGGCAGAGGATTCTTTTGCATTAATAAGCAGGATTTAATCACTATTTAAGCATAGTAGAGCAATATCATCTTCTGAAGCATTGCAGCTATATATGATAAAGCAATAAATCATCTATTCATTTTATAAGGAATATAGAGAACATGTATAACATTTATCCAATTAAGATGTATAAAAGAAATGTAACATAAACCAATATTTTTGTATTCAATCCTTAAGCAAATATGCTACATGGTTGATTACATATTTACAATCACACTTATGCCCTGAGGAGATGAGGTATACCGCTCATCCTCCAACCGACCACTGCGAAGTCAAAATCAGTATTGTAATGACCCTGACCTGGTTTTAGGGCTAACCCTATTTATTTAGCCTAAATAAGCTGCTTAGAACTTTAATATAATCCTATAAAGTGTTTTGTTATCAGGTAACAAACTTATGTTTCAAATTTGGCCCTGTTTAAATAATGTTTGAGCAATGTTCTCTTATTTTGGACCAAAACACAATTTACCCAAGATAAGGGGTTATAGTGCAATATGTCATATGTTGAACATGGCTCGTGTGTTTTAGAATCATTATAGAGAAAATTATGCAAGGTGGTGACTTGTGAAAATCCTAAATTCAAAGTTTGAACTTGTTTGAATAATGATAGTGTCTTGTGTACTAATTTTTGGTACAAGTTGTAATTTACCCAAAATATAGGTTTGATATGAAAATTACCACCTCTAGAGTGTCCCTACTCCCTCCTAGTATCATTTATAGGAGAGAGAAAGAAGTAGGCACCATGTTTGAATCATATTTAAGTATGATACTCTTGGTAATGAAAAGGCCAAGAAAGTGTTGAATGTAAAACCCTAAATTGAGCTTGTATCGGGTTGTAGAGTCCATATGGGAGTTCCTATCAGACAAGGAGCCATAGAGGGGATCCCATATCAGTTTTTGAACTCTTGGACTTGTCCATTATGAGCAAAGCACCTCAAGGAGGTGATCCATGTCGAATTAGAAGCTCCTTACAAAAGTTGTATCAGTTTTCTTAATTTACGAGATAAAGATGAGATATCTTATCAAACAAGATAACTAATGGCCGAAAAATCATCTCTAGATTATCCTCTAGTGTTTTTCATGTCAAGATAAATATGAGTGCATGCAAGGATAGGTGTCAACCATGCATGGACATGTGGCACATAGTATCTTAAAATGGTGACACCTCATATACACACTCTTTCATAAACCTCAAGTATATATACCCTTCCTTTCACCCATAAGTGGAATTTTTTGAAATCTATCACCCTTGCTCTTAGATATCGTGCATAGAGTCTATATATCATGCAAGCGTGAAGGAGTATTGTGCATACAGCTTTGGTATCACCCATAGCAAAGTGATATCACTCATTGCAAGGTGATATCGGCCAAGTGAGGAATATCGACCATATTGACCACAAGTGGTGAGGTATCGTGCATGAGGCTAAGGAGCTCAAGTCTTGGACCTTTGAGAAGCTCATATTCAACCTTGGGAACGTAAATATTTGGATCTTGGAGCTTTGAAGTTGCTCGGGAGGCGGGTTATATAACTTGAACTCAATTATATTATTATTTATCATCAATCTTGCCTTAGTTAAATGATTTACTTTCAAATACAATTTTCTTGCATAATTGATGAATCCATGAGCTCTAGTAGTAACCTAGGACTGTTTTCCATGAACTATAATAAGTAGAACGAAGGTCTATAGCTTGAAGATGATGGTATCGCCTTATAAAGTGATATCGGGTTCAAGCATATAAGCAAGCACCTCTAACCCGATATGGTGATGCACCTACACCACTAAAACGATATGGATATGACTTTTTTTTTATATGGATATGAGTTTATACTTCCTTGAATGATATGGTTATGTAGTATACATCTCTTGCACGATATGAGATCAAAAATACCCCTTAGGCACAATATGGTGTGAAGCATACACACACCTCTTTGCTCGATATGGTGTGAAGCACACACACACCTCTTTGCCCAATATTGTGTGTAGCATACACACACCTCTTTTCCCGATATAGTATGAAGCATACACACACCTCTTTGCCCTATATGGTGTGAATCACACACACACCTGTTTGCCCGATATGGTGTGAAGCATACACACACCTCTTTGCCCGAGATGGTGTGAAGCATACACACACCTCTTTGCCCGATATGGTGTGAAGCACACACACACCTCTTTGTCTGATATGC
The DNA here is from genome assembly GCA_963693085.1 of Alisma plantago-aquatica. NCBI lineage: Eukaryota > Viridiplantae > Streptophyta > Magnoliopsida > Alismatales > Alismataceae > Alisma > Alisma plantago-aquatica. The sequence goes on from OY856409.1 coordinate 792,951,715, forward strand.
TGTGAAGCATACACACACCTCTTTGCCCGATATGGTGTGGAGAAAGCACACACTTCTTTGCCCGATAGGGTGGAAGCACCTCAATCCAATACACTTGATTGAGTGATACATGTAGTATGTTATGTCAAATGGTACTTTAAGACATGAAGGGTTTAATGTATTTTGATAAATATGGACCAATGTACCTTGAGAGAAGGGGTGAGACAACCAAATGGAGTAGGATGTAATCAATAACCTAGTAAGGATGAAAGAGAAACTTATACTTGTTTAATACTCATGTAATGAGTATACATTGATACTCCTATTATGTGTGGAGTCTGAATTAGGGTTGTGATTCTTGATGAATGTACTTGAAAACCCTAGTTAGCTTAAAAAGGGAAACCTTAACCCTAATGAAGGGTAATGATGTGATTTGAAACTACAATTGATTAATAAAGGGGAATCCTTAACCATATTGAAACCATGTTGATAGCATGAGATAATGAGCATAGCTAAGTATGAGCTATGGTGTTTCATATAATACCAATTATATGGGCCTTGTGAGCCATGTGATTAGTTGTTGCCTAGTGAGAGGTAACAAGATGCTTAATGGGCCTTGTGAGCCATGTGGTTAGTTTTTACCTAGTGAGAGGTAACAAGATGTTTAATGGGCCTTGTGAGCCATGTGGTTAGTTGTTGCCTAGTGAGAGGTAACAATATGTTTAATGGGCCTTGTGAGCCATGTGGTTAGTTGTTGCCTAGTGAGAGGTAACAATATGTTTAATGGGCCTTGTGAGCCATGTGGTTAGTTGTTGCCTAGTGAAAGGTAACAAGATATTTAATGGGCCTTGTGAGCCATGAGAATAGTTGTTGCCTAGTGAGAGGTAACAAGATGTTTATAAAAGTCTCATGTAAGAAATGATAATGTTCAAAATAAACTAGGAAATGGAAACTTAGTAACATAATAATAATAATAAATGGATACAATAATAATAATGAAATCTTGATCATACATGCTTTATGCTTATAGCCAAATAAGGGCTATAGTGTTTTGAATATGCTTAAATGAGATAAGAGGTATACTTGTATTATATAAAGGATGTGAATAAGTATGATGGCTTGGCCAAGGTATAATGCCCAGTAAAGATGATGTGGTATTCAGTGATGAGATGCACAGGATTGGCATAGTCCAATGCCTGGAATAGATTCACAGGATTAGCATAGTCCAATACCTAGAATAGATGCACAGGATTGGCATAGTCCAATACCTGGAATAGATGCACAGGCTTGGTAATAATCCAATACTTGGAATAGATGCACATGATTGGTCATAACCTAATACCTGGAATAATTGCATAGGATTGGTCATAACTCAATCCCTGGAATAATTACATAGGATTGGTAATAACTCAATGCCTGGAATAATGTCACAGGATTGGTCATAACCTAATACCTGGAATAATTGCACAGGATTGGTCATAACCCAATACCTGGAATAATTGTACAGGATTGGTCATAACCCAATACTTTGAATAATTGTATAGGATTGGTCATAACCCAATACCTGGAATAATTGCACAGGATTGGTCATAACCCAATACCTGGAATAATTGCATAGGATTGGTAATAACCCAATGCCTAGAATAATGTCACATGATTGGTCATAACCCAATACCTAGAATAAATGCATAGGATTGGTAATAACCCAATACCTCGAATAATGTCACATGATTGGTCATAACCCAATACATGGAATAATTGCACAGGATTGGTAATAACCCAGTACCTAGAATAATGTCACAGGATTGGTCATAACCCAATACCTGGAATAATTGCACAGGATTGGTAATAACCCAATACCTGGAATAATGTCACAGGATTGGGCATAACCCAATACGTGGAATAATTGCATAGGATTGGTAATAATCCAATACCTAGAATAATTGTACAGGATTGGTAATAACCCAATGCCTGGAATAATTGCACAGGATTGGCATAGTCCAATACCTAGAATAGTTGCACATGATTGGCATAGTCCAATACCTAGAATAGCTGCACAGGATTGGCATAGTCCAATGCCTAGAATAACCTCACAGGATTGGCTAAGCCAATACATGGACAGAATATGATGATGCATATTCACATGACTGGTATAATTCAATATCTAGCTAGCAGATTGGCTGAGGCTAACAGATAGAAATGAGAATGATTCATGGATGTAATATCATGATAATGAGTATCACAAGATAAGCTTGAGATGTTGATATAGTATGATGAGTAAATGATATATATGTTCTTCATATTCCTTATAAAGTGAATAGATGATTTTCTTCTCTATCATAGATAGTTGCAATACTTTAAAAGATGAGAATGTTCTAAACTGCTTATGCTCTGCTCAGTTTAATACTATTTAACTGTGATAATAACATTGTTGGCGGAGTGTTATATCTCTCACTAGGACAATTGTCTCACCCCGTCGGATCCACATTTTTAGGTGGACGTACATGAGGGGGGTTGAGACTGTACTGCGGAGGGAGAACATCAGCAGTAGGGATAGTAGTGACACCTCAGGTTGAGTGTATTGTCTGTTGTGTCTTGTAGATAGAAGTCCTATGTGTCGTCTCTGTACTCTCAGTTCCTTGGATTTAGTATGTGTTGGTTTTATGAGCAATCTGAGATTTTGGCTTGTATGCCTTGAGGTTTGATGTTTCTTTAAGTATATGTTTTGAGAAAGTAACTATTATATGCTATCCTCAAGAAGAAACAGTATAGTGTATGTACAGTATATGATCAATGTGAATATCAGGTTTTGGTTCTTCCTTAAAGAGTTTTCCTGGAAATGGATCTCTTTGCAAAAATGGTTTTAATTTTTAGTGCTTTTTGTTAATCTTTTTCTTATGATTATTCTGTATAATTAGTAACGATTTAGTTGTCAGTTTGGTGGCGGTCATTACAAGTTTAGTATCAGATCTTAAGGTTTGCTGAGTCTACAGAGACATAGGACTAAGGTGTAGAGTCTATTCTAGTATCCTCCAGTATATCCTATAGTGAATTTTGCTTATACAGAAGAAAGGGTGAAGTTTAAAAATGACTGGATAATACGAGGAACTCGTTGCTAAGATCAATGTTGTTTCACCAGGAGATGGTGTAAGGGATCAGGCAAGAGAAGAACGAGTGCCTGAGAATTCCCATCTTAACCCAATCAGGATAGAGAATCTTACTTTTTATGCTTTTGTTGGGCACGTTAGGACAACAGTGATGAATAAAGTGGATTGGATACTTACAACCTAGGTTACCAGCCCTTAATGCAGAAACTTTGGATTCTGAAAGGGTTCCTGAATGACATAGTCATGTTGGAATAGTGAAAAATGTGGGAAGGATTAACATATGGCAAGAAAACAGACTCTGCCATAAGTATATATAGATAGTACATTTGTGATGGCAATGCCAAGGAGGGGCAATAAGCTGAGAATTAAGGAAAGGTCTCTATAATTCTAGAGACATTTGCCTAGTTGTTCTAAAAAGCCAACATTTTTGGTACCATCAGTGCAATAAATGCCTAGTGCACCAGGGCAGTAGTCACTAATTAGTAAAGGCAAAAGTCCTAACTTTCCACCTATAAGAACTCCTGACTTAGCTTCTACATCGGTAATAAGACTGATAAGACTATGGTACGAGGACAAATCATGTTATAGATATGGACATGTTAAGCATACTAAACCCTTTCATTCAAAAAGAAGGGAGGAAATGACCCAACAACTGAGGCAGACTCGGTAGGGCTTATGAAAGTTACAACTTAATAGTGTAAAAAGGCAAAAGCAACAACATGAAACAGCTAGACTCTATGATTGAGTCAACCTTATGTGGTAGATGACCATGAGGGGTGACAATCAGATAGATATTTTTCAATCTGATATGTCTTCTCTTGATTTTATCTGATAATAATAAGAAGGTAGTTGTTGTTGAGCTTCCTTTAATTAGTCCTATGAGGACATGAGGAAGAGATAAGAAGGATGAGAACCTATATTCAGTCCAATATTCTCTTATATGTGTTTTGAAACGTCCCTCTTTATGTAGAAAGGGAAGAGATGTAAAAGAAATATCAAAGAAAATTAGAGATATTAAGTAGTAAAACTTAAAGAGATGTAAAATAAATGCATACTACCTAATTTCAGTCCTTGAATACCCTGGCCAGGTATTCATCTATTGAGGGCAAGGTAAGTATGATACTCTTAGATTGCTATCTTTATGATTACTCTGATCAAGTAGTCATTTTGAGACAATCTAAAGAGCATAATGAGGTAGGAGATGTGGCATGGATATTTCTACCACATCCTAATTGATATACGAAGGAATCTGAGTTAATCACCAAACAACTTATAAACAAAAGAATATGTTTAGTATAATGAATACCATGGTCTGAGGACCTAGAGGTAACAGTTACCTAATGAGAGGTGGCAATGTTCAGTGATGAATTAAGGGTTTGAATACCAATATCTAGTAATCATGGTGATGATGATGCTAAGGGATGATGACATGTAATCATCCTTATAATCCCTATGCTGAAGGTAAGGAACCTAAGAGGAAACAAGATTGAATGACACATGAACATTTGAAAGTTCGTGTAATAATCAAAGTAGGTGATACCTCCTTTCTTTAATAAACAACCCTGGATGACGATGGACAATAAAAAGACTATGTTTCCTTATGTTATTTCTTTTCAAGGACATGACAATCAAGTAAGTCTTGTGACACTTTATGTGCATGGATAAGAAGTAATCCTTTAGATAGATACTTTGAAAAGTATCAACTAGTCTTTGATTTTAGTTCCAAGACAAAGTATATGTGTTAAGTAATGTCCCAAGATGAAAGAAAGGTCCTATTATATGTTTAGTTTTGGTAATAACAATAGAGGATGGAAATGATGATGATGTGATGTGTTTTTGGCACATATAATGGATACCAAGGTAAAGAATCTTAGTATCCAAGAACTTTCAATGATATGAGAAATAGGAACATGACTCCTGATAAGATGAATAATGTTTGGTTACCTAGAAGGGCCAACTTTGAGATTAGTCTAAGTACATATTGTAGTATGGATAATATATGTTAGGGGTTTATGCTCCGCATAAACATGACATTAGCAAGAATGTATGAGTTGAAGGAAAATTTGTAGAATCATTTTGGGAAAAGCTTATCAAGCTAAAAATAATTCCTTAGAATATCCCTATCTAGATCCTTTGAGACAGTTTATACATAACATCTAAAGATACCTCTGAGATAAGTTCTTCTTTAACAAGTAGCCTCTCCTTATGATAAGAAAATAAACAGCTGAAGTTATAGTTAATACAAGTCATAAGAGAGTTTAATGTTGTGTCAGAAGATTAGAGTGGCACAACAGATGTATGATAAGACTTGTAGTCCCAAGTGGGTGACAGAATGTAAATCTAGTCTGGGAAGGACAATTGAGTATGACAGATTCTATGATAACCCTGTGTGAAAGAACTTTGTGTTGGTCAAAGTTCTATGGCATCTCCATGACATCAAGATGTTATGAGATTTGATGATATGATGCACGAATGACAAATTGTCTTCCTTCATCTGGGATTTCAAGGACAAAATCCTTATTAGGGGTTTATAACTTGTAATGACCCTGACCTGAGTTTAGGGCTAACCCTATTTGTTTAGCCTAAATAAGCTGCTTAGAACTTTAATATAATCCTCTAAAGTGTTTTGTTATCAGGTAACAAACTTATGTTTCAAATTTGGTCATGTTTAAATAATGTTTGAGCAGTGTTCTCTTATTTTGGACCAAAATGCAATTTACCCAAGATAAGGGGTTATAGTGCAATATGTGATATGTTGAACATGCATCATGTGTTTTAACATCATTAGAGAGAGAATTATGTAATGTGGTGGCTTGTGGAAAGCCTAAATTCCAAGTTTGAACTTGTTTGAATAATGCTAGTGCCTTGTGTACCAATGTTTGGTACAAGTTGTAATTTACCCAAAAAAATATGGTTGATATGTAAATTACCACCTCTAGAGTTCCCTAATATCTCCTAGTATCATTTATAAGAGAGATAAAGAAGGAGGCACTATGTTTGAATCATATTTAAGTATTATACTCTTGTTAATGAAAAGGCCAAGAAAGTGTTCAATGTGAAACCCTAAATTGAGCCTATATTGGGTTGTAGAGTCCATATGGGAGTGCCTATCGGCCAAGGAGCCATAGAGGGGATCCCATATCGGTTTTTGATATCTTGTCCTTGTCCATGATGATCAAAGAACCTCAAGGAGGTGATCCATGTCGAATTAGAAGCTCCTTGCAAAAGTTGTATCGGTTTGCTTAGTTTATGAGATAAAGATGAGATATCTTATCAAACAAGATAACTAATGGCCGAAATATCATATCTAGACTATACTCTAGTGTTTTTCATGTCAAGATAAATATGATTGCATGCAAGGACAGGTGTAAACCATGCATGGACACGTGGCACCTAGTAGCTTAAAATGGTGACACCTCATATACACACTCTTTCATGAACCTCAAGTATATATACCCTTCCTTTCACCCATAAGTGGAATTTTTCGAAATCTATCACCCCCTTGCTCTTATATATCGTGCATAGAGTCTATATATCATGCAAGGGTGAAGGAGTATCGTGCATACAGCTTTGGTATCACCCATAGCAAAGTGATATCACTCATTGCAAGGTGATATCGGCCAAGTGAGGAATATCGGCCATATTGACCACAAGTGGTGAGGTATTGTGCAGGAGGCTAAGGAGCTCAATTCTTGGACCTTTTATAAGCTCATATTCAACCTTGGGAACGTGAATATTTGGAGCTTGGATCTTTGAAGTTGCTCTGGAGGTGGGTTATATAACTTGAACTCAATTATATTATTATTTATCATCAATCTTGCCTTACTTAAATGATTTACTTTCAAATAGAATTTTCTTGCATAATTGATGAATCCATGAGCTCTAGTAGTAACCTAGGACTGTTTTCCACAAACTAGAACAAGTAGAATGAAGGTTTAGAGCTGGAAGATGATGGTATCACCTTATAAAGTGATATCGGGTTCAAGCATATAAGCAAGCACCTCTAACCCGATATGGTGATGCACCTACACCACTTAAATGATATGGATATGAGTTTATACTTCCTTGAAAAATATGGTGATGTAGTATACATCTCTTGCATGAGCAAACCCTAAGCATAAGGAGCAAGAGAGGTAGGGTTTTAGAGCTTTAGAGCGATTTCTACCATGGAACAACAAGGTTTTGACCTGGAGAAAGGTAGGAGGAAGGATAACAAAGAAATAAACGGAGGAAAGAAGGAAATTCTTACTCTTTTAGGTTAAGATCACTAGAAGGAAGCTTTTTAAACACTGAAAAGAAGTCAATTGCAATCCTAGATTCTTTTTCCAAGAGGATCCCCTCTTTCTTCTTCCTTGGATAGGAAATTCATAGCAACACATAGGGAGAACAAGGTTCATAGAAGGAGGGAAGTGGTGGAGAGCAAATGGCTCGTTTTGGTGCTTAGGGATAAGTATATGAAACTTTAAGATAAGGAAAAAGAAAAAGTTGAAGTTCTAGTATCTTTCCAAGTGTCCATGGCCTTAAACTATTAAGAATATATAATCACAAATACAAGAAGCTCCCCCACCATACATAGATACATGCTTATCCCTCGTTTCTTGAATTTCCAAGCAAAACAAATAATTCATTAGTTGATAGATACTAAAGGTAGCTCATCCATGAAGGTGTAAACCCTGAAATACCCTTAGAGAAAACACCTTCAAACTAAGGATTAAATAGGTTCCCCATGGCACAAAAAGATCAAGAATGATGAGATAATATCCAAAGAACATAATGCAAGTGATAATTTACAAAGAAAACCTCTCAATTGGGTAAATTGCATAAAAGTATAAAATGTGCATAAAATTGCATAAATTGCTCAAATAGTGTCCAAATTGGACCAAATTTGAAACTTAAGATTATATTATGATTTCAAAGCATATCAAAAGGTTAGATTATGGTTATAAGAATTAAATTATGATAATTAATCTTATTCAACTCATTAAGCAAGTTTAGGGGCCTTACTACAAGGGAGTTCAATAAAGCTCTAATCATGAAGTTAGCCTGGAACTTCATCTAGAATAGACAGGTTCCTTGGGTGGAATTCATGAAAGTGAAATATTCTAGGCAAGGAGCCAGAAACCTCTTTGGCTCACATACTTGGAGCAACATCAAGAACGTCATTCCCTTCCTATATAACAACTCAAGGATTTTGTAATGCCCATGCCCATCGCTTAAGGCTCTAGTAGAGTTTCAAGAATGACAACTTGCCCCACAGACCACCACTAATCTTAATTGTGTGCTTTGCCCCCACTCACACACAAGCCATGATAAACGTCTCAACTGGTCACCGATCCTAGTACTACTCTGGACTGAGCACGCTTAACCATAAAGTTCTTTAGTGATGGACTCCCTGAAAAGGAGGTGCACCTTGATGATATGGGTAGTCCAATCATTCCTTTTAAGATCATTTTATCCAAGGCCTCAAATCCTAGGATCTTACAATCTCTCCCACTTAGACTCTTGGCATTCCCGTCAAGGCTCAACTATATGACCTCATAATCTTTCTCCATTTTAGTGCAGACCCAACATGGCCATGTACACCCAACTCTCGATTATGGCTACACACAAGGGTGGCTCCATCACCATAGATAGCCCTTTCTAACATGCATGACCGCACAGCTCAAAGACTAACATGCCACAGGCCCATGTAGGGCCCACCTATTAAAGGGGATTTGGCTCGGATACCATTTGTAATGTCCGGTTCCCCATCGCCTAAGGCTCTAGTAGAGTTTTAGGAATGACGACTGGCCCCACAGACCACCACTAGCCTTAACTGCGTGCTTTGTCCTCACTCACGCGCAAGTCAGGTTTAAGCTTCCCGACTGGTCACCATCCTAATATTACTCTGGGCTGAGAATGCTTAACCACAACATTCTTTAGTGATGAGCTCCCTGAAAACGATGTACACCTTGGTGATATGGGTAGTCCAATCATTTCTTTTAAGATCATTTTATCTGAGGCCTTAAATCCTAAGATTTTACAACATTAGTCTCTGGATGGAAGACTAATGTATGGTCAGAGACCTGAGTAGGAGAAGGATTCATTCCCACTATCAAACTCCAACTTATCATCCCTGAAGACATTAAAGACTTGAAGTGGCATGCTTGATTTTTGATGAAGGCACCTAGGATACTGATTTCTTAGATTGTTGCTCACTAATACTACCATCTAGGACATTGTTTGTATGTCTCCCCCTAGAACATCCTATGGAGATGATGGTGCGGTATGGTTGCACACCAGTGACGGTAACTTCACGACAAACTCAACGTATAGAGTTCTCACAAACTCCTCAAATACTGATAACATTGACCATTATGCTGCAATATGGGCTTTAGCCATTCCATACAGAACGAAGACCCATCTATGGCTTGTTTACCGGAATCGTCTGCTTACGAACGACATGAGACTCAAGAGGAAGCTCACCTTCGATGTCTTCTTCTCAAGATGTCATGGCACTAAGGAAATGATCCTTCACGCAATACGATATTACCCAGAAGTGAAACAAACGTGAAGAAGGCTACTACCCTAGGAAGCCTCCATCTTCTTCAACTTTGACAATAGGCTGCAATCTGAAATCCCTGTACAATATTGAGGATTGGAACCCCCCCCCGGTCTTGGAAGTCTATTGTAAGGCGGAAGCATCATTTGTAAAGACAACTTTCTGTGGTAAGTCCAAACCCTAGATAACCGTGGCTACTCAAATACCACCAAAATCTCTCTATCCTCGAATGCCACCATTTTGCATGTAGACACTGATGTGAACAACAATGAGAAAACCAAGGCTACTAGCTTGATCCTACGAGACATCAATGGACAATGGTTACATTGGGAGGCCAAACTAATGAGAGGGTTAGATCCAATGGAAGGGGAGCTACTTACTATCTTGATGGGTTGTTGTATGCTACACACACCATCACACCAGTGAGCATTATCATTAGCAACTCGAGTAGTGCAATTCATTGGATCCATAATACCAGAGACACCCCAGTCAAATACCAACTTCTAGTCCAAGCTATCATACATCTTTGGAAAGAAACGACTATCAAAGAGATTGTCCACCTGAAGCAGAATCAGAACATGCTTGCTGATCGACTTGCCAAACAATGCTTCAAATAGCCACACTCAGAAGCAACTTGGAGTTGCTGCCGGAATTTCTTGCTCTCTAGTTATTTAGATGATTTAGCTAGCTTTCCCTCATTTTTTCATTATGGTCTAGCAGGCGTCTCCTTAATCAGTTCAACTGATATATTTATATATATATAAAAAGAAGAGTGCTTTGTAAATCCAAGAAAAAAAGAATAAACGCGGAGGAAAATCTCCCCGGTCTTTCTTGGTCACAGTCTGGTTCACTCGTTCGAACCCTGACCGACCACTGCCCTAGAAAAACCCGTGTGGTTCTATTCTCTTGGAATCCCTCTTCGCAGCCCAAACGAAAGCTTACAAAACCCCCGTCGCGGCGCCACAGCAACCCATCACCGGCCGCCGTTAGGGTTTTACATTCGACAGGGTTCTAGGCTTCATATATACCTTCACGATCGTCAAAATGGTACTCTTTCTACCTTGTCCTGGTTACTTCCTCCACAAAGCTGTGCTTTCGTTTTGTTTTCTCACTCGCTTTGCGAGATTATAATATATAAAAAAAGAAGAGTGCTTTATAAATCCAGGAAAAAAAAGAATAAACGCGGAGGAAAATCTCCCCGGTCTTTCTTGGTCACAGACTGGTTCAATCGTTCAAACCCCGGCCGGCCACTGCCCTAGAAAAAACCGTGTGGTTCTGTTCTCTTGGCATCCCTCTTCGCAGCCCAAACAAAAGCTTACAAAACCCCCGTCGCGGCGCCACATCAACCCATCACCGGCCGCCGTTAGGGTTTTACATTCGACAGGGTTCTAGGCTTCGTATATACCTTCACGATCGTCAAAATGGTACTCTTTCTACCTTAACCTGGTTACTTCCTCCACAAAGCTGTGCTTTCGTTTTGTTTTCTCACTCGCTTCGCGAGATTATAATATATAAAAAAAGAAGAGTGCTTTGTAAATCCAGGAAAAAAAAGAATAAACGCGGAGGAAAATCTCCCCGGTCTTTCTTGGTCACATACTGGTTCATTCGTTCGAACCCCGGCCGACCACTGCCCTAGAAAAAACCGTGTGGTTCTGTTCTCTTGGAATCCCTCTTAGTAGCCCAAACGAAAGCTTACAAAACCCCCGTCACGGCGCCACATCAACTCATCACCGGCCGCCGTTAGGGTTTTACATTCGACAAGGTTCTAGGCTTCGTATATACCTTCACGATCGTCAAAATGGTACTCTTTCTACCTTGTCCTGGTTACTTCCTCCACAAAGCTGTGCTTTCGTTTCGTTTTCTCACTCGCTTCGCGAGATTATAATATATAAAAAAAAGAAGAGTGCTTTGTAAATCCAGGAAAAAAAGAATAAACACGGAGGAAAATCTCCCCGGTCTTTCTTGGTCACAGACTGGTTCACTCGTTCGAACCCCGGTCGGCCACTGCCCTAGAAAAAACTGTGGTTTTGTTCTCTTGGAATCCCTCTTCGCAGCCCAAACGAAAGCTTACAAAATTCCCGTCGCGGCGCCACAGCAACCCATCACCGGCCGCCGTTAGGGTTTTACATTCGACAGGGTTCTAGGCTTTGTATATACCTTCACGATCGTCAAAATGGTACTCTTTCTACCTTGTCCTGGTTACTTCCTCCACAAAGCTGTGCTTTCGTTTCGTTTTCTCACTCGCTTCACGAGCATATAATATATAAAAAAAGAAGAGTGCTTTGTAAATCCAGGAAAAAAAAGAATAAACGCAGAGGAAAATCTCCCCGGTCTTTCTTGGTCACAGACTGGTTCACTCGTTCGAACCCCGGCCGACCACTGCCGTAGAAAAAACCGTGTGGTTCTGTTCTCTTGGAATCCCTCTTCGCAGCCCAAACGAAAGCTTACAAAACCCTCGTCGCGGCGCCACAGCAACCCATCACCGGCCGCCGTTAGGGTTTATATTCGACAGGGTTCTAGGCTTCGTATATACCTTCACAATCGTCAAAATGGTACTCTTTCTACCTTGTCCAGGTTACTTCCTCCACAAAGTTGTGCTTTCGTTTCGTTTTCTCACTGGTTTCGCGAGATTATAATATATAAAAGAAGAAGAGTGCTTTGTAAATCCAGGAAAAAAAAGAATAAACGCGGAGTAAAATCTCGTCGTTCTTTCTTGGTCACAGACGGGTTCACTCGTTCGAACCCTGGCCGGCCACTGCTGTTCTCTTGGAATCCCTCTTCGCAGCCCAAACGAAAGCTTACAAAACCCCCGTAGCGGCGCCACAGCAACCCATCACCGGCCGCCGTTAGGGTTTTACATTCCACAGGGTTCTAGGCTTCGTATATACCTTCACGATCGTCAAAATGGTACTCTTTCTACCTTGTCCTGGTTACTTCCTCCACAAACCTGTGCTTTCGTTTCGTTTTCTCACTCGCTTCGCGAGATTCTCAAGTATGAAGTTATTTTCTGTCAGGGCACAGAACAGATAAACCCCAAGGCGTACCCTTTGGCTGATGCGCAGCTAACTATCACGATACTGGATCTCATTCAACAAGCTGCTAACTACAAGCAGCTCAAGAAGGGTGCGAATGAAGGTACGAGGATGCGGTTTAATTTTTCGTACTCTGTCCGAATCTCTTACGATTTTATGTTCTTCCCTACATCTTTAGCTTCTAACTGTACTGTTCCATTGTTTTGCGTTAGCTACGAAAACTTTAAACAGAGGAATAGCAGAGTTTGTTGTTATGGCAGTGGACACTGAGCCTCTTGAAATCCTTCTTCACCTCCCCTTACTCGCTGAGGACAAGGTAATTGTTACACTCTTTCCTATCGAACTCATCGAAGGCTTATTTCCTAATTATATGTTTTCAAGTTCATGATTTTATTAACTACTACATTATCAATTGGAGTTACCTACCACAATTGATCTGAAATTTGGCACGCCCTTGCGAAGGGTTCTGTGTACTGTATATAATAATGACAGAGTATGTGGAGGTTGTATTTTGCTGAATGGAAAACCAAAAATCCATTGGTAGTATTAATTATAGATCTATAAAATGGTACTTAATATCCAGCATAATTCACCAGCATCACTAGTGCGAATCTATTAATTGCATATGTAGGCTTGCTTGCAGACACATAAAGGAAACTGTTGAAGGAGTGTAGTAGTGTTTTCTTTTTCATTGATTTAACTGAAAAGAGGACTAGTTGTTTTCAAATACCCCATATATTCCATAATTCCCAACAACCCCCTCCTTGGCTTAATTATTGTCACCCCCTGCTGTCATCCTTCTATCACCTCATTTTCTGTTATTTGTTTATTCAAAATTCACCTTTTTCTGCAAATTTAATGTCATACTAACACATTCTAATATAGTAATAGTTCGAGTTTTAATAAAAAATATAGTATGAACATCTTTATACATTAAATTATCTTTTATTTTGAGGAACCCTCCCAACATCTATTATTTGACCTTCCCCGACAAGGTAAATCCCAGGACCGGTTGTGTTTCTTTGTCTGCAGGCAGCACAATTTGCTCAATAATCTAAAATTTTCATCTGAGGGAGGTGAGAGTCGAACCAACTTTGGCTAATTACAATGCATTGTCCTTAAATGAGTAAGTACAACTCAAAACAATTTTGGCCAATATTAAATTTCAAATATCATAGATAGGGCTAGCAAAATTAGCGGCAAGCATTTGGCAAAGTTCTATGGTTAATGGTTAATTCGGCTTGGTTAATTGGTTAATTTGTGATTTCAGATTTTAATCATTAACCTAACTGAATTAGTGTCTGTTAATTCTGTTACAATTATTTGGTTAATGGTTAATTAAGTCGGTTGGTTAACCAAATGACACTAATGTAATATTATTGTTTGAAAGTACTCATAAGAATGTGAAAAATTGTCATATCATAGTAGTATTGCATATAAATATAGTGCCATTTAGTTCACGAAAACTTGATTGATATATAAATAGAGAGGTTCATTGAAATCAATGCACAACTATGTTTGTACATACGTGTAGGATAATTTTCTACAAATACATTGTGAGTATTCAGTCAATCAAACAGATTTTTTTTCTATTTAACCAACCAACACAAATAAATTAACCAAATTGATCGAGTTAACTGAATTGTTGAAAAATTGACCATTCGGAATTAACCATATAGTTAATTGGTTATAAACCACATTCTGCTCACCACTAGACAAAACTGGGCTTAACATAACCTGGCAGAACCCAATTTAAGTAGAACTAGGTCTTGATTTTTCTGACTTGACCCGAAATAGACCCTAAATTTAAAACCTATTTCTGGTTCGGGTCTGCAAATGTTGTTGTTGATCCATAAGATGTACCAAAATTTCTTAGTAAGTATTCTTCTTTTTTCCCATGTTGTATGTCTATGAAATTTTAGTATGTACATTGCATATATTAGTTTTTTCAAGGTAAACAATTATTGTTATTTTTTCATTATCAACAATTAATACAAATATTTTTTGAAAAATCACTTAGCTAACCAATATTTTCCAGCGTTTTCAGGTTTAATGGGACTATATTTTCAGGGTTTTCAGGTTTATACATAAAATAACATGGGATTTTTAGTTTCAGTGAGCTGGACCCAAACTTGTTAGACTCGAACCGGTCAGTGAACCGGTGAGGCCTTTGATTCCTAGTTCACTGGTTCAACCAGTGGTCTGATCGGTTCAACCGGTGACGTCAGCATGGCATCACTAATAGTTTAAAAATATATAAATGGCTTTGATACTTATAAAAAAAATCCCTGCATAAGTTATGAAACATGAATAATAGCACATCTGCTCATAATAATTTGATAAACAGATCAAGTAGCAAATATTATTCCATCCATGGATATTTGTATACCAACATTTATATAGTATTCAATATTAATTAAAAAAAAATAGCAGCAACAATACATTTACTTTTAAGTGAGAGAACCGTCTGGTTGGGCTAAAATTGGACCGGTTCAACTGGCCGGTTCACCGGTTTGATGCCAGTCAGACTTCATTTCTGGCTTTGGGAGGGGACCGACCCTGTAGTGTGACCGGTTCCCGGTTCAACTGGCCGCTCCGATTCGATTCTGATAACCGTGGCTGGACCCTAAAGTATTTAGGGTACTGGTTGAGCGTTTTGAATATGAAGGTTTGAATCTAATATGCTCAACCTGGATCGAATTGCCAACCTTAAGTATAGATCTCATAACGTAACATATACATCTAATATAATTGATGAGCAGTTTAGATAACTATTTGGTTTTAACTCAAAAACTATTTAGCGGTGCCAATGAATCAGTTTTCAGTCAATTCCCAATTTGTTAATGTAAAACTGCACGTTCCAGAATTGAACCGGTCTAAAGTTTTGAAGAAGTGTCAGCAATCTAATTCGAAATTGAACCCTTGCCAACTACAACAAAGTAAATATTGATATTATTTGCATATATTTTTGTAGGTCCAAAACAGCAAATTGGACCTGTCTCTGATTTTATTTGGATTGTTTGGGTTGTCTATTTGGGGTCCGATTAAAATAAAACCCAAATGCTTAAATTGGGGTTGGGCTGGGTCATGTGAGGCTGTTTTTGCTGGTCAAAAACAGCAAATTTGACCTGTCTTCGATTTTATTTGGATTGTTTGCATTGTTTATTTGGAGTTCGGCTAGAAAAATAAAACCGAAATTCCAAAGTCGGGGTTGGGCTGGGTCATGTGAGGTCTGATTTTGCCAGCACTATCTATAGTTTCAAACATAAATATCGGCCAAACTTTTTCAGTTAGTTTTGAATTATTTGCTACATGGGATAAAATATATGGTAACAAGGTCTAGTTACTAATATATCTTTTATTGAAGTTTGAACTGTTACAGTGTGTTGTTCAAAATGATACTGGGGTGGATATAATATGTACAACAAGTTATTAGAAAAAAAAAGGAGATCCAGCTCTATTTGCTGTCAGATTGAGTGACGGAAGGGTCACAGAAGGGAGTTGATAGGAATTAAGCAAAAGAGGGGGGGGGGTATCAGGAATTATGGGAAAAGACGGGGTAATTGAAAAAAAACTCAAAGAAAATACTAAAGTACCAACTCAATTCAAATCTTTGGCTTTTACTTTGATAAATATATGCTTTTCAAACACGTACAATTATTTAGTGGTGTAGATCTTTTTGTTTTGGTTCATACTCATTTTCCTATTAGATTATGCTAACGTGTTAGCAAATATATCCAGTCTTTTTCTAGTTTTTATCATAATCCAAAAGTAATAAATACAGGCCAAATTTTAACAAGTGTGAGAGATTTACATGATAATTGCAGGAGATGATGATAGACATTGTATTATTTACCCCTCTGTATACCTAGGTAGAGTAATCCCTCCGTATTATTACCTTTTAGATTACTCATTTATAAATCATAACAGTGCTCAAGTGGAGATAATGATTGACATTGCCTTGGTTGATGCATCATAACAGTGCTCAAGTGGAAATGATGATAGACATTGCCTTAGTTGATGCATCATAACAGTGCTCAAGTGGAGATGATGATAGACACTGCCTTGGTTGATGCCCCTCTAGTTTCAAACACTAGTGAGGATTTGTGTAATCCAAATAGTGAGAATTTTTCCCCTGTTTTTATTAATCCCTCTTTGTGATTAAGAGGAAAGAATTCTCAAAAGGTGTACAACAAAGGTCAGCATCTTTTCCTCATGTCTTCCTCACATGTTTGAAAAAATGCCTAGACACAAGATGAGACATATTTGTGCCTTGTTGAGACAATGCTCGTGTCCACAATGTGCTTCACATGGTCAAGAGAGCTTTTGGAAGTGTTTCTACTGACAAGAAGCACATATCCTCTGCTGCCATATCCTACATACAGATTTGTTAGCTTTGTTGCCAATTGTTGTGTTTGACCCTGTTTCCAGTAGGCCTACTCCACTTCCTCCCTCACTGGGGAGGAGGGGGAGGGCGGGTGAGGTAGAGGGGGAGGGAGGGGAGGGAGAGAGAGGGAGGTCTATCGAATTAGCATATGTTTTATGGACGGTCTTTTATTAGACCTGTCATGAATCGGATTGTTGCTTCCAAGTACAGCTTTTATAGAGTACCACATCATTCTTATGCTGAGTTGTACGGGCGGCCGCCCAGGCGGCGCCTAGGCGCGCCCAGGCAGGCCGGGCGGTCCGAGGGTCTAAAAAATGTAGGCGCCCAAGTCTGTTGGGGTTTCTAGGCGGACTAGGCGGATCGGGCGGACTAGGCGTCCGCCCAGGCGGACCGGGCGACCCGCCCAGGCGGCAGGCCCATTAAATTTGGCCCATTAAGAATTTGTTGTAATTTCTTATAAAATAATAACTTCTTTCTTAGATTTTTTTCCTAATAACTACTCTGTTCCAAACTTCTTTCTTCCTGTTGGCAGCCTGCTCTCCCAACCAGAGTACCACATTGGTTACAGCAGTAATACAAACATTTTAGCTGCCTATTCAGTTCGTATATTTCATTGTCCTTCGCCTAAGGTTAGTTGAACAAAGCCATGCTTTTTTGTGATTGTCTTTTTGTCATCCAAAATGTTCCTGCTAATATTGACACCTATCAAATTACAAAACATTAGAGCAGTAAGTAGTGCGAGACACCATGTAAAATCATTTCAAATGCTTAATAGTTAGAAGTTAGAACTACAACAAGTAAAAATGAATTATTATGTCCTTATATACTGAATTAGAAAAATTTTAATCATTAAACAAATTTAGGGATCGGTATATCCTTATTTACTGATTTAATAATTTCTTAATCATGTACCAATTTATATTTATAGATGAACTGATTTTTATGTATTATTTAACTGATTTGTATGTATTTATCTCTTGGGTTGCATAAGGGATCGAATTATATTTAATCATCTACAAAATTAGCAAATATGAACTGATTTAGCAAATATTTATGAACTGATTTAGCAAAATATTTATGAACTGATTTAGCAAATATTTATGAACTGATTTAGCAAATATGAACTGATTTAGCAGATATTTATGAACTGATTTAGCAAATATGAACTGATTTAGCAAATATTTATGAACTACAACAAGTAAAAATGAATTATTCTTCCACTATTGGTAATTTGGTAGCACATGATTGCATATTTATCATGTATATTTATATGTGTAAGGCTGGTATTTTTTTATAAATTTTACATATATTTGATAAAATAAAAAATCTATCAAAACGCCTGGAAACGCCTGGGCGTCCGCCTGGGCGCCTAGGCTGTCTGGGCGCCCCCCTGGAACGCCTGGACGCCTAGCCGCCTATACAACCATGTTCTTATGCCCGTTCTTTGAATTTAGGATCAGACCAGAGTCTTATAAATAGATTTTGTTGTCTATGTACTATTTTGGTTTTATGCTAGATTTTCCTTCGCTAAACCTCAAATGCATATTCTAGGACTTGTTGGTTGGATGTAGCTGAATTGAAATGAGTGAATTTGTAAGTTGGAGCTTGGATGATTGGGATTTATATGATCAACAGTGTGTTTGGTTGGACACATGAGGGTGTAGTAAAAAGTTATTTCATTCTTTTATTTGATTGCCAGCAGTTATAACTATTGACAAAGTCAGCCAAAAACACTGCAGTACCTGAGCTACACCAAATTCAACCCTTTTTGGCGTAGCTTTATTATATGAGTTTTTTTTTATCAGAACAGAAGGTACTGGTGTGTTTAAAATCAGGGAGTTGGCACGCCATTTACCCTTCCAAATAGAGTTCCCACTCTAAAATCGTTGAGTTTGTTTGTCATGAATCTTTTTGGTATCCAAGTGCTTGGTTGGGAAGTTGACTGTATGAATTGTTGAGATAGCGAATTCATTTCTGATTAATTAAGTTGGTTATTTACTCTTCGAATGGAAGGTGATATTTATTTAAAAATTTAAGCACCCAATTGATTTGTTATTGTTTGTATTGCGTCTTGAATAGATTTGTTCTGATGTCAAATCTCATTCTATTGGACCAGAATGTACCATACGTTTTTGTTCCTTCAAAGCAAGCTCTTGGGCGTGCCACAGGAGTTACACGTCCTGTGATTGCATGTTCTGTGACGAGTAACGAGGGTAGCCAACTGAAACAGCAGATTCAGAGTCTTAAGGTAATGAACTTATTTTATCACCTGATGTTTTTCTGTTTGCTTTGAATTTTTTCTGTTAATCTGAGCTTTCACGTTGGCTGCAGGATGCTATTGAAAAGCTGCTGATATAATCGTACCAGGTTTCAGTGTGACGAGCTCCATTGTTTGGAAGCTTTGACTGGCTTGTTTTTCCTAGTATCAATTTTCTATATTTTATGTGTCACTATGTATTGTTAACTTTCCAAATATGTAGAACTGCTGGATTATTGAAAATTTTCACCGGGGCCCTGTAACCATATGGATGTCATTGTATTCTGACTTTGGCAAGATTGCTGGTTTTGTTTGCTTGTGTGGTATTCATTTGGTTGTATGGTGGTCTGTGATTGGATCTTTTTTAATATCGTTCAACATTAATCTGTTCTGAATTGCGCTGAACAACTGAATTTAGTGAAGCTCAAAGGATTGAACAACTTCCCTTAACCCAGTGGATCCCCATGGACAGGTAGAGCGAAGCCCTGTGCATTGCTCATGATCATAACATTAATTAGAACATTCAAAGATATAATCGACCCAGGTTGAAATCTTACAATACCCCATAAAAAATTATGTTCTTGATATTTTTATTTTTTTTGCCATCATTATGTGAGCTAGTTGTTTAAGCTGTTCTTTTTACGTCAGCTTCGAGCCCTGCCTGCATTCTGATGCCTTCGTGATAAGAACTAGTTAGCATTATTATTTTGTTGTCTCCCATGTGCCAATATGAGATCAGATCTTTGATTTTGTTTAGTGACAGGTTGAATGGCTGGACGATGACTTTCATCTATGAATAAAATCTGGATAATACATTTCATGTTTTGTAAACACTATTAACAGTAACTGCCATGTTTTGTAAACACTATTAACAGTAACTGATATGGGTGGTGTGTTCTTGATCTGCTTCACATATAGCTATTTGTTTCTTTATGATAATATAACTCCAATGCTTACATGAAGTTATGTTTGTGGCTTGAATGCCTTTTTGCTTGAAGTGCAATCTGCTTATCAACCTTAACAAGCCCTCTTTTTGTTCTTTCTACCACCACAGCATATGCAAAACTGCCCCATGATTGATTGGTGTAATCATCAATCACCAAAATCTTCCGACTTTCCTAATGGTAATTGTTAGGTTAATATTCAGTATTTTGGGGAGTTTTGTGTAAATACAAGTGCCTCACAGAGTTTTGTCAACCTAGTAAGGAACCACTGCACCATTCATGAGGTTTGCACTAGAGGGCTATATAGTCCTAGAAGAGCTTTGTTGTTTGGATACATGTGGCTGCAGGCCACTTCTAGTTTGATGCTTTACTAAAGGATAACATTATTGTATACACGTTCAAGCATGTCTTGAGATTTTGGATTCATACCGTGATAGAATTCTCATGGCGATAGATCTGTTGAAAGTCATGGTATTTTTCTTTTGTACCAAACTTAAGCCACCTTGTCAAATCCATGTTGAATTTCTTTTCTCCATTATTTTCATTCTTGTGTTTGACAACCGTTTGCCTCGATTATAACACATTGGTATCCATAACACTACAGTACCCCAGTTCCTCTGTACACATCCTAGTGCTTCCTGTCCATTTCCATTGTTACTGGTTCTAATGGTAGCAACTAGGACTTGCATTAATTATTTGTCGCCTTGGGAACATGACAAGGAGAACAAATAGTGGGTTGTGGGAAGAAAAGAAAAGGCTTGGATGTTGGCAATATTTGGAAGTAGGATATTGATGATTGTTAGGATTCAACAATATCAGCAGGACAAAGGTAGAATGTATGAAGTGATCAACTTGGCTTATAAAGAGTAATTGACATTTTGCATAAATGGGAGTCGACGATGGTAACCAGACGTGTTGGAGGTTGAAAGCGTCGAATAACACATATGACACTTGACATGTAAAGATGATAATAAATGAGAAAAGCCGAATGATGTATGAACTACAGAATAGGATTTCAAAATGAAGAGATAAGTAATGATTTAGATTAGAGTTGAACTTGGTCTAGTAGGGCTCCAAACAAAGCAATCGAATCACGAGTCAAACACGGCCCTGCATTTCACAAAGGGTTTCAGACGTAATCAGAAGATTAATCTAGTATTGGAAATAGACTTTGAATTTCAACCTACCAGGTGAGATATATATATTCTGCGCCTATTAGACTAGATGTGTTGATATGCATAACTCCAATGCTTACATGAAATTACTGTGTGGGGTCCGGACGTTTTCTACTTTATGTGGCAATTTGTTTTTTGTTTTTGTTTTTACCTTTACATAGCCTCTTTGTGTTCTATCAATGTAGTATTTCAAAACTCTCCAACATTACTAGTTGCTGTAGCCATCCACTACCGCAATATTCCCACTTCCCTAATGGTAATTCTGAGTGTAGTCTATTTGTATGTTGGGAAGTATTGCGTAAAGATAAAGTGCCCAACAGAGGTTTGTCAACCAACTAAGGAACCACTCAGCATTTCTGAGGTGTACATTAGAGAACTATATAGTCCTAGAGGAGCTTTGCCGTTTGGACATGCATGTAGTGGCAGTCCACTTCTAGTTTGACGGTTTACGAAAGAAAAAAAAACATTATTGTACAAGTTCAAGCATGTCTTGAGGCTTCCACATCTTGTGAATCCATACCGTGATAGAATTGTGACATGGGGATAGATGAATGATTTAGAAAGTCATGGTATTTGTCCTAAACTGAAGCCACATTATCAAATCCACGTCAAGTTTGTTTGCTTCCATTGTACACATTCTCGTATCCAACAACGTTTTATCTCTATTATTTTGTGACACACTACATTAGTAGCTATATCACCACCTTACAGTATCCCAGCTCATCCCCACACATCCTAGTGCTTTCCGTCTATTTTTTATTAATTTTAGTTCTAATGGTAGAGACTATGAATTGCATCAATTATTTGTTGCAGAAGGAATATGACAAGGTGAGTAAATAGAGGGTGGAGGGAAAAATACCTGAATTCTGTCTTGGACGTTAGCAATATCTGGAAGTAGGAATAATGATGATCGTTGAAGAGTAAAAACAACAGGACCTGGGTTGGAGGTTGGAAGCAATGGACAAGACAATTGGTACTTCACATGCAAGGATGCTATCAAATAAGGAGAAACCAAAGGCAAATGATGCATGAGATACCAAATACGGTTTCAAAATGAAGATATAAGTAAAGATCTAGATAAGAATTGAACGAGCGTCTTAGGGCTCAAAAGAAAGCAATGTAATCACGAGTTAAACATGGCATTTTGCATATCACAGAGGATTTAAGATATAACTATAAATTTAATACGATATTGGAATCAAGTTTGAATTTCAACTTATCAGGTGGAATATGTATTTTTGATGATGTACCTACAATCATCGGTAGGGCTTGACAATGTAGATAAGATTTGATATATACCTACCTGATAGGATATGGTTTGGATGTGTACCTACTAGATGTAACAAAGTTTATAATATTAATCACAAGGATGGGCCTATTAAGGTAGATATTTTAGCTTAACAGTGAATATAAGGTCTAATCTATATATGAGGTAGAGCTTTGGTCCACAACCCATATGAGGATCAAACTATAAAAAGGGTTTTTGGCTAACAAAAAGGTATATTGTTATTCAATGAAAATCTACTAAGTTGACATAGTTAAGGTGCATATGACTTCAAATATGAAGCGACATGATTACTAAAGGATGGTTGCTAAGTAGCTGGAACAAAAAGGAGGGGAGGGCTTTGTTTGAGTTTTAAAATTTTTAATAGACATGGGAGGCTCATACAAAGATATATTTATAGTTGAATATTTAGGAAATGGAGGTATATGATATTATAAGATTTTTGAGTGGCTAAATAAGAAAATTGGTTGAATGAGTAGGTGATGACTGGATGAGTTGATAGAATTTTGATTACATCATTTGAATAGTTTGACTAGGTTATATGATGTTTATAAACATGGATTTATGATGAACCCCTCAATTGGTAATAATAAGAAACCAACTTAATCTAGAAAAAGGTAAATTAGATTCCAAATGTGAAAATAGTACAAAATCACAAGATTTGACCACAATCAGTATAAAACCTAATTGTATTTTGTGAGTTTGAAAAATATCCCTTAGGTTTTATAATCAAATATTATTAATTAATGCACATGTGAAACTAATTAAGTAAAAAACGTTGCATCCCGAATTTAAAGTTTGGAGAAACCCATAACATTTGCATTGAGGAAGCTCGATGACTAAGAACTTCATTTTAATGTCAAGTTGAAGATTTTTGTGAATTGTGTAACACAGTTTATGCTTGTCGTTGGATATAGAAGAAATATTGCATGATTAGGTTTCAAGATTGATTGAATGGATTTAATTTTGCACCGTGTTGATATGAACTTTTTGAGAGAGTAACCTTAATGTCAGTATGGTGTTCCAACATTAATATATGACCTATATTATTTAAAAAGTGGTCATTGTTACATATTTTAAGCAGAATATATTTGTATTAACTCATTTCTTTTATTTCATGTTTTCCAAATGCTTTAGTAGTTATGAATTATACTTATATTCACTAAGTAAAGCTTCTAAATTCAAAATGTAAATATAATCAAAACAAATATCATTATCAATAGGTCAAGATGAAATCTGTCATTTCCATAAAACTGAAGTTATTATTTAGGATTTTGACAAGTAAACATGAAACTAGAGAATGATATATTTTTTAAATTCTACCATAATTATATGTGTAAAATAATTAAATAATCATCGAAAATTTATATATTTTTTGATGTGAAAAATGGCCATGTCTTTGGATTATACATAGGTCTCTGAGTATTTCCTATTTTGGTTATTCTATGTGTTGTGTACTATCTTTATGTTTTTTCAATCCGTGCACCATTTCCACAATGTTCTTAGAGTCAAATCATTTTTATGATCCCAAAACTATTATAAATAAAATGAGAAGGTTGTTAGTGCAAATGACTAATTAGATGTGTCTTGTGTTAATACACTTCTTTTGGTTTCAATACACATTCTCGACTTTACTCGATGTCACACCTGATCCATACTCTAAATTGGAGGACCCATATTAGTCATAGCATTGATGTTGTCTGTCAATCCTGCACCTTCTCACCACCTATCCTCCATGGTGGAATTTCTGGACTTTCTAAGGCACCTTCCATAGACAAAGGAATGTGATAAAGAAGGCTACATTAGCTTCACCGAGGTGAAGCCAATTTTTCTAGAAACATTGAGAGCTTGGGAGGAGGCATGTCATGGCCTACCTTATAATGGAACAACTCACTAACAAGAAGACATAGATGTGATTGATATCCCTTTGCTCATGTGGACATGGAGGTGTTTCATTAAAGACCTCACTTATGGAGTCTTTGATTATGTTCACATGGAGATTGCGAAGTATCATGAAGCCAACACTATGCTCAAAGTCATCCAAGGAAGGGTTTTTCTAATAAAGTGATTATTTGGGAAGATGGGATATAAATATGGGAAGAAGGCTGCGGAAGTAGTGAGTGGCATAAAATACTTTAGTTGGGGGTTTTCATGATTTCATTCTTATCCCACTTTTTGGAAGTAGTAGTTGCTGGATCTAGGATGGGAAATTTGCTCTAGAGGGGGGTAGGTGAATAGAGCTAAATACACAAACAAAATTCATTAGACCTTAAACTTATTTAACAATTTAAGGTTGCTAATTTAGAATTTAAGTGCAACTAAACATACATAGCAAGGATGAGAGAGATTGAAACAAGCACAAGAACACAAGCTATGTAGAGTGGTTCCAAACTCCAAACTAGGAGATTGTTAGTCCACCACCTAGAGAGGTCAACCTCTAGGATTTATTAACCATGTCTACTCCTTATATTCACTTATAAGAGTTACAACATATGACCTTCCTTTATTTTGAGACAAGGATACCCAACTTCTCCTTTGAGGGGAAGGGAGCCAACAACCTACCAAAGAGCTTACCTATCCAACCAAGAGTCTTCTACCTCACCAAGGACTTAGACACTTTGCAATGAGTCTTCTACCTTCACCAAAGACTTACCCACTCTTACACAAGTCTTTAGCCTTTGAGAAATTACCCATTCTTCTTGGATCTTCCGCCTTTGCTTCACCTTAGACAAGGAAAAGCTTTCACCAAGGGACACCTTCCCTTCTTCTTCTTCACCTCTCTTAGCCAAGAGAGAGAACCTTCATCTTCATGTTCATAGTAGAAATGAGAGATTGAGAGATGGGGGAAGTGAGATCCTCACAAGATATACATGTAGGACTAACTCTCTTACAAATCTCCTACTCACTCTAATGGATGTAACAAGTGATTAAGCTTAAAGAGAGAGAGAGAGAGGAGGCTGTATAATGCACTCAAGCATAGAATAGGGACCTTCATAGTGCTTGGATAATCATGGGATGAAGATCAAGGGGTCCTATTTATAGTTGGAGATGCCTACTATCCAGTAGAAATGCTTAGGATGAATACTAGCCATTTGGGGGTGTTGCAACAGATATTATTTTGAGTTTTACAACACTCCAATGACTAGAAACACCTTTTTTGCACTTTCCATACAATGCGATTGGTCAAGTTTGTAACTTGACTGAACGGATCGGTCGAGTTTGTAACTCAACCAAACCTGGGCATTTTCAAAATCCATCGAGGGATCGGTTGAGTTTGTAACTCGACCGACTAACAGTCTGTAATGAATTTTGAAAAATATTGTTAAAGTTCTTCAATATAAAATTTAGGTGCTCATTATTTTTTCTAAGCTTAATTACAAGTCATAAAATAATTATAAGTGACTTACAACATGATTCTAATGTATTTACATCATATTCCACAAAAGTGCACTTGCATTGATTTTGACTTGTGT
Organism: Alisma plantago-aquatica; assembly: GCA_963693085.1. Classification (NCBI taxonomy): domain Eukaryota; kingdom Viridiplantae; phylum Streptophyta; class Magnoliopsida; order Alismatales; family Alismataceae; genus Alisma; species Alisma plantago-aquatica. Next base: position 792,977,895 of record OY856409.1, read on the forward strand.
TTTCTCCAAGTTAGGATGAGCAAGATAGGGCATTTGGAGTGTGTTTATACCTAATATGAAATCACTCAAGTAGAACATTGAACACAAATAAATGGAATGGTTAGTCATCGTCACAACAAGGGTTTAGCCAATTTAGACCTTTAGTCAACATTGACTAAATCGACATTGACTCAACATTCTCCCCCTTTTTGAAGATGACAAACCATTCCGTAAATGTATTGAAAGCATTTAAGTAAAAGCATACCTTTGGAAAAACCAAGGGGTTTAAGTAAAATTGAGTTCATATGACCCCCCTCAATTTATGCTCATGGAGTTCTCATACTCCCCCTCAATTGATGCTATTTCTCCTATACTATTAGCTTTCAAAAAAATTTATAGAAACTATGTCTTCTACTCATATATGTTCTACATATATGTCTTCTCCCCTTAACATATGACATGCCTTCTCCATGTCTAATATAAGACATACCTTCTCCCCCTTTTTTATTTCAAAAAGTATGGGTTTGAAGAGCTAAGATAAAACATGTTAGATAAAGGAGATATCAAAAGTTAGAATGGAGAGTAGAAGAGAAACACTAGGGGCTTGTCCAAGCATAGTATATAAAGCAAATCAAGACATGATTTTGAACAACCATAGATGTAATTCTAGCATATAATCAAGGTAAGGCTATGCAAGCAAGTAACTCAAGATAGTAAATATGCAATTCAAGGAACAAGTTTGAGCATAAAACTAGATACAAGCATAGCATATAGTTTAATACCACTTGATCAAGAAACTGAACAAGGCTAGAACTACATGTAAAAGAACAATTAATAGATGATATTTCAAGTTAGGACTACTACAAGGATCTAGATCATAGAAAAATATGCATAAGTTATAGAGCAAGCTATGAGAAGATTTAGAGATATATCAAAAAAAAGATATATAGTTTCAGAAGCATGCAAGGATATAACTCATTAGAAATTTTGCATCATTATCAAAAGATGATTACCACTAAGAGCCTCAAGGTTGTATCAAAACAAGATATACAACTAAATAAAATGTAGAAAGTTATGGCACAACGAAAGTAATTTAAGACACAACCAAGAGATCTAAAGAGATCATCATCAAAACCTACACAACAACTCAAAACAATGAATTGCACGATGTAGGGATACCACTTGTGGGATACCAAAATTATAGCAATTGAAAGATTGAGTTGTATGCAAGATATACAATTTAAAGCATGGCAATATGCATATATAAAGGTACTAAAGCGAGTGCCAAAGAATAAGGCTATTGGTTGAGAAAGTCTAGTTGAGAGGGAGATTCTCATCCAAAAGGCCAACTATATATTATGTGCATAGTGTTGTTGGTAGAGTTCTGTGTTTTGGATATTCAACCAACAACAACTGATGACAACACCCATTGTTGCTTGTCAGTCGAGTTTCTAACAAGATAAACTTGACCGATACAATTGTTGTCAAGAGGCAGATATATTTCATAAAAACACATTTAGAGGCATGCTAAAAATATAAACCATATCCAAACATGCATAAGCAAGTTAGTAATGCACTATGAAAGCATTTCAAACAATATTTGAGCAAGAGTGTAAAGAGAATCACAAAATACCACTTTTGACTCAAAATCCACATGCATAGTGCACACTAACTTGACAGAAACAAGTTAGGATTGAATATGAGCAAGAATAACATTACCTCTGTTCTTACCATTTTGTTTCCACTTGTTGCCACCCCATACACACTCACCTTTCTTCTTTTATGTGGATTGAAAAGCCAATTTGCAAATCCATATCTCAAGTCAATCTATTAGCAAGTGACCTACAAGAAGAAAGATGAAATGGTCCCCAATCATATTTTTGGGTCTGGAGGGGTTAGCTTAACAACCCAAGTCCTATCGCTCTTGGGTGCTTTCCTAAAAGGACAATAAGTAGAATAATGACCAATTTCATTGCAATTGTTACATGATCTCCTAGCCTTGGAACTAGAGCATTCTTCATTGAAAATTGAAGGTCCTTTGTATTTGTTGTTCCTTTAGATCGAATAAAGTCCGATACCATCTCTACTCATTTGTTTGGTAGTATGGTCTAGGATTTGACAAGATTCTTTTTATCATCTAAGAATCTTTGCATATAAGATCTAAAACAATGATTATCATGCATAAGAGAATAAATAGTAGAAGACAAATGATTTATATTATCTCTTAGCATGCAAAAGATCATTTTATAGGCAAAGAGCTTTGTTCAAATAAGAATCTCTATCAATATGAAGATCAGCAACACTATTCTCTCTACTAGTAGAACTAGAATAAGATTCAAGGACATTGATTTCAGACAGCAAGGAAGCATTTTCATTTTCAAATAAAGTAATCTTAGAATGATAGATCCTACTTTCAGATTCTGAACCTTGAAAAGCCAAATCTTTGTTTTTGTTTTTATATTTAAGAACATTAATATCAAACATGAGAGAATTCACAATATTACTATGTTCTTCATTAGAACTATGCACAAGAGGTTGAGCTTCTAGAAATCTAATCTTATCAAGCAAATTAGCATTTTTAAGTTTAAGAGAATCTACTTGACTTGGATAAGCATTGTTTTCATCAAGAAAACAAATATTAGCATGTTCAAGATCATCTATTTCTACATGCAAATTATCAAAAATTCTAGCAAGCTTTTTCTTTTTCTTTTTAGAAGACTTAAGAGAGGCACAAGTAGCACAAATAAAAGAAATTAAATATTCTTTATCTAAAAGTTTAGATTTGCCTCATTTGAGTCTTCATTTGTTGAGGCCATAAGAGCAAAATGACATTCTCCTTCATCACTAGAGCTTGAGCTAGGTCCTCAACTTGATTCTCCACTTGAGCTTGAGTTGGAGGAGTCACTTGATATTTTGTGCCATTCCTCCTTCTTCTTGTACTTCTCTTCTCTTGTGATGATGGATATTTTTGCCTTGTGGAAAATCTTCCTTGAAGTGACTCTTCTTTCCACATTTGAAGCACCATATGGAGGAGGAAGACTTGCCTTTATAGAGTCTACCTTTGGAGTACATGACATCTTCAACATGAGAGGATGGAGAGGCTTGACCAACAATAGCTTCAATTTGGGCCTTGATTTCAGCCTTCTTCAGTCTCTTGAGCTCCTTCTCTTCTTCTCTTTCTTCTTCATCTTGTTTGTCAAGTTTGACTTCATGGGCTTGTAGATTTCCTATGAGCTCTTCAATGGGGATATCACCAAGAGACTTTACTTCTTCAATGAAAGTCACCTTGAATTTCCACCTCTTAGGAAGAGTTCTAAGGATCTTTGAGTTGATCTCTCCTCTAGCCGTAGGATGATCTAGGACAACAAAATCATTTACAATGGTGTTGAACCTTGAGTACATATCTGCCACCCTTTCAATCTTCCCCATATTGAATTTTTCAAGAAGTCGTTTGAGCATGTAAACTTTGCTTTCCTTCACTTGGGTTGTCCCTTCATAAGTGATGCATAGCTTAATCCATACTTCATAGGCTGTCTCATAAGAGAAAATCCGGTTGAACTCGGTAGGGGACATGGAGGCATAGAGGATGTTGATGGCTCTTGCATTCAAATTTGCTTTCTTCAAAGTAGCCTCATCCCATTCTTCTATCTTTGTCTACGGTAGCTTGTATGGACGGTCCACCATTTACCATAGCTCAAGACTTAATCCTTGCATGTAGAGTTGTAGCCTTATTTTAGAGAAAATTGCTCCCATCAAAGATTGATATGTTGATGAGGTATCTTCCACTATTATAGTCACCCATCTTCTCCTACTTGTGGAAGTATGCTTGGAGAAGACTCATTCTGATACCACTTGTTGGATCTAGGATGGGTGATTTGATCTAAAGGAGGGGTGAATAGAGCTGAATGCACTTAAACAAAATTCATTAGACCTTCAAATTATTTAACAAGATAAGGTTGCTAATTTGGAATTTAAGTGCAACTAAACATACATAGAAAGGATGAGAGAGATTGAAACAAGCATAAGAACACAAGCTATGTAGAGTGGTTCCAATATCCAAACTAGGATATTTTCAGTCCACTACCTAGAGAGGCCAACCTCTAGGATTTCTTAACCATGTCTACTCCTTATATTCACTTATAAGATTTAAAACATATGACCTCCCTTTTACGAGACAAGGATACCCATCTTTCCCTTTGAAGGGAAGGGAGCCAACAACCTACTAAAGAACTTACCTATCCAACCAAGAGTCTTCTACCTCACCAAGGACTTACCAACTTTTCAATGAGTCTTCTGCCTTCACCAAGGACTTAACAACTCTTACACAAGTCTCCATCCTTTGAGAAATTACCAAATCTTCTTGGGTCTTCCACCTTTGAGTTCACCTTAGCCAAGGAGCAGCTTTCACCAAGGGATACCTTCCCTTCTTCTTCTTCTTTACCTCTCTTAGCTAAGAGAGAGAATCTTCATCTTCATCTTCATCTTCATGGTATAAATGAGAGATTAGGAGGTGGTGGAAGTGAGAGCCTCATAAGATATACATGTAGGACTAGCTCTCTTACAAATCTCCTACTCACTCTAATAGATGTAGCAAGTGATTAAGCATAGAGAAAGAGAGAGGAGGCTATAGGATGCACTCAACCATAGAATAGGGACCTTCATAGTGCTTGGATAACCATGGGATGAAGCCCAAGGGGTCATGTTTATAGTTGGGGATGCTACTAGACATTAGAAACACTTAAGGATGAAGAATAGCCTTTTGGGGTATTGTAACGAATATTTTTTCGAGTTTTGCAACACTCCAACGACTAGAAATACCTTTTCTACTCTTTTCGTACAATGCGGTCGGTTGAGTTTGTAACTAAAAAAAATGGATCGGTCGAGTTTGTAACTCGACTGAACCTAGTAATTTTCAAAATCCATCAAGGGATCGTTCGAGTTTGTAACTCGACCGATTAACAGCCTGTAATGAATTTTGGAAAATGTCATTAAAGTGCTTAAATATTTTATTTAAGTGCTCTTGATTTTTTCTAAGCTTAATTACAAGTCATACAATCATTACAAGTAATTTAAAACATGATTCTAATGGATTTACATCATATTCCACAAAAGTGCACTAGCATTATTTTGACTTGTATTTTCTCTAAGTTAGAATGTGCAAGGTAGGGCATGGAGTGTGTCTATACCTAATCTGAAACACTCAAGTAGAAGAAATAGATAGAAATAAATGGAATGATTAGCCATCATTAAAACAAGGGTTTAGTCAATGTATACCTTGAGTCAACATTGACTAAATTGACCTTGAGTCAACAATAGTTAATGATCCAAATTGTGATTGTGTTATTATCAAGTTTGTGAGGGTCAATGCTAGGAAGATGGAGTGTTGATGGAGTCACCATGATGCGGCATGACAAGTTTCAACTTGTAACCCCCATTGGATCCTAATGTAACTACAATAAAAAATCTTCATTAGTAATAACTGTCACAAGATGGAAAATAATATAAAAACCATTATGTCATTAACTATGGCAATCTGTTGGCTAGTTGAAAAGGAAAAATACTTAGTCCTTAGAGAATTGGGTCAGGTTGATTCCTAGTCTAAGTGACCTGGTTAAGATTGTGAATTTATCTTATAGAGATATGGTGATCCTAAGACTAATAAAAAAGGTAGTACATAGGTTGACATTTAAGTACTATTATCAAAATTTCTTTTCAAACTTTTTCTGTAATGCTTAAAGCATAAGCTAGAATATTTGATTTTCAATCCAAAGTCTATCTGCTAAGGTTTAAGATTTAGGTCAATTTTATGAAAATATTTCTAAGGCTATTAATTATTAAAATAAAATAAGGTTTTTCTTTGTATCTTATAAGTCATCAACTCATTCTTATATCTAAGGAAAGATTTTTCCAATTACTTTATTTTAGATTTGCCTAGCCACAAAATATGATTGAATCATAAATCTTGAATATCTGACAGGTAGTTGAACTTGGATCTTAGGTTACTATATTGTTAAGGAGAGTAAAAGCTTGACACAATAATATATGATAGACATTTCCTTGCATCCTACTAAAGTTTAAAATTTTTTGTCCTAAAAGTTTGGTCTCGCTGAAACTGATCAAGAAAAACTTCAACTGGATGTGTAGTTTCAATTCCTAAGCACGAGTCTTCCACTCTATAGTGGCTCCACTTGATTTTTTCCTAATGGATTTTCTTGTTTATGAGTTCCTTAGTTTAAAACTTGTAACTATATCGATATTCTCAAGATAAGAAAGATTTTCTTACATTTACAAAGTTTCATTGTTCAAGACATTGCATAATGCTTCACCTTAGAAACATGGAAGATATTACACATGAAACTGTGTTTCTGAGGGTAAAGAAATCTTATAAGAATATTCATAAATACGTTCTAACACCTTAAATGGGATGACATATCTTAGAATGATTTCCCCTCTATTTTGCTATTACTCAAAGAGGAAGTTGTTTTAAGAAAGCACAATCACATGGTTTGAACTCTATATCAAACCCATGAGAATCTATATAAGAACTTTGATGATCGTAGAACCTTTTAAACCTTTGTTTGGTTAGATCCACCTTATTAGATATACTTGTAGTTCTTCTAACACCAACAAAAGTTGTTTTTATACTTCATTCTAGATGTACATGGTTACGTAGAGAGGCTCATATAAGGGAATACCAACACATATTCGTTTATGTTGCTATATGAAAATTCTATTAACACTAAGTAGTGATCAAAATTGCCTCTAGAATGACAAAAAAAATCCATTAAGTGACACTTAAAAATTTGATATGTTCATTGAAATTTCTCACATGGCTATAGATGGTAAGTTGTATTAAAATAAAAACCGTCCCTAATTCTTACTCAACCTGCCTCAATAGATGACAAGTGAACTTATGATCTTGATTTGAGAAAATGGTAGTTGGTACTCTATGAAGCATGATAAATATGTAAAATATATATCTCTACTAGCTAACAGACTTGTGATATTATCTACATTGACATTAACCATGCAAATTTGGTCAAATGACAAGGTACATTCCAAACAAAATCACATCCATTGTAGTCTTGTATGACTTATATATTAAAACCATGATGATTTGTTCCCACTGCCACTTGATGATTGCTAAATTTTCTAACAAACCATCTTATAGTTGGTTCTTGGCCTTCATCTATTGTCATATCATACACTTGGAGATAATATGACCAATGCTAGTCTTCATTCATTTTTACTAGAAGTGCCTCTATAGGCCCTTATATAGTTTGGTATGACCATAATTTATATTATATCTAGACCCATGTTCTTCCTACTAATTCATGGTCTTTGATTCTGACACTTTAGATACCTAGATGCAATGCTAACATCTTTTTCTTGAAACTATTCCAAATACTAAATATGTTTGAAATTTTACAACAAATGAGTATTTTCTTCCAAACTAGGGCTAAAGTGTTGTTCCTCAAGTAGTTAATAGAAAAGTCCTAAAATTATGTATTTGTTATATAGTCTAATTCAATATTCTCCTATATGTCTAGATAGACAATATCTTAACTTATTCCATTTTGTAGCATGTTTAGATGCAAACATCCACTTTTTTCGATAAGAGATTTTTCTTGTGCTTCACTATACAAGGCGATAGACGCTTGTGATTTCATAGACTTTAATGTACTCTAGACATCTTCTCTGCACATGACTTAGATCCTTTTAAGTCAATATATGTTTTAGGCTCTTATGACTGTTATATATGTCAAAAGTGTCCCCATACATACATCATCCTTAGATTTTGATGGAATATATTATCATATCTAAATCCATACATTTCCATATACTTGATAATCATGAACTAATACGGATTTTGATGCCCATATATTACATATATATAGATTCAATCAAGTTGATCCATTTCCCTATACTTGATTATCATCAACCAAGTGGTATCAAACCAAAGCAAACATATGGACATGTTCACATAAAAGTAGATTCAACTTTAGATATGGGGCTAACATTAGTTACTTGAATCTAACATAAGGCCCTAAAGTTCCCAGTATAATGAGAAATCACAAATAACTCTAGACTCCATATGATACATCCTAAGGGGTCTTAGGAAATAGCTAGACATTATATGATATGCTTAATAATTCAAATGACCATGTGACATTTTATTATACAAATCATCAAACATTTGAGGTGATATGAAATTTTATGGTTGACTTTTATTCTAAGAGTTCTTGGAGTAGTGATCCTAATCTTTGCTATGATCAAAACCAAACTTTCAAACCCAAATAGCACTTTATGCAGTTGCAAAGAATCAATAACCCATAATGTTTGTATTTCTAATATACACTTGATAAATGAATATTCAATATACTTAAGTTGCATTCTCACACTTGATTTGCATCCCAATTACTAGTTATCCTTCTTTTTGGTTCCTTTTAGGTCTATTTAGCCTTGAGATATTTTACAATGTTTTATAATGAACACCATTCATTTTCTCTTGTTTAAAAGGTCAAGTGCAACATGATTAAGATGCTTCTTATATGATAATACACGGGAACTCCTATCAAAGTTCATTATATCTATTGGATCATGCAAATGTCAAAGTCTAACTTGAATGTTGGCTCAATAGCCGTAATTTCTAATAAATCCCAGAATAAGATAGCTTGCTATTTGCTATCAGATTAGCTCGTGCAAGGCCCAATTGAAGGAGCCCATGAAGGTTGATTAAGGAGTAGCCTTTTGACATCCTATCATACCAAACGTTTAGGTGTTGCAATGACCATGCATTGATCACATTGGTGAACAACTATGCAAGTGACCAAGTTTTGCTGTTCATTGTCCAATAATATTCTGCAACAAGGCAACCCTCCTTGACAGCCGTGCCTTTCTCAACCAAAATTCTGGCTCCTAATAGCCTCTGCCCTATTACGCAAGTAGGCTTCATTAGGTAAGACTTGACAACCAACCCTCTCTTTCTCTCTCTAACTCCCGTAGTTGCTCACTCTTCTGCTAATCAACCATTGCTAATTGATCTGGTGGTAGTCAACTCTGGCAGCACCAGTTCAGCCATGGTCAACGACCTTCATGCAACCGAGCCCCACCTCAATCGACGTATGCAGACCCACGAAAACATCATGCTCGATAGCTTATGGCTGCCATTAAATCATCAACCATGTATCAGTTAACCACCAAACAACTCCCACATGCATGCAACCACTTAAGATTGAGCAGCTGTAATCTAAGTGCTACCACACACAATGATTAACCGACACACTACTGGTCATACAGACCTTCCCGCGTTGATCAACCAGTGCTATACCACTCCATCCACGAGCACCCTGGTCACCATGCACACTCAAATATTGGTGTCAACAACAACTGAACGAGTGCATTGACCAAGAGAGCAATCAGTCACCATTGATTGAGTAGCCCATCATCCAACCCATGCCGCCATGCAACCACTTTCATTTGACAACCACCTATGAGACTTCCCACCATGAAAGCACACTGATATCATCTATTAACACCATGTTTTTGTCGTTCGTTCAACAATCGAGATTACATATGCACTCTAGCTAATGATGGAGTTCATCATAGTTATTATGCTTTCCCCCCATAATTTTAAGCTATTTTATCCTCTCACTTCACCTATATGTAACATTTCATGGGTTTCCATACAAAAGATATTTTTTTCTAGACTTACGATGCAATTTTTCCTTTAATTCGACTTCCAATTAGATTCTTTTCATAAATTTCCTAGTTGAATGATCCTAAATAAAATATTTAATTTTTAAAGTCTTGCGGATATTCAATGACCGATATCTTCACAAAAATCCACATATATTTTGATAATAATTAAGACTTAATCCTCAAGTTTCATGTGCTTATATTCCTTTAACTTTTTTATCAAGCTTGATTTCACGTATGACAAATACCGCAATTCAAACATTTTTATCCAAAAGTTCCTAAAAGTCAGAATAAAGAACTTCATTTATTTATGCCCAGGGACATTGGCATATTCAATCCATCCATCAGAAGCCATATGGCAGAAATACACATTCCACCATGTGTCGCCCCCGTGGATGGAAATAATCCACAACCCTATTCTAGAATCTTCCACTCAAACCCTAGACCCTAATCTTGTCCCCATAACCATCTTTTTTTTACACCTTTTGACTCTTTTGAAAAAGAGAGCCAACAATCACCCTCTTTACTTTTATCCGCTCAAGTAACTAGAGGATCCTTCCTCTACAACAACTACTTTTTCAACACCGTTAGAATACATAACCATAAATGTTTACCTTATTATGATATGCAACAACTCCTTGTGAAGTTTTAACTATTATGGTCATAATCTCATAATTTCTTTATTAATACATGATTATTTAAATTCTTAGTGATAACTACTTAAATACTCATCCATATCAGTTGAATGATCTAGATCTTCCTTCATGCAATTTAATGAAATATCTTTCTTGATTTATTTAACCTAATAGATGGAATCTTGCTCATACCAAATTGCACTCTTATCTTGTCTTTTATCATTTATCATGCTTTGGTCCCAACCACCCATGATAGACTCCTCCATAGAAGATCCTAAGGCAATTGGAACCCCATAACCTAAAAAGAAATTAGGATCTTTAGAAAAATGGCAAGAAAGAAACAATGATTTCAAACCCCAATATCTACAAATAAAAATCACCCCTTTTATAGTTTTTCACTTTGTTTTATTTAACTAAACTGGAACCAATATTTTTACTTGAGAATAACAAAATGAAATATTATATATTATTGAGCGATGGAAGGGTGACTAACACCTTTCCCACTCATAATAAGACCATCCAAATTCTACATATGGCAATATTTTCCTTTTCTTTATCAACCCCCAAGTGGATTCAAATTTGATCTTTCCACATTTCCCCATAGGGTTTAAACACGATACTCATTTACCCTATCTTTTGTAAAACATGATGGCAACTCTGAGATTTATATTCTATTATTTTATTGTGTTTTCAACAACCACCAACTTAGATTCCTTATAATTTTTTTCTCTAGTAGGTAAAACAAGTTGGCAACTCTGCTCGAGACATAGATGATAGTTAAATTTTTTCATTATCTTGAAGTTTCTATTGGATCAGGTTTATGTTTTGTAATGGTATTAGTACTAAAATGTTTATTAATCCACTACATTTTGAACTTGCTAAGGAGGATGGGACAAATAGATAGCCTCCTTCCCCATCCCCCAAAAAGGACTGTAGAATCGATGATTCTGCTAGTCCCCCACATGGTGCAGAATCTGAGATTCCACAAGTGCATGTGGTTCCTATGATTGTGTTCTCTTTTTCATATTTCCCATATCAATCTGATGTCGATTAGGGTTTCTAATATGGATCTTCTTTCCTATATTTGTTCTTGTTTTTAGTGTTCATAGTAGCCTTCTGAGGGCTTGCTCCTCACTTCCTAATTTGGGGTCTTGCTTTCGCTTCCTAAATAGTCTCTTATTCTTCCCAATCAGTGTTTTTGTTCATTACTTCCTAATTAGGGTTTTCTTCTGCCTCTCTTTTAGGATTTCTCTTCCTCCACAAATTATAAAAGAGAAATAAAAGGATAAGAGTGATCTTTCATATGAGAAATGTACTTTCTTACCTAATGACTACATGATTGATTAGTTTCATGTATAGTTTAGTTTCAGAGAAGGGATTGCATGTCCACAAGGGGATTTCCACATGCTCTTTACCTTCCATATCTTTCTATTATGGAACCACACTCACAAATATAAAAGCTTTTGTGCACTATACACATCCCATGCATCTATGCAACATACACCAACACTCACATTGGATTCCTAAACGAGACTCGGGGGTGTTAGTAAAGTTACCAATGCAACAAATTGCTAGACATTCAAAGGCCTTGAGGACACCTCTCTGCTAGCACTAACAGTTGATTGCGACCATCATAGTCATGAGATATTGGGAGCAATACCTAAATTTGATGAAATTGAGTTACCCCATGATGAGTGCCATCACACCAAATTTAATGACCCACCCTTCCCATAGGTGTTATGCTTGATTAAAGATATCAAAGATATTTGAACTCATGGGCTAAAAAGAGGGGGTGGGTGGGTGGAGTTTGAACTTATATAAAAGCAACTTTAGCTTGTTGAATGATTTATAGGTTTCTAAGATTTTTGATTGATTGCTGAACTCTAAGATGGTTGTGTGCTTCACATTTTAAGATTGTGATCACCTATCCTATTTTTCTCAGGTCTTACTAACGTTTTTGTGTGTAGGATACCAATCTTTTCAATCTCAAACAATATCAAACAACATCAAACAATCTTGAACAATCTTAAAAAACATTAAAAGATATTTACAATATAAACAGTCTAAAATGATCTCAAAAAAGTTGAAGAATTATTTCATACTTTAAAAATCTAAAAAAAATTAAATAATTATTTCAAAGTTTAAAAAGCTCAAAAAAGTTGAACAATCTTTTTAAAATGGAACGATACTTTCAAAATCGACCAATATTTGCATTGTTGAACAATCTAAAAAAAGTTGAACAATATTTTTAAACTGTAACAATCTTTTCAAAGTTGAACTGTCTCAAAAAAGTTAGACAATATTTTCAAAGTGGAACAACCTTTTCAACTCCAAAAAACATTTTCAAAGTTGATCAATCTTTTTAAAGTCAAAATATCTCAACAAACTTGAAAAATCCTTTAAAAGTTGAACAATCTCTTCAGGGTTGAACAATCTTTTCAATCTTAAACAATCTCAAACAATCCTTTGATTCTTGAGCTATCTCTTGTATACAACCTTTTCATGTTAATAATCTTCTCCAATCAATTTGAAACCATCAACCATACTCGACAATCTGACTGATCAATCTCCTCACCTACCCTAAGCCGCTAGGCTGTCCAGATTCCATCACATCACCTTATGAATATTTTGCAGCCTATAGGCTACCGCTAGGTTGCTAAAATTTACTCATACTCCTCGTTTCATCTTGGATGGTTGAACTTCAACTTTCTGTGGCCTACATTGTTGTGGAATGCTACTAAATTTATCCCTCAAGACATCATATGTGATCTTTTTGACATGCCAAAAGAATTTTGGTCTCTTCTCATGATCCACCAATCATGTGATACATGGAAAAAGGTTGCTAAAATTCCTTCAAAACTTGGAAGGCTATTCAAGCTGTGCACATGATGATAAACAAGCCTAAACGTCTAATCGATTCAAGGGAAATTTTAAAAAAAATCTCAACCTCTTGCTTCCCAAACTTTAACATTATGTTGAAAGGATGCTTAATTTCACCTACAAACTATGGGATTTCAAAAGCATATCACTTCCAACTTCATATCATACCTACATGTAGGACTAATATCCACCTCCTTGAAGGTCCTCCTAACTCATCTTGATCCTTTATAGATAATGCCTCACAATTATGTTGTAAGGCTACTCAATTTTTGATCTTACATCTAACTTTAACTCATGATTAAGTGTCTAATTCTTTTTTTAAACATTTCTGTTGGCTCTGATCTCCAAACCATGACATAAATACGATTAAAACTTAGCGGAAGCGAATCGGTAATCAGCGGAAGACAAAAATCACGGGAAATTAAAACTTTTCGAGATAAGAACTTGGATCCATAAAAAAACTTCTTTCATAAAGAGAGATAAACTGTTTACATCTCAGGATAATTACTTCTTGAGTAATTATATACATCAAGATACAAAATCTCAAGATCACATAACACAAGACTCCAAGACCTGAGAGTACAGAGGACACATAGGACTAACTCTAACTACACCACATGGCAGGATAATCTCCACCTGAGATTCTACTACTGCTCCTGGTGCTGCTGCTGCTGAGACTGGACACCTGTAGGCTGGTTCCTTTGTCTCCGACGTCCACCTCAAAAGTTGAAGTCTACGGGGTGAGACAATTATACATAATTGTCCCAGCGAGAGTTATAACTCTTCGCCAGAAGCTTTATTATAACATCAAAGAATATCTTAAGCAGTAAAGCCTTCAAAGTATTCTATAACAGTTGTAGGTATAATAAGATCTCTACAATTTAGGAGATATGGAGAATATAAACACTATTGTAAAGTAACATCAATCAACTAACTTGGAGTCATCTCTAACAAGTTATACTACATGGTTGATTATGTTTTACAAACAACATTATGCCCTGTGGAGATGAGGCATACCACTCATACTCCAACTGATCGCTGAGAAGTCACATCAGTATCATACATAGGTCATTAAGAGAGCCGGATTCTCATGACCTTCACCTTCCTCAGTCAGTAAGAGGATCACTTGTAGGACATCTCGTGTCTCTACTACTATAGCTCACCAGGGTAAACTGGTCCTTCACTATTCTAGAGTCACAGTGGCGTTCTGTACTCTCTTCGTCATCAGGAGGTTTCATATTTACCTACCACTGATACGGATATCTGTGCTTTCTTCGTCGTCAGGAGGTTTCATGTTTACCTACCACTGATACGGTATGGAATCATAGTGAAGGATGGATGGATTACACATCTACATCACTTTCCTACACTAGGATGTAAGGTTCTACACATCCATGTACCCCACATACTCAAAAGTATGTGCTCCAGGAGTTCCCTGAGGAAAACCTGTTTCACCATCACTTAATCTCTAAAAATGATGGATCTATGATCAGGGCTCTACATTATACTTGATTAGTTAGGTACATTCAGTATTCTTTAACAGCATACATTGTTCTCCAAACAATAACAGTAGCATAGCAGCTATAAAAGAAGAATACTAAATGTAACAGGCCTAACTCATATCAATCATCATTTCTCATTATCCTCATCACAAGTCATCTCTAAGGCATGACCTTGATGGTATTCATGGCTCTCACAGCCCATTATCAGCATAGGATGCCACTGACAAGGCATCAGATTACCTTACTTATTCATAAGGCTAACAACATGCCTTTAATGAATATAACATCAACATCCATACCTGGATATGATTACCTTCATATCAGAACCTGCATGGTTAATACAACTGATAAAGGTAATACAAAAATAAGGAATATACTTCCTACTCTTGTCATAAGAGTTAAATCTCTAATTCACATTAAATAGAGTTTAATACTCAAAAGCATGCCATTACCCTTGAATTTAGGGTTTACTATTCACATCACATGTCATCACCCTTGAATTAGGGTTTACTATTCACATTAGGGTGAATTGAACTCATATCATCATTATGTATGAGTAACATCATCACTGATGCTCTCAGATTATTTAAAGGTTCATCATTTATCATAATTAGGATTTCTATGACCTCACACAGGTGGATCATACCCTAATTATGCTCACTCATGTGCATTGGAGATGCTTTAGTTGAGTTTCCACTTAAAAAGGGTACTTTCTCTCTCTAGAAGTACTTTCTCTCTCTAGAAGTACTTTCTCTCTCATCATAAAGTTAGGTGATGTCAACATCACTCTAGATCAGGTCGGATTAAGTCATCATAGGCTAATCATAGCCCAAAACATCACCATCATGTGATTAGGATTTGATTTGATCAAGGTATTACTTAATTTACCCTTTAGGGGTATTTTGGTAATTCACCCCATTGATCATCATCATGGTCAAAACCTTAGTCCATTAACCCCTTAATATCCTAGGTTATCATTAGGGTTTGATTAGGGCAATCATTTAACCATTTATTTCATCAATTGATTGAAAGAAGTCAACTTTGGATCACATTGATTGACCTTCAATCATCATTCTTCAATTGAGTTGAGATCGTTTGAAAGTGTTGACCGTTTAGCCAGTTTTGACTTTTCAAGACCGCGAGGGTGTGTTGACCGTTTAGTCTATTTTGACTTTAGGACCGCGAGCCCTCAACCTCTTCCAAGACCGCGAGCCCCCCTCAACCCACTTCAAGACCGCGAGCCATCATGTGAATTCAAGACCGCGAAGCTATGTAGACCGTTTGCCCACTTTGACCTCAGGACCGCGAGGCCCCTCGCGGTCTTGAGACCGCGAGCCTCCTCTCGGTCTTGAGACCGTGAGCCCCCTCACGACCTTGAGATCGCGAGCCTCCTCACGACCTTGAGACCGCAAGCCTCCTCTCGACCTTGAGACCGCGAGCTCACATGGTCTCAACCACTTGGACCATCAACAAGGTTCCATGATACAACCGATAATGTCAACTCATGTTGAAGCCCTTAAAAGGTCAAAACTATGATGACCACTTATGAATTGGGTCAATTAAGATTATGCTTGACCACTTGGTCATTCAATTTACCCTCAAGGGTTGACCAAATAGGGTTGAAGTCGATTCAATTAGGGTCTATCAATGTTCACCCATCAACACTCAACAATGTGCACTAACACAAGGTTGAACCCTTCAATTGAGCTCCAATTGGGCCCAAACTTGGCTCAAACGGTCTTGAGGTCATGTGGGTGGACCCCACATGGTCTTGAGACCGTTTGCCCAAGATTTCATCAAAGTCTAAGGTGATTTGATAGGGGTTGAACTATGATTGATCCACAAAACAGAATTTTGATTATATTGACAACTTATTTGCAATTAGGTCCTCAATTGGTCAAATTACTTAACCCTAGACCTTCAAACGGTCTTGGGTGATTGTCCTCTCGGTCTTGAGACCGTTTGGATGAGTTCCAAACGGTCTTGAGACCGTTTGCCCATCCAATTTTGGATTCTAGTGCAAATTCATCAAGGTCTGACCTATTGAGTTGATGATCATATCAATATTTAATTGCAATATATTTTGGTGTAATTGTACCTTCAATTGGTCAACTATTCTTGACCCCAGACCTCCAAACGGTCATGGTTTATTTCCCTCGCAGTCTTGAGACCGTTTGGGTGGCCCCTAAACGGTATTGAGACCGTTTAGGTCAATCAACCCTAAAAACCCTAACTAGGTCACCATAATTTCAGTACTGATTTCACCTAGGGTTAGCCCTAGTATTCACCCTTCAACTCTTAGCCTATTTGGAATTAGACCATCAAACTTGGTGAGTTGTTAATTAACATTATTTTGAACAGTAATCTCATACGGTCAACGCCTGGTCAACGACCTTACACGGTCTTGAGACCGTTTGCCCAAAAAGGCAATTTCAGACCGTTTGAAAATCAGTAATAAATTCATTTAAAGTTGTCACTTAAAAAGGTCATATCTCCCGATTCCTTTGGAGTTAGCCTCTCAAATTTTGAGGGTAATTAGCCTATATAATTAGGAACAGATTTCTAAAACGGTCTATGCTCGGTCAACGGGGACAAACGGTCTTTAAGACCGTTTGCCCTGTCGCGGTCTCGAAACCGTTTGCTCACCTCACGGTCTTGAGACCGAGAGAGCAAACTTTTGAGACCGTTTAAGGAAGTGAAAAGCGGTGGGTTTTTCTTGGAAATCACGCCTTAATCTCCTAGATCAAGAAAAGTACGAATATCCCATGTATTTGCTTGCAAAATAGCAGGGAAAAGTAGGGAAACATGAAGAACTATCATCTAACTGCATATACGAGATGTACATAGTAAAGCATGGGTTTAGAGTTATAAAACCCGCCTAAAGCTTGCTCCTTGAGCTCCAAGCTTTCAAGATCCAAGCTCTAATGGCGTTCTTGAGTTCCCACAGGTTGGACAAGGTGAAAACTTCCAAGGAAGGATGAAAAGAGACGGCTAGAAAGGTAGGGTTTCAAGAGTTAGCCATGAAGATGACCTTGAATTCGAGTTCTAACCATGGAATTAGGCAAGAAGAGGGGTTCAAACCTACCTTGCACCCTTGGTCGTTCCTCTTGAGCTCCAAGATAGTCCTTAGTCGGCCAAGCAAAGAGGAAATAGTGATATGCATGAAGGAAAGGTTTCTTTGCTTAGAGAAGTAAAGTGTCTAAATACTTGGGTGATGTTTCATTAAAGGGCCATAAGTTTCCCCTAATTCCAACTAAGTCCTTCCCTCATTACTTGCTCGTCCCTTACTCTTTATTCCAAGGACAAACCTTATCTTAAGGTCTAGAAAAGAAGGCAAAGAATAACAATCTAATAATAAAGTACATACATAAAGAGCTTCTGCACATATACCCTGATTATTCAATCACAAGGCATATTTCATAACCTGTTAACTCAAATGAGGTGACTTCCTCATCATTTCTTCTCTAAATGATGGCAAGAGTCTAAAAGATACTTTAGATGACATATTTTACAATTTGGATCCCTTAATTTGGGTAAATTGCATTTTACCACAAATTAAGGTTTCAAGCCCTGGGATTGCTTCCACAGCTGCACCTTGGTGCCCTAGCTTGGGAAATCCCTCATACTTTGCCAAAAAGATTCTCATGATGTCTCAACATCAGAGGAACATCTCATCATGTGCTAATTGCAAGCTAACCCTTTCAACTGGGTAATTTGCACATAGGTCCCTGTATAACAAAACAATGCTACAACTTTAAATAAAAAGGAGCAATTACTGAAATATATGTTTTCTGAGAAACTTAATTATATGCTCGGAATTAATCACAAAAATTTAATCACATATTTAGGCAAAATACCTAGGGTTAACTCATAACCCAGGTCAGGGATGTTACAGATTATCCACCCCTTACAAGGATTTCGTCCCCGAAATCGATAAAACATACTAAGAGAAAAGGGCAGGATACTTCCTTCTCATCTCATCCTCTAACTCCCAAGTGGCTTCTTCAACACCACGATGGTTCCAGAGGACTTTCACAAGACTTATATCTTTCTTTTTTAACTTTTTAATTCGTTTATCAAGGATTGACACTGGTCCCTCCTCATAGGATATGTCATCATTCAATTCTACCTCCATAGGTTGTAGAACTGACTCGGTGTCTGGGTGACATTTCTTCAACATAGAAATGTGAAACACAGGATGTAACCTCTGTAACTCAGGTGGTAGCTCTAGTCCATATGCTACCTTTCCAATCCGTTCTATGATTGGATAAGGTCCCATAAATCTAGGAGCTAACTTCCCTTTCCTACCAAAACGGAGGACCCCTTTCCAAGGTGAGACCTTGAGATACACTCTGTCTCCAACCTGGAACTCTAAGGGTCTACGACGTTTGTCAGCATAAGATTTCTGTCTATCTTGAGCAGTCTTAATCTTTTGTTGTATTACTTTAATCTTTTCTGTGGTCTGCTGCACAAGGTCAGGACCTATCAACTGATGTTCACCAGTTTCAAACCAACACAAAGGTGATCTACAACGTCTACCATATAAGGCTTCATAAGGTGCCATATCAATACTATGCTGATAGCTATTGTTATAGGCAAACTCTATCAAGCTTAGGTGTAGATCCCAACTTCCGGTGAACTGGAGAACACATGCTCTCAACAGGTCTTCTAAGGTTAGTATGGTCCTTTCCGACTGTCCATCAGTCTGTGGATGAAAGGCCGTACTAAACCTTAGCTTGGTGCCTAAGTCTTGGTGTAACTGTTCCCAAAAACGACTTATAAACTGAGGACCTCTGTCAGAAACTATTGTGACAGGAACTCCGTGCAAACGCACTATCTCTTTAACATACAACTCTGATAATCTTTCAGCAGAATAGGTTGTTTTGACAGGTAAGAAATGTGCTGTCTTAGTCAACCTATCAACAATTACCCAAATGGAATCATGTCCTTTGCTTGTCCTGGGTAGGCCAACAACAAAGTCCATGGTCACATGGTCCCACTTCCACTGTGGTATGGGTAAAGGTTGCATTGTCCCTGCAGGCTTCTGATGTTCAGCTTTAACTTGCTGACACACAGGACACCTCAGAACAAACTCTGCAACGTCCTTTTTCATCCCATGCCACCAATACAGACCTTTCAAATTCCGATACATCTTGGTGCTCCCTGGATGCATAGCATACATGGAAGAATGGGCTTCTTCCAGGACTAACTTCCTCAAGTTGTCCACATCCGACACTATCATTCTCCCATTATAACAAGCTACTTGATCCTTTGAGTCATTAAAACCATCTTGGTTCTCATTTCCATACTCAGATCTTATATGTTGAACTGCAGCATCACCTAGCTGTGCCTCTTTAATCTGCTCCCTTAGGGTAGGTTTAATATGCATCTCAGCTAACAAACCGGTTAACAATGACACTTTCAACTGCACATTGTCTTGCCTTATAGAGATAAGCATATCTCTCCTAGAGCATACTAAAGAGTTTAGTTGTGCCCTATTCATGGTTGATGTTGCTGATTTCCTACTCAAGGCATCTGCAACAACATTGGCCTTGCCTGGATGGTAATCAATTGTACAGTCGTAGTCCTTGATTAACTCCATCCAGCGACGTTGCCTCATGTTGAGTTCATGCTGAGAGAAGATATACTTAAGGTTCTTGTGGTCTGTGAAAATCTGGAATGTCTCTCCGTATAGATAATGCCTCCAGATCTTCAAAGCATGAACCACAACAGCTAACTCTAGATCGTGTGTCGGATAATTCTCCTCGTGTTTCTTAAGCTGTCGGGAAGCAAAAGAAATCACTTGTTTATCCTGCATCAACACACATCCAAGTCCATTCTTGGAAGCATCACAGAAAACTATATACCCTTTTCCTTGTTCAGGTAGCACTAGCACAGGTGCACTTGTCAATCTCTCCTTCAGCAACTGAAAAGATTGTTGACACTTATCGCTCCAAGAAAAAGGAACATCTTTCCGGGTTAACTTGGTCAAAGGTAAAGCTATAGAACTAAAGTTCTTAATGAACCTTCGATAATAGCCAGCTAACCCTAAGAAACTTCGAATCTCTGTCGATGTCTTCGGTTGTTCCCACTGTAGAACAGATTCTACTTTCGTAGGGTCAACACGAATTCCCGAGGCGGATATCACATGTCCAAGAAAAGATACCTCCGACAGCCAAAACTCACACTTGCTAAACTTAGCGTACAACTTATGTTCTCTTAGCAAGGTCAAAGCTTGGCGAAGATGCTGTTCATGTTGCTGAGCATCCCTACTATAGATCAGAATGTCATCTATGAAGACGACAACACACTGATCAAGGAAAGGTCGAAAAACTCTATTCATGAGTTCCATAAATGCAGCTGGTGCATTGGTTAGTCCAAACGACATAACCGTGAACTCATAGTGACCATATCTTGTCCTAAAGGCAGACTTGGATATGTCACTATCCTTAATACGGAGTTGATGATATCCAGACCTCAAGTCTATCTTTGAAAAGACTGTTGCACCACGCAACTGGTCAAAGAGATCATCAATCCTCGGCAGAGGGTACTTATTCTTTATTGTTACTTTATTGAGTTGTCTATAGTCGATGCACAACCGCATTGACCCATCTTTCTTTTTAACAAACAAGACCGGAGCACCCCAAGGTGAAGTACTCGGTCGGATAAAACCTCTCTCAAGTAACTCTTGAAGCTGTTTCTTGAGTTCTGCCATCTCGGCAGGCGCCATCCTATACGGAGTTTGAGCTATGGGTTTCGTATCTGGGATCAGATTGATTTCAAAATCAATCTCCCGAGGTGGTGGTATACCAGGAAGTTCTTCAGGAAACACATCTTCAAATTCCCTGACTATAGGAACTTCAGCAGGATTGGAACTTTCCTTGGTAACATCTACCACATGGGCTAAGAATGCATAACATCCTTGCCTCAACAGCTTATCAGCAACCATAGCTGATACAAGACAGGTAGGCAGAATCTTTCTTTCACCTTGAAAGATCCATGTGCTGCTTTCGTCAGCAAACACAGCCAACTTGGACTCACAATCCAAGACAACTCTATACCTTTCTAAGGTATCCATCCCAAGGATTATATCAAATCCCTGCATATCAAATGGTATAAGATCCACTTGAATGCGATGGTCAGAAAAGAAGAGGATGCAGGGAGAACATACCTCCTGCAAAACGGCAGACCCACTCAACGGAGTCTCTCACAACAAACTATCTGTCCTATGACTAACAGTCATATTGCAGTTACGAATCACTTCACGAGTGATGAAAGAGTGCGTAGCACCCGGATCAATCAGAACGGATACAACACAGGATGTAGACATATCAGAATATAAAAGTTTCATCTGACCTGCTACTACCCGTGGATTGACCACTGCCTCAGGTGGGTTCATAGCATAGAACCTCGCAGTCGCCTGGTGTTGAGGTGGTGCTGATGATCCAGCTTGAGACGCTTGTCCACATCCTCGAGCTGCTCCTTGATGTTGTCTATTCTGAGATCCCTGTTGATTCTATCTCGGGGGTTGTTGTGTCATACCGACAGGCCTAGAATGACAATCCTTCATCAAGTGTCCCACCTTACCACAGTTGTAGCAACTCTTCTCCTGTTGCTGTGGTCTGGGTGGTCCAGTAACTGACACTGATGCAGAACTGTGCGTCCCTTGAAGTGGTTGACTCCATCCTCTACCTCTGCTTGGTGTCCATTGAGTTTGAAAACTCGATCTGGGTGGTGGAGGGTTAGGTGCAGAGAATCTAGGTCTCTTAGAATCCCTAGATGAAGAACCCTGGAACTGTGGATATCTTTTATGGGTTTGTCTCTTCTCAACCACAGATCTCTCTATCCTTCGGACTGACTCAACGAAGGTAGAGAATCTCTCTCGGTTCTCTAAGGTAGATACAGGGGTTGTCATATCAGAATTCAAACCCTTCTCAAATCTTCTGATTCTTTCCTCATCCGTAGCAGCCATGTGCGGACAGAACCACAGCAACTCCATGAACTTAGCTTCATATTCGCTAATGTTCATCATACCCTGCCTTAGTTTCTCGAACTGAGAGATCTTCTCATCTAGGAAAGTCTTTGGAAAATATCTCATGATAAATTCCCGACGAAACTCTTCCCATGAGAACTCTACTCCAGGCCTCTTCTGCTCTTCCATGTTCCACCAGTGACCAGCACTGCCTTTGAGAAGATAGACAGCATGTCTAACCTTCTCAGCTTCCGGAATCATAAGAATCCTGAAAGCCTTCTCCAACTCTGTCAGCCATAAGTCAGCATCTGCAGGGTCGGCAGTCCCGAAGTACTCGGTAGCTCCGACACGACGAAGTCATTCGAATGTCTTACCGATACCTTGTGCTTCAGGATGGACAGGTGCCCCAGGTGCAGGAATGGGCATCCTATCGATTATGTGTGTCATGACAGTCATGAACTGCCCGAACATCATCTGTACAGCTGGATTATTCATGTCAGCTGGGTCGAAAACTGGGGTGACTCTCTTGGTAACTCCGATATAGGTTGTTCTATTCTCGGAACTCTTGCACCGCCTTGAGGTGCACTAGCACTACTCTCTGCCACGTACTCATCGTGATGTTCTGACATTCTTATGTATCTTCTTCTCCTGAGGAGCAGAATATTCTATTAGATAAGGAAGGAGTACTAAAGGTAGACTCGACATCCTAAGTCCTATGCCTCTGTAGACTCAACTGACCTAGAGCTCTAATACCACTAGTTGTTGGCTCTGATCTCCAAACCATGACATAAACACGATTAAAACTTAGCGGAAGCGAATCGGTAATCAGCGGAAGACAAAAATCACGGGAAATTAAAACTTTTCGAGGTAAGAACTTGGATCCATAAAAAAACTTCTTTCATAAAGAGAGATAAACTGTTTACATCTCAGGATAATTACTTCTTGAGTAATTATATACATCAAGATACAAAATCTCAAGATCACATAACACAAGACTCCAAGACCTGAGAGTACAGAGGACACATAGGACTAACTCTAACTACACCACATGGCAGGATAATCTCCACCTGAGATTCTACTACTGCTCCTGGTGCTGCTGCTGCTGAGACTGGACACCTGTAGGCTGGTTCCTTTGTCTCCGACGTCCACCTAAAAAGTTGAAGTCTACGGGGTGAGACAATTATACATAATTGTCCCAGCGAGAGTTATAACTCTTCGCCAGAAGCTTTATTATAACATCAAAGAATATCTTAAGCAGTAAAGCCTTCAAATTATTCTATGACAGTTGCCGGTATAACAAGATCTCTACAATTTAGGAGATATGGAGAATATAAACACTATTGTAAAGTAACATCAATCAACTAACTTGGAGTCATCTCTAACAAGTTATACTACATGGTTGATTATGTTTTACAAACAACATTATTCCCTATGGAGATGAGGCATACCACTCATACTCCAACTGATCGCTGAGAAGTCACATCAGTATCATACATAGGTCATTAAGAGAGCCGGATTCTCATGACCTTCACCTTCCTCAGTCAGTAAGAGGATCACTTGTAGGACATCTCGTGTCTCTACTACTATAGCTCACCAGGGTAAACTGGTCCTTCGCTATTCTAGAGTCACAGTGGCGTTCTGTACTCTCTTCGTCATCAGGAGGTTTCATATTTACCTACCACTGATACGAATATCTGTGCTTTCTTCGTCGTCAGGAGGTTTCATGTTTACCTACCACTGATACGGTATGGAATCATAGTGAAGGATGGATGGATTACACATCTACATCACTTTCCTACACTAGGATGTAAGGTTCTACACATCCATGTACCCCACATACTCAAAAGTATGTGCTCCAGGAGTTCCCTGAGGAAAACCTGTTTCACCATCACTTAATCTCTGACAATGATGGATCTATGATCAGGGCTCTACATTATACTTGATTAGTTAGGTACATTCAGTATTCTTTAACAGCATATATTGTTCTCCAAACAATAACAGTAGCATAGCAGCTATAAAAGAAGAATACTAAATGTAACAGGCCTAACTCATATCAATCATCATTTCTCATTATCCTCATCACAAGTCATCTCTAAGGCATGACCTTGATGGTATTCATGGCTCTCACAGCCCATTATCAGCATAGGATGCCACTGACAAGGCATCAGATTACCTTACTTATTCATAAGGCTAACAACATGCCTTTAATGAATATAACATCAACATCCATACCTGGATATGATTACCTTCATATCAGAACCTGCATGGTTAATACAACTGATAAAGGTAATACAAAAATAAGGAATATACTTCCTACTCTTGTCATAAGAGTTAAATCTCTAATTCACATTAAATAGAGTTTAATACTCAAAAGCATGCCATTACCCTTGAATTTAGGGTTTACTATTCACATCACATGTCATCACCCTTGAATTAGGGTTTACTATTCACATTAGGGTGAATTGAACTCATATCATCATTATGTATGAGTAACATCATCACTGATGCTCTCAGATTATTTAAAGGTTCATCATTTATCATAATTAGGATTTTTATGACCTCACACAGGTGGATCATACCCTAATTATGCTCACTCATGTGCATTGGAGATGCTTTAGTTGAGTTTCCACTTAAAAAGGGTACTTTCTCTCTCTAGAAGTACTTTCTCTCTCATCATAAAGTTAGGTGATGTCAACATCACTCTAGATCAGGTCGGATTAAGTCATCATAGGCTAATCATAGCCCAAAACATCACCATCATGTGATTAGGATTTGATTTGATCAAGGTATTACTTAATTTACCCTTTAGGGGTATTTTGGTAATTCACCCCATTGATCATCATCATGGTCAAAACCTTAGTCCATTAACCCCTTAGTATCCTAGGTTATCATTAGGGTTTGATTAGGGCAATCATTGAACCATTTATTTCATCAATTGATTGAAAGAAGTCAACTTTGGATCACATTGATTGACCTTCAATCATCATTCTTCAATTGAGTTGAGATCGTTTGAAAGTGTTGACCGTTTAGCCAGTTTTGACTTTTCAAGACCGCGAGGGTGTGTTGACCATTTAGTCTATTTTGACTTTAGGACCGCGAGCCCTCAACCTCTTCCAAGACCGCGAGCCCCCCTCAACCCACTTCAAGACCGCAAGCCATCATGTGAATTCAAGACCGCGAAGCTATGTAGACCGTTTGCCCACTTTGACCTCAGGACCGCGAGGCCCCTCGCGGTCTTGAGACCGCGAGCCTCCTCTCGGTCTTGAGACCGTGAGCCCCCTCACGACCTTGAGACCGCGAGCCTCCTCATGACCTTGAGACCGCGAGCCTCCTCTCGACCTTGAGACCGCGAGCTCACATGGTCTCAACCACTTGGACCATCAACAAGGTTCCATGATACAACCGATAATGTCAACTCATGTTGAAGCCCTCAAAATGTCAAAACTATGATGACCACTTATGAATTGGGTCAATTAAGATTATTCTTGACCACTTGGTCATTCAATTGACCCTCAAGGGTTGACCAAATAGGGTTGAAGTCGATTCAATTAGGGTCTATCAATGTTCACCCATCAACACTCAACAATGTGCACTAACACAAGGTTGAACCCTTCAATTGAGCTCCAATTGGGCCCAAACTTGGCTCAAACGGTCTGGAGGTCATGTGGGTGGACCCAACATGGTCTTGAGACCGTTTGCCCAAGATTTCATCAAAGTCTAAGGTGATTTGATAGGGGTTGAACTATGATTGATCCACAAAACAGAATTTTGATTATATTGACAACTTATTTGCAATTAGGTCCTCAATTGGTCAAATTACTTAACCCTAGACCTTCAAACGGTCTTGGGTGATTGTCCTCTCGGTCTTGAGACTGTTTGGATGAGTTTAAACGGTCTTGAGACCGTTTGCCCATCCAATTTTGGATTCTAGTGCAAATTCATCAAGGTCTGACCTATTGAGTTGATGATCATATCAATATTTAATTGCAATATAATTTGGTGTAATTGTACCTTCAATTGGTCAACTATTCTTGACCCCAGACCTCCAAACGGTCATGGTTGATTGCCCTCATGGTCTTGAGACCGTTTGGGTGGCCCCTAAACGGTCTTGAGACCGTTTAGGTCAATCAACCCTAAAAACCCTAACTAGGTCACCATAATTTCAGTACTGATTTCACCTAGGGTTAGCCCTAGTATTCACCCTTCAACTCTTAGCCTATTTGGAATTAGACCATCAAACTTGGTGAGTTGTTAATTAAAATTATTTTTAACAGTAATCATACGGTCAACGCCTGGTCAACGACCTTACACGGTCTTGAGACCGTTTGCCCAAAAAGGCAATTTCAGACCGTTTGAAAATCAGTAATAAATTCATTTAAAGTTGTCACTTAAAAAGGTCATATCTCCCGATTCCTTTGGAGTTAGCCTCTCCAATTTTGAGGGTAATTATCCTATATAATTAGGAACAGATTTCTTATACGGTCTATGCTCGGTCAACGGGGCCAAACGGTCTTGAAGACCGTTTTCCCTGTCGCGGTCTCGAGACCGTTTGCTCACCTCGCGTTCTTGAGACCGAGAGAGCAAACTTTTGAGACCATTTAAGGAAGTGAAAAGCGGTGGGTTTTTCTTGGAAATCACGCCTTCATCTCCTAGATCAAGAACAGTACGAATATCCCATGGATTTGCTTGCAAAATAGCAGGGAAAAGTAGGGAAACATGAAGAACTATCATCTAACTGCATATACGAGATGTACATAGTAAAGCATGGGTTTAGAGTTATAAAACCCGCCTAAAGCTTGCTCCTTGAGCTCCAAGCTTTCAAGCTCCAAGCTCTAATGGCGTCCTTGAGTTCCCACAGGTTGGCCAAGGTGAAAACTTCCAAGGAAGGATGAAAAGAGACGGCTAGAAAGGTAGGGTTTCAAGAGTTAGCCATGAAGATGACCTTGATTTCGAGTTCTAACCATGGAATTAGGCAAGAAGAGGGGTTCAAACCTACCTTGCACCCTTGGTCGTTCCTCTTGAGCTCCAAGATAGTCCTTAGTCGGACAAGCAATGAGGAAACAGTGATATGCACGAAGGAAAGGTTTCTTTGCTTAGAGAAGTAAAGTGTATAAATACTTGGGTGATGTTTCATTAAAGGCCCATAAGTTTCCCCTAATTCCAACTAAGTCCTTCCCTCATTACTTGCTCGTCCCTTCCTCTTTATTCCAAGGACAAACCTTATCTTAAGGTCTAGAAAAGAAGGCAAAGAATAACAATCTAATAATAAAGTACATACATAAAGAGCTTCTGCACATATACCCTGATTATTCAATCACAAGGCATATTTCATAACCTGTTAACTCAAATGAGGTGACTTCCTCATCATTTCTTCTCTAAATGATGGAAAGAGTCTAAAAGATACTTTAGATGACATATTTTACAATTTGGATCCCTTAATTTGGGTAAATTGCATTTTACCACAAATTAAGGTTTCAAGCCCTGGGATTGCTTCCACAGCTGCACCTTGGTGCCCTAGCTTGGGAAATCCCTCATACTTTGCCAAAAAGATTCTCATGATGTCTCAACATCAGAGGAACATCTCATCATGTTCTAATTGCAAGCAAACCCTTTCAACTGGGTAATTTGCACATAGGTCCCTGTATAACAAAACAATGCTACAACTTTAAATAAAAAGGAGCAATTACTGAAATATATGTTTTCTGAGAAACTTAATTATATGCTCAGAATTAATCACAAAGATTTAATCACATATTTAGGCAAAATACCTAGGGTTAACTCATAACCCAGGTCAGGGATGTTACAATTTCAATCCTATATAACTTAACAAGATATTACCTAGTAGCACACAGATTAACCATGTCTGACATCAATGGTCCTAGACAAGGACCTAAAACTAGACCATTAGACTACTTTTCCTTTCATGATATATGGTCCTGGATTACAACCTAAAGTTGGACCACCATCTTCTCTATACTTCCCTATCATAGGGTGGTTCCTAAAATCCTAAGGGAGGCTCCGCCACTTTCACCTTGATCAAAAAGGGGGAGGAGGTCCAAAAAAGAATTAATCAAAATCAAGTAAGAGCTGGGATGTCAAGGATGTCGTTGAGGTCCCTAAAAAAATCTAAACCCCCTTTAGATGATGATGCCTTGGGAGGGTATATGGTTAATGAGTTGCTATTCATATCCTTAAATAGGATACTTCAACCTTAACTAATCCCCTGGAACCCAATTGCACCCTTTTCCTGGATAGTTATCTCATGAACCCTCCTCCAAGGACATTTAGATCCTGCATGCTATGCATATTGAATGATTACTCATTTAAAGTCTCTAGCCCTAAGCTATTCACCTTGTCCTTGTTGGCATCCTAACTTTACCACCATTAGCACATAATTTTACAACTCATATTATCATGGGGCTAATAGGTGCATCTCATGTTAGAGTTGAAGGAATCCTTCTATCTAGCCCGAGTAGGGGCATGCACCATTCATCCACCTTTCAACCCTACAACTCATTTCCAGGAGTTGCCCATTTAGAATATTGTGGAAGTCCAAGGAGTATCCTTTTTGTCTCTCCTAAATAATGTAGAAGTCCTTTTACATTTTGTATGATAAATGCATGCACAAGGATTTATCCTTGTGTACAATATATAAGTATATTCTACACCAAAACTTGTGTTTAAACCTCTGTGACCTAAATTCCAGTCATTAAATGAGCTAACATGAGTCTATATTTCATTCACTCTTACAAAAAATCAAGTGAGATGCCCAAATCAAGCAATGTTGACAAACAATACGAATTGAGGGATAGAGGAGGTTCTAAAATGAGTAATAAAGACAAACTTGTTGAAGGGGAAAATCTTAAAGATGCTACACATGTGCCAGAAACTTGATACCCATAGAGGTCTTGCAAGAAGACATCTTGGAGAATCTAAGCAATATTCCTTACATGCCTCCATTCAACTTTATCCAAATGGAAGGAATATACCATCTTGGATCTTTAGTCCATGGGGGGTCAGTATGCCAGTCCTACAACAAATTCCTTTCCATACATCATCTATGAGCCGTATCTGCACCTACCATGTCCTTTCCATCCCGGGCCATATCACTATTCACCACATGTGAATAGTCTTTTAGTACCTATAACTCGTGAGCCAAAAACATCCATTACAATCCAGGTGGTAACACCAAGGAGACAAAGAAGGAAGATGAAGTCGAAGTCACATGGGAGAAATTCCAAACTACACAGATGGGCGATGCTCCTGGGAGTGTTCACCATGTGCACTATGGGAATGCCACCAACCTCAACACGTTCTACCTACTCTCACCCATACTTGTTTAGGTGACAGGGAAACAAGGTGCTAGGGCTAGACGCCTTGCATCAATGACCGACTAGGCATACCTAGGCGGCTTTAAGAAAATTATAGTTATGTACAATTTACTTATGTGTATACATGTGTTATGATTTTTATAACACCCCCTTCATATATATGTTATTTTTACCTATATATTTACACATGTTATGATTTTTATATCATTTCTCCTTCCATATATATGTTATATTTCAGATATATAAATGTAGGTAAATCCATAAAGTTATGGTGAATCACTGATATACATGTCCTATGGGAAGAGAACATATTATATTGTTTTATACATAGATATGTACATATTAAACATAAATACACTTGGATATAGACAATTTTGTTGTTGCACACACACACACAAACACAAACAAACAAACACACACACACAAACAAACACACACACAAATATATATATTACACAAACACATAAATTTAGAAGTTATACTTGGAGCATAGATGTGTATGTGGTAATATGAATGTTTGAGGCTCCACTAATATACAAAACAAACTCTTATATAAGTTCTATAATCCCCTATACATCAGTTTTAGACTGAAGGGATTAAGGATATTAGTGCTTTAAATAGAAACAATAGATAATTTTGCTTCAATAGATAATTTTCATTACTTAGGGTTATTTTCATCTTATACACATAGGTTTTGCAACTAATATGGCTGCTTGAAGTTCCTAAAATAATCAAGAAGGCATTTCATATAAGTAGCAATGTATTTATATTGCAATTGGATAGCTATTTAGAGGAAGAAAATATCTCAATATCAAGATCAAATTCAACCAACTACTAAGAAAAATAGTAAAATATATATCAAGAACATTATAATGATGATATTGTACAACAAACATATATACATATACTTCATTTGTATATCATAACATGTGTATGTCAAATAAATACCTATATATAGGGTCAGGGGTCCATAAAAAAACTTAAGGTGACATTTTGGTCAAGGCACACCCCCTTGGGGCGCCTTGCCGCCTAGGCACTCACCTTGACAAATACGCGATCACCTCCATATTACACTATGCATGTGAGGACCATATGGGATCCCACCACATGTATACATCAATAAGTTAATCACAATAAAAGCATTAGTGATACCTATGATCACAACCAACAAAGTGGACACAATCCTAGATTATGACAAATCCTCTCATACTTGAGATTCTACACATATAGTTAGAGGGGAAGGATGGAGGAAAAACCTCCAAAACGCTTTCCATTTCTTGATAACTTCAAAATGTTAAAATTACATAAATACTTGGGGAAGGGTGATCCACTCTCCCATGTCAAGTCATACTGATATGACATGGTAGAGGTGCAAGACAAAGACAAGGTCTTGATCCAATGCTTTACTTGAACTATAAGACCCCTGACCTATCTTTCTGGTTGATCTTGCTTTCTTAGCATAATTATATGCTCAAGATCTTAATCTAACCTCATGATCATAACATGTCACATGCTTATGTTTCTAGTTTGGTCCAGTTTGGATGTTGTTTGAGCTAGTTATACTTATATGTGCTTGTTTTAGACCTAATTGCAATTTATCCTTTCTTAGGGCTTTTCTTGCAGTTTGTCACATGCTTATTTTTCCTCTCATGTTTTGACATGATGTTGGAGACAGTGGCAGCCCAAAGTATCCTTGTGGTACCTTGGGTTGATAAGGTGGCATGCTATTTGATGTTTAGGGTTTGTTTGGATGTTCTAGTTGGATGGTTAACCTTGGTGTTGAGTCATCTTGTTTTAGCGATCGATGGGCTTCCATTGGACATATGTTTCAATGGTAGATGATGTTTTGAGAGTGCCTAGTGGTCTTGGCAGTCGATGAGACCCATGTTTCCTCTTCGGGTCACCAAGGAAAGCCCTAGGGTTTAGTTCTATTCGTTCTCTATGTCTGGACCTTGTGTGGTCGCTATGATTTCACATCGGTCTCTATGCCAACCTGGACAAGTGAGGTCATTGGTTTTCTTTGTTTTTATCACCTTGTTTCATGAATGATCTTAGTGCTTGCATGGACGAGGTATGGTGGACAAGTGGCACATGTTTTCATGACACCTAACCCCCTCTCTCTTCCTACCCTTGGTTATATAAACCTCTCTTCTTGCATGCAACTAAACCCTTTGCACCCCTTTCTTTATCTCTTCTTGTTTGGATCTCGTCCCCACTTGTTCTTGGTGGTGCTTGAGCTTGGATAAGGTGGAGCTCTAGTGGTTGATCCATCTTGCTTGTGAGCTAGGGTTTTGGAGCAACCCTTCTTTGGTGATTGTTTGGTGTTCCTTGATCTTGGTATGTGATCTACCTCTCCTAATCTTCATATTTTTGCTATCCTACCTCTTTTCCCTCTCTTCTTGACCGAACCCATGGTTCTCCATGGTGGTTCTTGAAGTTGAGCTTGAGGAACTTATCTCTTCTTGGTCGAATCCATATTCTTGATGGTAGTGTTTGAGTTGAGCATTGAGAACTCTTTCTTTTCTTTTTATCCTAGGGTTTTGCTTTCCATCTTGTGCTCCTTTTACCTAGGATTTTTTCTTCTCTATTTGAGGTGGTGCTAGCTTGGGACGTGGAGGTGATCAAACTAGGGTTTCCTCTCTCTTCTTGGCACTCCTTGCTGTTGGAGTTGATTCATCCTTGTGAAGGTGAGTTATATAACTTTCATCTTGATTATTGTTGCACTTACTTTGCATGCAAGTAATCTATCCTAAAAAATGTGGTTCTAAGTAGGATGGCTATTATACTTATGATCTAAGGTTTTTGTTCTATTGTGATCTTGAATAAATAAACCCCTCTTTGATGAAACCCTAATCTTGTACTCAAAATTTTGTTTGATGTTGGAGGTTGTGATCCTTGCATGCATGTGCTAAACATTTGTTTCTTCCTCTTTATCAATGTTTTGTTTTATTATTTAAAGATGGAGGTTTTTGATACATGCATGTTGGTAAGAAACATTAATTTTCTCTCTCTTGATTCATGGTTTTGCTTTCTCTCATGTTGGTGGTCAAATTTAGGGTTTTAAGCTTGATTTCCTCCATGTGTTTTGCTCCTTGGTGGTTTCAGTTCCATGGTGATGTTCAATCTGTTTGACCTTGTGATTGACAAGTTTTATCCCTCTTTATGATCCCAGGTTGTGGCCTATGTGGTCGATGACATTTTGAGGTTATATTGGTCACTAAGTTTCTACACCATGATGGTCGTTGAAGTGGTTTTGTATCTTATGCGGTCGATGACCTTTGGTGACATATGGGTTTCTAAGTCCTGA
This sequence comes from Alisma plantago-aquatica, assembly GCA_963693085.1. Lineage (NCBI taxonomy): Eukaryota > Viridiplantae > Streptophyta > Magnoliopsida > Alismatales > Alismataceae > Alisma > Alisma plantago-aquatica. The sequence goes on from OY856409.1 coordinate 793,011,200, forward strand.
CCTCTTGAGTGGTCACTGAGGTGACCAATCTCTTTGGTTGATGAAGATGATGTCACTCTCTTCCATCACTAATGTGATGGTTTCCATTCATTTAATGAAGATGTTGATGTTCTCTTTGGTTGTTGAGATGTGTGACTTAGGTTTTCTCTTCGGTCTATGACACCTATGATTCTATGCGACCAATTGTGTCTACTGGTCCTTATGGTCATGATGTTTTGATGAATCTATGTTGGGGGTGCTTGACCTAAAGTTCTTCCAAGAATGTTGGAGAGAATGATAATTAGGGTTTACATCTATTTCTAATTTGAAATATCTAATTTGGTTTTCTTTGTTATACCTCTACCTAATTTGAGTACATGGTGATAAAGCTTAGATTGCTTGAGTAATTAGCATGTTGATAGAGTACTTTCTCTCTCCTAAACTATTGTAGCCCTAAATGGCTGATATATGAACATCATGGTACAAAATGTAAGATCATGTTTGTTCCTATGTAATACGTGTGTGGTGGTAATGATGTGCCATGATGAGACATGGAGAGATAATAATGATCTTGCTGGGAGCAATGCAAATGGTCTTATGACTTTGGCAATGGATTTGTTCCCCATTTGAGGTAATATCCTCAATGTGATGTGATAAGGAATTGATATCCCATGATGGTGTAATGATATTGGTGGACCCATGTGTAACAGTGAACAATATCATGTGGTGATGTGATAAGGTTTATGTTTTATTCATTTTATATCTCCTGAAGTTGAAATATACCTTTATATTTGTAGATTTTTTTAGGGGTTTCTTATAACTTGTTTGATGGAGTTAAAAGATACTGAATTGGCTCTAACTAATCAAGTGAAACCCTACTCATGTATTTTCCCTGGCCATAGATCCATTCCAGTGTCAGGCCTTGTTGGATGGTGAAATGAGTGTTCTTAAGGGAAACTCAAAGTGCATACTGTTTTGTATACAAGGTGCAAGTGACTACGTGTCCTTGTCCTCTTGCCCCCAGGTGTTTTTGAGGATGGCCACGTTCATACCTCGGTGTGAGGATGGGTACGGTCATGTCTTGGTGATTATATATGTGATGTGATTGGAGGACAATTGCAGTTGTATCTTAGTGGTAGGGTTTCGTACCCTAGTGTCTAGCACTGTGACCTGTACCAAGACGGGCTAGGTGTTTTTAGCTTGACTATATGTCACTGGTGTCAGCTTGACTGATATTTCACTGCGGTGTTCACTCATACTGACTGAGTGGGGAGAAGATCTTAGATTTTGGCTCTTCCTATATCTTATATGGAACTGATTTTGTAGCAGTGATCAGTTGGATTTGAGTGGTACGACTCCAATTCTTAGTGCAGTAATAAAAGACTTAATACAACCACCATACAGGTTGGCAACAATAGAGATTCAGGAGTTGAAGAAGAAGTTGCAAGAATTTCTAGAGAAGGGTTTTATCAAACCAAGCACTTCCCCTTGGGGTGCTCCCGTGTTGTTTGTGAAGAAGAAGGACAATTCTATGAGGATGTACATAGATTACCAACATTTGAACAAGGTCACTATCAAGAATAAGTACTCATTTCTGAGGATAGACGATTTGTTCGATCAACTGAGAGGTGTTGCAGTGTTCTCAAAGATAGATTTGAGGCTCAATTATCATTAGTTGTGGATAAGGCGGATGACATGCCCACGTCTTCTTTCAAGACTAGCTACAGTCACTATGAGTTTTGGTTATGCTGTTTGGGCTAACCAATGCATTGAAAACATTCATGGATATGATGAACTGAGTGTTCATGGCATATCTAGATCAGTTTGTGGTAGTGTTCATTGATGACATATTGATATACTCTAGAAACAACCAACAACATGAGTAACATCTACGCCAAGCATTGACAAGTTGTACACCAAGTTCAAAATGTGAATTCTGGTTGAAGAAGGTGTCTTTTCTGTATCATATGATATCTACTAAGGGAATTTGTGTTGATTCGAAGAAGGTTGAGCCTGTGCTAGAGTGGGAGAAGGAGGTTTACAATTTTCTAGGCCTACTATAGGAGGTTCATCAAGAACTTCAGTACGACAATGTTACCCCTAACCAAGTTGATTAGGAAGGGTGTACCTATTGTCTGGGATGACTAGTGTTAGCGTTATTTTCAATTGTTAAAGGAGAAATTGTCTAGTGCATCGGTGCTAGTTCTACCAGAATAAGGAAATATTACATTGTCTTATGTGATGCATCAGCTTGGGATGCGTGTTGATGTAGGACAAGAACATGATTTCTTTTGCTTTGAGACAACTTAAGAAACACAAGGAGAACTACTTGACGCATGATCTAGATATTTCAATCTGTGGTCCATGCTTTGAATATTTGGAGACACTACCTTTATGGAGAGAAGTGTTAGATCTTCACTGACCACATGAACCTTTGGTGTATCTTCTCAAAGTAGGGACTGAACTTGCGGTAGAGAAGATGGAAGGAGTTGATCAAGGAATATGATTGCACGATAGAATACCATCTATAGAAGGTGAATGTGGAGACTGATGCGCTTAGTAGGAAGTCTTCTTTGTCATCATCTTCAAAAAAGCACAATTGTGTTCTTTGATGTGCCATAAGAGAGACATATTAGTGTCATTGCATCATATGAATGTATAGTTGGAGGTTTCTCTGTTGGCAGGATTGCTAGCACAGTTATAGGTGAAGCCCACCTTGATATAACAAATCACAAATGCACAATAGGTTGATATCATGATACAGAATATCAGGGTAGAGTTGGGAAACAACAAGTATGATGTTTTCCATGAGACTGATTATGGGAGAGTTTGCTTTCACAATCGGATAGTGGTTCTCGATGTTGATGGTTTGAGGAAGATGGTTTTTGAGGAGGCTCATTCCTTGATGTATGCTATGCATACAGGAAGTACCAAGATGTATTATAACTGCTATAAGCCCTTGGAGTTCCAAGTGGGAGACAAGGTGTACCTCAAGGTCTGTCCTGGTGTCTCGAGGTTTGGTAATAAGGGTAAGTTAGATCCTAGGTTTATGGGACCATACTCTATGGTGACACGTGTTGGGAAGGTGGCCTATAAGTTGGAGATATCACCAGAGTTGCATAGTTTGCACCCTGTATTCCATGTTTCCATGTTGTGGAAGTGTCCCAAATATAATGTTGACATTGCAACAAATGTAGGTTGAGTTGGAGGAGGATGTGTCATATGTGGAGGGTCCTATGTTGACTTGAATAGGAGGGTGAAGAAGTTAAAGAAGAAGGATATAGTTCTTGTTAAGGTTTTATGGCATAACCATGGCATGGAGGAAGAGACATGGGAGTTATAGGACAAGATGTGTGGGAAGTACCCATCTTTGTTTGCTTAGGATTTCATGGGAGAAATCCTTGTTAGGGGTTTAGGGTTGTAAGACCCCTAACCTAGCTTTCTGGTTGATCTTGCTTTCTTAGTATAATTAAATTCTCAAAACTTTAATATAACCTCATTATGTTCTTTGATAACATGTGACAAGCTTATGTTTTTAGTTTGGTCTAGTTTGGATGTTGTTTGAGCTATCTATGTTTATATGTGCTTATTTTGGACCAAATTGCAATTTACCCTTGCTTAGGGTTTTTCTTGCTACTTGTCACATTCTTGTTGCTAGTCTCATGTTTTTACATCATTTTGGAGAGAGTGACACCCCAAAGTAGCCTTTTGGTACCTTGGGTTGATGAGGTGGCATGATGTGTTGATGTTTAGAGTGGATGCCCAAGTTGGATGGTTAGCCTTGGTGTTGAGTCACCTTGTTTTAGAAATCGACGAGTTTCCCTTGGACATATTTCTCAATGGGAAATAATGTTTAGAGAGTTCCCAGTGGTCTTGATGGTCGATGAGACCCATTTCTCCTCTTCGGTTGCCAAGGAAAGCCCTAGGGTTTAGTTCTATGCGGTCGCTATGTCTGGACCTTGTTTGGTTGCTATGATTTCCCATCAGTCGCTATGCTTTCCTGGACTAGTGAGGTCACTAGTGTTCCTTTTTTTATCACCTTGTTTCATGAATGAGCTTATTTCTTGCATGGATGAGATATGGTGGACAAGTTGCACATGTTTGTATGACACCTAACCTCCCCTCTCTCTCCTACCCTTTGTTATATAAACCTCTCTTCTTGCATGAAACTAAACCATTTGCACCCCTTTCTTTCTCTCTTCTTGCTTGGAGATCATCCCCCTTGTTCTTGGTGGTGCTTGATCTTGGATAAGGTGCATCTCTAGTGGCCAATCCATCTTGCTTGTGATCTAGGGTTTTGGAGAAAGCCTTATTTGGTGATTGTTTGGTGTTCCTTGATCTTGGTAAGTGATCTACCTCTCTTGATCTTTATTTTCTTGCTATCCTACCTCTTTTCCCTCTCTGCTTGACCGAACCCATGGTTCTCCATCATGGTTCTTGAAGTTGAGCTTGAGGAACTTCTCTCTTCTTGACTGAATCTATGGTTCTCCATGGTAGTGAAGAACTCCTCAGTCTTGTCTTTTCAGCCTAGTGTTTTGCTTTCCATCTTGTGGTCCTTTGAGCTAGGATTTTTTCTTCTCTCTTTGAGGTGGTGCTAGTTTGGACGTGGAGGTGATCAAGCTAGGGTTTTCTCTCTCTTCTTGGAGCTCCTTGCTATTGGAGTTGCTTCATCCTTGTGAAGGTGGGTTATATAAATTTCTCCTTGATTATTGTTGCACTTACTTTTCATGCAAGTAATCCATCCTTAAAAACATGATTCTAAGTGGTATAGTGATGATACATATAATCTAGGGTTTTTATTCTATGGTGATCTTCAGTAAATAAACCCCCCTTTGATGAAACCCTAATCTTGTACCCAAAATTTTGGTTGATGTTGGAGGTTGTGATCCTTGCATGCATGTGCTAAATGTTGGTTTCTTTTTCTTTATCAAGGTTTTGTTTTCTTGTTTAATGATGGAGGTTTTTGATACATGCATGTTGGTAAGAAACATTGATTTTTTCTCTCTTGATTCATGGTTTTGCTTTCTCTCATGTTGGTGGTTGAATTTAGGGTTTTGAGGTAGATCTCCTCTGTGCATTTTGCACCTTGGTGGTTTTGGTTCCATGGTGATGTTCTATCTATTTGACCTTGTGATTGATGAGTTTTCTTCCTCTTTATGGTCCCAAGTTGTGACCTATGTGGTCGATGAGGTTTTGAGGTTATGTTAGTCTCTATGTTTCTACATAATGATGGTCATTGAACTTTTGTGTCTTATGCGGTCAATGATCTTTGATGACATGTGGGTCGCCAAGTGCTGACCTCTTGAGTGGTCGTGGAGGTGACCAATCTCTTTGGTTGATGAAGATGATTTCACTCTCTTCAATCACCAATGTGATGGTTTCCCTTCAGTCAATGAAGATGTTGATGTTCTCTTTGGTCATTGAGATGTGTGACCTAGGTTTTCTCTTTGGTCGATGACACATATGATTCAATGCGACTGATGGCATTTTCTAGTCCTTATTATCATGAAGTTTTGATGACTCTGTGTTGGGGATGTTTGGCCTAAAGTGCTTCCAAGAATATTGGACATAATGATAATTAGGGTTTACATCTACTGCTATTTTTAAACTTTGAATTCGGGTTGCTTTGTTATACCTTAACCCTAATTTGAATTCATGGTGATAATGCTTAGCTTGCTTGAGTAATTAGCATGATAATAGTGTAATTTCTCTCTCCTAATCTATTGTAACCCTAAATTGTTGATATATGAACATCATGGTACATAATGTAAGACTGTGTTTGTGCCTATGTAATACATGTTTGGTGATAATGATGAGTCATGATGAGACATGGAACGATAATAATGTTCTTGCAGGGAACGATGTGAATGGTCTTATGAAATTGGCAGTGGCTTTGTGCCCCATTTGAGGTAATATCCTTGGTGTGATGTGATAAGGGATTGATATCCCATGATGGTGTGATGAGGGATTGATATCCCATTTGAGGTAATATCCTTTGTGCCCCATCAAAGAACACTTGTTATCACTTATCAGGTAACTAATACCTTCAGGTCATCTGACCAAGGTAAACATGATACTTGCTACACAAGCATCTCACATGGCCCTCAAGGCCCATTAAGTATCTTGTCACCTCTCACTAGGCAACATATCATCACTTGGCTCACAAGGCCACCACACATCTTGTCACCTCTCACTAGGTAACAACTTATTCACATGGCTAACAAGGCCATTGCACATCTTGTCACCTCTTACTAGACAACAACTTATTCACATGGCTCACATGGCCAACCTCTTGTCACCTCTCACTAGGCAACAACTTATTCACATTATACTTTTTATACAAGTATTTAACATGCCTTACAAGGCTTATGCAATAAGAAAATTACAACCTTCCCATCATTAGATTTAGAGTTTCCCTTTATAACTGATTAGGGTTTCATGTTCATATTATTGATCCAAACCCTAATTCATTGCCCCACACATCTAGGAGCATACATTGCCTTCATAAGTATTCAATCATACTTATTTATTCTCATCATTTATCATTAAATGAATTATAAACACAAGATATGAGTTCCTCTCTCAACTCTACCATAATATGATTACATCATACTTTATTAACTTGGCTTAACCTTTTCTTAAGGTATGTTAGCCTACACTTATCAAAGTGCAATACACCTCAATGTAACAATTGACATGAGACACTTCATGTGTTACTCATCTAAGTATATTGGATTTAGGATACATCAAGATGTATCAATCTTGAGGTGTTGGATGTGATATCTATCATGTCTTAATGTATCACTTTCCTCATCACCTTTATCTTACTTAAGTTCATCAACTTATCTTGTATTAGGGTATTTCCCATTCTAATACTTTATGCACTAACTCATCACATTTATCATGTAGTGTACTAGACATAAGTCACACATTTGAATTGTCCAACTATCTTCAATGATATGGACTCATCTCGGATTAAGGCATTGATGCTATAAGGTTATCCATTATCAACCACTTTAGGTGTTTCGCTTATCAATATATTAGTCACTATTCCATTATTAGGAATAGGGTTTCCCGTCTTTATTAATTAGGGTTTACATAACCTCACCCTATATTAGGGTTTCACATAACATCACCCTATATTAGGATTTCACATATCATTACCTAAAATTAGGGTTTCTCAACCCATAGCCCAAAATTAGGGTTATGGTTTATCATCATATTGCCCAAGCTTAGGATTTCATGCACTATAACTCAAAATTAGGGTTTCACATACCTTCACCCTTTATTAGGGTTAGGATTTCATATAGCATTACATAGCATCACCCTGGATTAGAGTTTCACATCACATCACTGCATTAGGGTTTCACATGACATCACCCTTGATTAGGGTTTCACATCACATCACTGCATTAGGGTTTCACATCACATCACCCTTGATTAGGGTTTCACATGACATCACCCTTGATTAGGGTTTCACATCACATCACTGCATTAGGGTTTCACATCACATCACCCTATATTAGTGTTTCACACATCATTATCTTGAATTAAGGTTCCTTATAACTTTTCCCCAAATCAGGGTTTCATGTAACTTTACCCGAAATTAGGGTTTCATGAAGCATCCTCTTAAATTAGGGTTTTTCATTATATTACCCTGAATTGGGATTTCTCATATCATCACCCTAGATTAGGGTTACATCATTACCCTAGATTAGGGTTACACCTAGCATTGCCCTAAATTAGGGTTAGGGCTCATCAACCTTCTCAATTAGGGTTTCATGATCTTTTTATCAAGGATCATACCCTAATTACATATTTTATTCATGTAGAAAGTGTTGAGGCTTAACCACTACGTGATTATTATACATGTATGAATTCCTCTCTCTCTCTCTCATCCTCTCTAGGATGTTGATTACTTCAAACTTGATTTGATTAGGTCAACCCTTCATTCAAGTACATACATTTTTGGTTGGCATAGTGTGCTGAGAAATTGCTTCCATAAGCATCAAAGGTTAACCCCTCAAAGGGTACTAATCACCCTAGTACCTTAAAGGTACAACCATTGTTATTATATTTGCTAAACATCATTTACAATCATAGGATTAATTGATCTTTCATAGCTTTGAGACTATTAGGTCTCCAAACGGTTTTATTACTTTTGAACCTTCAAGCGGTTTTGACCTCCTTGACCTTCAAACGGTTTTGAGACTGTTTGCCCTCCAAACGATCTTGAGACCATTTGGGCATCTAGGGTTGAGACCGTTTGCTCTTAAATGCTTTTGAAACCGTTTAGTGCCTTCAACCCTTGAAACTGTTTGATCAAAATAACCTTGAAACCGAATGAACAACCCATCATTGAAATTGATTGAACATCAAACGGTTTTGAGACCGTTTGCCCTCCAAACGGTCTGAAGACCGTTTGATCGCAAAAAGTTTCAAGACTGTTTGGTCCAAACCACCTTGAAACCGAATGGACCAATTAGGGTTTCCTCCAACCAATCAATTTAGGGTTTGCACTCATTGAACCATCCAACATTGAGACCATTGAAAGTAGATCAAAATGTAACCCTTGGATCTCCATCCATCCATCACAGCCCTTGACCTCCAAATGGTCCTGAGACCATTTGGCCTCAAACGGTCTTGAGACCGTTTGGTCCATTCAACATAGAAATCGACTCAATCAATTTAGGGTTTTAACCAATCAATCCGATTAGGGTTTGTAATCAATGGATCATCCATTCTTGAATCCATTATATTTAGATCAATTGGAACCATTGGATATTCATCCAACTACATCATCAATTGACCCCAAATGGTCTTGAGACCGTTTAACCTCAAACGGTCTTGGGACCGTTTGCCCCCAAACGGTCTTAAGACCGTTTGATCTCAAACGGTTTTGAGATCGTTTGGTCATCAAGTTGAAACTGTTTGCACATGATTTTTGTTGACGTGTATGCTAAGATGAGATCATCATCTTCAAGCTACAAACCATCGAAATTTACTGTGATCTTTGTGGTGATTTCAACAATTAATCAAAAGAAAAATCCGGGAAAGAAAAGAAATCAACATATGATGAAGAAATGAGATCAATAATAATATTTAAGGGTTCAAGTTATATAACCCACCTTCAAAGTTGAATCCAAGCTTCAAGATTCACGTATTTAATAGTGAATGAAGCTTCCTCAACTTCCCAAGGTCCGTCTTCAAGTCTTTGAGTAGAAAGAATGGCTAAAGTTGAAGATTGAATGGAGAAAAGAAAAAAATAAGCATTGAATTTCGATTTCCACCATGAAATCAAGGTTGAAGATGATTAAGGAGCTCACCTACAGGTTGGGGTACGTTATCCTATTGCTCCTAATCTCTCTTGTGTTCGGCCAAAGTAAGGAAAGAAAGAAGAGTCAAAAAAGTCTTTCATGTGGGTGAAAGAATGGAGTGTATATAAGGGAAATTCAAGAGAGAGAAAATGTTATAAAAATCCTTCAATTCCCTAAATTGGTGCCACTTATCCCCCTCACTCCCTTGCATACGAATCCATCATCCTCTCCTTCAAAATCCTCTTCTTTATCCATGAATTAAAGAAAACAAATTAAGCACCTTAATCATTATAATAATAATATCCAAAAATTAGTGGATATTACTTTTTCTCTAACTAATGTGAGTGGGCTCTCCACTCACTTTAGATATTTCGGTGCCATTGCAAGGCACAAGGACGTACATACTTACATAAATTCAACCATCACATTTTTGGTTGAAGGGCACTTCCATTAATATATTTATTTTTACATTAAATTGAATTAGAGTTTCAATTATGCTTAAATCTTGATTATTTTAATATCAAGATTCTCTCTCCTCCAAAGAGATTCAAATGAGATGCCCCTCTAATTTTCTTGTCTCTAATTGATACCAAGAAATATTAGGGACTCTCTAGAACTGGTATTTTTCATATTGAACCCTAGGTTTTGGGTAAATTGCACATTACACCAAAACTAGGTTTTAATGCACAAACATTGCTTAATAAGCTCTTTCTTGGTGCTCAGGCTACCACAAGCCATACCTCTACATCATTTTCATTCCTATGATGTTTCAAAACTTGAGGAACATTTTATCATGTAACATTTGTATGTTAACCCCTCAACTTGGGTAATTTGCACTTTAGTCCAAAACAAGTAAAACATTGTTTCAACATTATTCAAATAGGACCAAATTGAAACATAAGTTCCTCTTGAGCCTTAATTACTTTTCAAAAGATAAAGACAAGAATATAAATGACTTGATTAAGCAAAACTTCTAGGGTTAAGGTCAGGGATGTTACATCCCTGCTCAAATTCACAATCAGTAACCACAGCTAGTAGCTAGCCCAGCCCCCTCTTCAACCTGTACGTGAGGTGAAGAAGCTGTTGCTTGCAGCAGCAGGTCCGGCCAGGGGCAGATCTGCCCGGGAAACACCAATATAATGGTGACAATGAGTTCGGCTAAGGGTCCCGAACATGAATCCGCCGCCAACTAGCCACGAGTAGCAACGAATCAGCTGAGCCCTTCCATCTAGTGCGTGAAGCATGTCTGAACCAGGGTTGTTCGGAGGTAGAAGACGACCTAGTGGACGCCTGGAAATAGGCTCTAGACATGTTTCTAGTTGAATTGCGGTCACCTCACCCGCTGTGAGTAGAATTTCACTCACTAAGCACGTATAACTCTAATAATCAGACGTTTTGGTTGAAATCGATATCTTTCGCAGATGTCAGCGTTTACCCAGGTGTCGGGCAGTGCCGACGCCGCTCGATTTCTAATTTTGACATTTTATTTATTAATGTCCACACAACGCTAATTAGTTAATTGATATGTGTGATTTGGATTAGTGAAAATACACGATTAATCAAAAGTTAAATTACTCGATTAAATGTTGAACTCAGTAGCACATGACCAGTAACGGTATAGTTTGGGTATAAACCCAGGCTGTGCGTTTTTAGTAAGTTAATAAATGCTCGATTTCAAAGAAATGACAATGACATGAAAGGGTTCAATAGAAACCTAGTTGCACACTCCCGGTCATATTTAATGTGAGTTTATTAATAATTATATGAATCGACACGTTTCTCAAGGATATCATAAGGAATTCTCAATTATTATCAATAATTCGTGTCATGATAAGTAATTAACCCTTAATTGGGCTAAGTGATGCACAACTCAGGATTAGGGTTGATGTGCATGTTTTTCTAGGAATTTCAGATAATTTACAAGTACTACTGATGATTTCTCATATGTTGAGTAATCAACCCTTATCAGTATATTAAGATGTTTACTTGCATGATTTCAATATGTATGTGCCAAGTTGACAAGTATTATATTTATTTAAATCTACCTGCAAGTACAGTATGTTGATTTCTCAGTAAATTATCATGTTTGAGCATATTGCACTACCAAGTTAGAAATGATATACATGTTGTATTTATAAGTTTCAAATAAATAGACTTGGTACCATAGAGATACCAAAGCCAAGAATAAGTAAGAGAGAGATGCAATGTAGTAAGAGCTTTTCTAGAATAATAAAATAATAGACATAGGTGCCCTAAACACCGTAGATTCCCTACGGATGTCTGCATTGTAGGGAGGAAACGATCCACCCTGGCAGCGACCAGTATACGGGGATCAGAACACACCCACAGAGCGTGCAGGGAGACGAAGCCCTTGAGGAAGTCTCCTAGGAAAAGATAGGTTACCCAACATGAACCGGAGATCCCGGTGGTAACCCAGAGGTACCCACAAAGTGTACCAAGATGAGGCCCACAGAGCGTCTCAGACCCTCCACTTGTGTACTCAGCCTAGAGGAGAGGTCCAGTTAAAGGCCAACTGTTTAGCCACCTTAGTCAGACATGACGGTTCAAGTCAAGCAGACTCGGATTCAGTTCTAGGCTTAGCTTCCTGGGTTTTAAGCTAAGTCTTGTACGGTGGGATCGTAGTTCGCTACGAGTCTTCATATGTAGAGTACACTGCATATGATCAGGGCATAAGATAAAATATGTTTATATAGGTTCACAGAGTTTCTTATAAGTTAAAGAGTTAAGAAAGATTTGAGATAGTTTCACAGTAGTTGTCCTTTAAATGAAATTCTAGTATTCTCTATTATTTAATCATATCTACAACCTTGCAGCAGTTTTTTTCTTAATGATATGTTGACATCTCCTATTGTTTAAATTATATTGCTTAGATCTGCTTCGTATAGTATTATCTTATATTTTATTCCAATTAATAAACAATAAAATGAGTTATCTGTGATGGTTGGGTGAAATTCTATTAACTGAGCCAGTAGCTCACCAACCTACTAAAACATATTTTCAGGTCAGCGTCAGCTCGAGGAAGTTGAAGGATCGTATCACCCAAGTTCTTAGAAGGTAGTTCGTAGTTAGATAAAGGTCTCTTTGTCCTTTCCCCTCGGTCCTTGGGCATGTGGTGTGGTAGAGAGAGAATGTAATATAATATGTAGTTTAGATTTCAATTATCTGATGTGTTTTACTTTCTGCATGAACAATGTATTATGTCGTGTAAGTTTGTTTTTCTTCCAAGTAAGGTTAATGGCAAGTTACTTCCGCAGTTTTATTACGATCCGATGTTATTCAAGCTATTATGTTTTTCCTTTAAGTTAATTCTAAGTAACTAAGTAAAGAAAAGGTTAAGGGTGGTTTACCGAGGGTGACTTCCCGGCCTCTGGGGTCATTAGAGATGGCACGGGGATCGGGGCGTCACAGCACTACATGATTAGAGTTGCACTTGATTAGTTATGCCAATTGGGTGAATTAAGGCTGCATCAAATAAGTGGACATACAAACCCTAATTCACTTCTAGAAAGCATATAAATATCACAACTTTTAAAAGATATAAAATGTGTGAAACATAATTTCTCATTTCATCATCACATGGTACTATTCACTTGCCATTCATGAGACCACACTAGTCATCATACTATCACAAGATATAAATCCTTTTCACAATATCACAGGGTATCAACCCTTATCAACACAAGAGGATTACACCTCATTCATGGTTCAACCATGCCCAAAGGTTATTAAGACCATCATACTATTCCCTGCAAGATCATCATTATCTTTGCATGCCTTGTAGCAAGGCTCAACAACATCACTTACATATATTACACTGTATCAGCACAATATTGCATTAATACGCTGGGAGATATTCATAAACAATCATAGCAGGGTTATATTAATATTAAGAACATTCCTTTATCACATCAACATGCAAGGAATCTAGATATGATTAACCCTCATCATATTCATAATGCACATGTTTAGCATAAGAAAATGTCAAACATGTGGCTATGATAACCACCAATTAACATATTAAGGTTATGATCATATTAAGGAGGTTATTCCACCATCATTCCATCATATAAGAATGTTAAACATGAATACTCATCTTTATCTATTTGCATTAGAGTTAGGTTTAACAAGATAAATTATATTAATGTTACTAATTAGCACTTATGCCCAAATCCTAACTCACGGCATCCCCATTGGATCATGGATGCATAAGGTGAAGCATTACCATCACATTCCATACTATTCTCAAGTATGAACCCACACATAAATCAAGGTGTAGCCATCGGGTTATAGCATACTAGGGTTTCAACAATAGTAACAGAGTACTCCATGATTATATTAGTCATTCAAGGACTATTCATACCCAATTACCACCATTTAGTTATATTAAAGCTATGTATAGCAAGCTATAGCTCATTAGGGTTACATATCAACACAATATGGTTGTCATCACTTCTATTCATACGATTGAATAGGTAAGACTACCTTATTAAGGGTAACCCTCCATTTGTTCCATCATCATTCAACCCATATCACCATACCACAATGTCACCCAGAACCATTGGATGTTTAAAAGGTAAGACCATTGGTGGTTTACATAAGTAAACACTTTGGATAAACCACCTATGAAGTCCTTGAGTTGTGCTCTAGAAAGATTCACCATTTAACCCTAGTCATCCCTTGATTAACAACATTAAAAGTTCCATTGAGAGTAGGGTAAAACCACAAGCGATTGTTTATTTAAAACAAACCATCAATAAATGAGCTTCTTAAGTTGATCTCATAAAGGAAAAAATATAAATCACTTTATTAGGACCAACATATTACATTAGGCATCCTTCCAATTTATTGGATGAAGATACATTAAATCTTAACCATTAGGTCAAGTTCATATATTAAAACCATCAATTGTAGTATAGGTCCGACCATTGCATTAAATGACCCAAGAAACCCTTGGTTTAAGGCTTAATTGATGCTACAACTAGATGCTTAACTCACCATAGGTTGTGGAGACCTGATCCACCACCAGTAGTGACCATTAAGTCACCATAGGTTGTTAGATAAGCACTATATTCATTAATCACCATCGAATATCAAGCGAATGTCACCATTGATTGATAGCATCATTAGGGTACTTAGTTGTTGATCATTAAGATTATAATTAGGCCAAAACCTGACCTAAGGGGTGAACGGCAGTTGACACCCTTGGTCACCATAATCAGTTGTCATGAAGACATCACCATCGTTTGTTGCAATGGTACCACCAATGGGTCACGTGTTTATAGAAGAAATCATCTTAAAACCCTAAAATTGACCATTGGTTGATAGGTGCTTAGCACCATAGGTTGTCAAACCAACCTGATCCAAGTCATATTATACCTTAAGAATAATTTACACATGATCACAGGTTCATCTAGAACTCAAATCAGAATAGGGAACATTATACAAATTGAAATCCAAGTCAAGCATAGCTTTTTAGTGCATGGATCATCATTTTCAAGCAAGAACATGAGCTAGCAAGCTTATGGAAAGCAATGAATGTGGAGAAAGTTATAAAACTTGTCTCTAATTAGAAGATAAAATCCCAAACAGAAGAAAACATGAGTAGGTAGGGCAGAAAATCCAAGCATAAGCTGTGAATTCGTCCATCTAGCACCTTTCTTCATCAAATGAGCAAACCCTAAGCATAAGGAGCAAGAGAGGTAGGGTTTTAGAGCTTTAGAGCGATTTCTACCATGGAACAACAAGGTTTTGACCTGGAGAAAGGTAGGAGGAAGGATAACAAAGAAATAAACGGAGGAAAGAAGGGAATTCTTACTCTTTTAGGTTAAGATCACTAGAAGGAAGCTTTTTAAACACTGAAAAGAAGTCAATTGCAACCCTATATTCTTTTTCCAAGAGGATCCCCTCTTTCTTCTTCCTTGGACAGGAAATTCATAGCAGCACATAGGGAGAACAAGGTTCATAGAAGGAGGGAAGTGGTGGAGAGCAAATGGCTCATTTTTGTGCTTAGGGATAAGTATATGAAACTTTAAGATAAGGAAAAAGAAAAAGTTGAAGTTCTAGTATCTTTCCAAGTGTCCATGGCCTTAAACTATTAAGAATATATAATCACAAACACAAGAAGCTCCCCCACCATACATAGATACATGCTTATCCCTCATTTCTTGAATTTCCAAGCAAAACAAATAATTCATTAGTTGATAGATACTAAAGGTAGCTCATCCATGAAGGGGTAAACCCTGAAATACCCTTAGAGAAAAAACCTTCAAACTAAGGATTAAATAGGTTCCCCATGGCTCAAAAAGATCAAGAATGATGAGATAATATCCAAATAACATAATGCAAGTGATAGATTACAAAGAAAACCTCTCAATTGGGTAAATTGCATAAAAGTCTAAAATGTGCATAAAATTGCATAAATTGCTCAAATAGGGTGTCCAAATTGGACCAAATTTGAAACTTAAGATTATATTATGATTTCAAAGCATATCAAAAGGTTATATTATGGTTATAAGAATTCAATTATGATAATTAATATTATTCAACTCATTAAGCAAGTTTAGGGGCCTTACTACAAGGGAGTTCAATAAAGCTCTAATCATGAAGTTGGCTTGGAACTTCATCTAGAATAGACACACTACTACAGAAATGCCTTTTAGCGTCGGTTGTTTAACCCCCTTTGGCATCGGTTTCCGAGCGACGCCTATGTGGGCGCCGCTAAAGGTCGAACACTTCGGCGTCGGTTTTTTAACCGACACCTATAATACATATAGCGTCGGTTGTTTAGTTGATCACCGACGCCAAAAGGGTTCGCGCCACAGAAAACGGCGTCATCTAGGACACATTCTGCGTCGGTGTTTAATTGGTAACCGACGCAGAAAGTGTCCTAGATGACGCCGTTTTCTGTGGCGTGAACCCTTTTGGCATCGGTGATCAACTAAACAATCGACGCTATATGTATTATAGACGTCAGTTTTACACTAACAGCCGACGCCATTTCCAGTACGGCCGTGGCCACATGAGGCATCCGTTTTTTCAAAAAACCGACGTTGTAGGTCTTCGCTGACGGTTTTCTGTAAATAACCGACGCCTATATCTTTTTTTTTCATATCAGTTTGCAGGCCTGCTGTGGCTGGTCAGCAGGATGAGAACCTGCAGTTCAGTTTTCTGAACTGTAGGTTTATGACATCCATTGATATCAGCCTACAAACAGGCCACAAACCTGTAAAATTAACAAAAAAAATTTCACACAAGTAGATACATTCAGACATCAATTCAATTCTCACATTCACACATATAGAAACATTCAAATACATGTATTAACATTCAGAAATATTCATTTACAAAGTATCATTGATTATCGCTATCAACATCCCAATTATATCTTACAATTGCCACTGCTTGTATGGCTTTTGCCCATTCTTCTCTTATTTCATTTAATGCTTCCATCGTATATGGAGCATGTATATTTTTTAAGCGTTTACCTATAGTGTGGTCAGTTTTAAACACCTGCAAAGAGAATGATGTATATATATAAGTAATAATATAAAAATAAGATTGATATATTTCATACTAACTAATGAGACTATATAATACCTCATGTATGGTATCGATGTCCAATGCGGCATGTCGGATAATCATCTGCATAAATCGCATCACATAGTATGCGCATGCCCAGCCGTTGTCTTGTGTAGCGCACTATAAATTGAAACATACAAAATAATACAACTAAGCACAATTCACATCAATAATATACATTTGAGTCGGGAACTTACTTGTACGTTCTGCCAATTTATTGGCTGGTTCTTTTTCCTTGGGACCGTTCCTCCAGCCTTTTTGAATGAATCTAAACCCCTACATGTTAATATAACACAGTAAATTGCGTAAGTAAACAGTAATGTAATAACAGATGTTAACAGATACAAAAATGAAATATTTCTCACCAGAATAATGGCATTCTCATTACGTGTCCAATTTTAGTGTTTAATGTACTTCCCGCGGGATCTAGATAATAAACAGTGAACGTCCCGGGGACAATAACTAGTAACTCCCAATGTCTACTGCTAGAGGTAAAAAGTTAACAATTAATAACTCAAAATGCACAATAAAAATGGAATTTTCTGAAGTCCAAATTATAAATAAAGTAAACTTACTTGACATTGAATGGAGCTATTATTATCGTCTTCTTTTGCTGACCAAAAATTGTAAAAGCATCTATACAGTATTGTTGAACACTATCAGGGTCTTTAGCTACCATACTAATCAATGATGGAATAAAAAATCCCACATGCTCAAATGCAAATTGTTTGCATTGATCTTCGACTAAGTAGCTGCAAAACATGTATTACGTATGCATTAATATATAAGAAACCAGATCACCGGATCTTACACAAGGTATATGGATGTATAAATAAGATCTCACCTTATCCATGTCTCTATCATTGATGTATTCAGCCAAGCATACATAAACATCTCAATAATATCTTGTATAAATAAAGAGCTATCGTATGATTGACCTGCATAATCTGCATCTAAAGAAACAATTATAGGACAATGTATATTATGTGCCCGTAGCCAACATGCCATTCCCCTACAAGCAGGACCTAACGGGTATGTTAGGTCAGTTGGAACCCAACTTGGTAATGCGGGAAGTGGAGGTGGAGGCCTAGGTGCTTCTGGTGTCTTCTTTTTAACCTGTATATATAATTTCAGATCAGTTGACCTCATATATACACATTAACAGTCTAAATCAATGTAAATTTATCTTACAATTTCAGTAGTGTAGACGACATCTGCTTTGGGACACAATATGACCCCACCTTCTGCCTCAGCAAGTGTATCAATATCCGGGTGGGGATATGGCAATGTAGCTTCCCTCCAATCGGGTAACACACGTAATGGGCCCACACGAACGTAGCCCTGTGGCATTGGAGTCCCGTGAAACCTTTCCCCAGGAAGGGACGGGTAAGCCTGCGCCTCTGCAACAACATAGTCTTGTATTCTTAAGCGGCATGGCTTCAATGCCTACAAATTTACGTAAAGAATGTCATCTTGAAAACATATCATCTTGAAAAGACTAGCTACAATGTCATAAACAATACTTACAGCAGACGTGTTAGGTGATGGGTCTCCAGGATTACTCGCAGTCTGTGCATCAGGAGAAGAGTGGGTCGCCATAGGCTGATTGGAAGCCTGAGATGCCTGCCACCGCAGCAATTCTTCCTTGACCTTCTCAGCAACTACATCGTTGACCTTCTTAGCAACTATATCCTCGACTCTCTTATTCTCTTATACATGGATAAAAGAAACATTAGCTTCTTATTATTGAATTTTCTTTTGCAGTAACATTCTAAAAAAAGAATAGGTTACCTCTTCTTGAGAAAGTCCCGCTCTGGGTTTGCGCTGGGATGGCCCAAAGAATGCTTTGATGCCCACACCAGAGACTGCACCCCTAACACGTCCAGGATGCTCTGGGTTACCCAGAGCAACTGTCAATTCATCCCTTGTGCCCTTAGGGATGAACGTGCTTTGTTTCCTCTGCTCGTGCAGCTCCCGCTAATCACCATCAACAGAAATTGGTAAGTTAACACCACAAATAATCAATATTCAAACGATTGCTCTAAGAGTTGTATTTTACCATTTTCGCAGCCGCCTCAGCAGTTACGGGCTTCTTTATTTCACCCTTTTTGTTTTGCCTCCCAGCTATCCAGATATCATGGCGAGGCATGGGTGTGGCAGACTCCTGAGTAGGAGCAGACTCCTGAGTAGCCGCAGACTCCGCCTGTAATCTTTGGCGAATGCTTGCATAGCCTTTTGGACCCATAGTGTGGTCATGCACATTCAGTGCACGCCTTGCTTTTTGTGCGTCACTGAGGGCCTAGTTAGTATGCACATTAATGATTTGGTTAGTAGCACTAAATGTTAATCTTGAATAGGTGAATACAATGTATATTAATTAAATTGGGAGTGACGCCTAATACCTTGAATTCTTCAGATTTTCTTGAAGCAACAAAATTGTCCCAATCTTCTTTGTCCAAGAAGTTCCATTGTTCAAGGGCTGACTTCTTCTTCTTATCACCCTCTTTTATGTATTCTCTGTTCAGATTTGTCCTATAATTCTTAAGCATCTTTCCAGCGCGTTGCATCACACTTTTACGATGCAACTTCTCATCCAATGCAAACAGATTCTGTAAAATAGAAATGTTATTAACTAGTATCCAAAATAGAATTTCAAATAATAGAATTTGTAATCTACAAAATAGAATTGCAAATAATAATAACTCACACATAAATCCTTCCATATCAAGTCTTTTTTCCCCTGAGGAACTTTATGCCAATTATCATACTTAACACCACAATGGCTCCGAGTGGTACACCCAAGATAATTTACAAAATTATTGCGGTTCACTCCAATTGCATTTCCTCCATTATCAAACTCCACAACCAATTTGGATCCACTGCCACTTAGCGCTATTAACTTCTTCAACAGAGTGATGCCCCTTTTCTTGTTAAGTGTTTGGTGATGCGCATCAAGTTGCTCCAGTGCTTCAGTGGGTACATGTGCATCATCAACCTAAAATTTGACAAAAATAAACACACTGAATTAGCCCAATATAGAAATATAGGATATATGACATAACTAGAAGATAATGAATTTTATAGAAATACAGGATATGTTTTTAGAACTTACATTGGTATCCTCGCCATGCTCGTCATGGACAGCATGCTCATCATGGACTTCATGCTCATCATGGACATCATGCTCATCATGGTCAGCCATCTGAAAATGTCATTAAAAAGGCAAACATTTAGCATTTGTATTAACTAGAAAAAGGCAAACATTTAGCATTTGTATAAACATACATGTCTCTAAAATTGTGATCTTTTATCAATTAACAATCCTTCATTGTGATCTCCACGCACATATAAGTCATCATTAGCTTCAATATTTTGTGGAGTTGGCAACCCAACTGAGAATGGACTGAAGTCATCATACTTATCATAGTACTCTTCTTCATCTATAGGATCTTCAATGAACTGTCTTTTACCATGAAGAACAACCGACCATTTATCATTTGCAGGATCATCGATATAGAATATTTGTTTCGCCTGTGATGCCAATATGAATGGTTCACCCTTCTCGCCAATCTTTTCAAAGTTCACCAAAGTGAAACCCAATTCAGCCACTATAACTCCTTTGGTGTTATCAACCCAATTACATTTAAAGAGCGGAATTTTGAAATCTATGTAGTCAAACTCCCAAATGTCTTCAATGACACCGTAATATGACATTTTAGCTTCACGTGGACTCTTATCCTTTGCACTTGCAAAGTACATAGTCGACGCTTGAAGAGTGACCCCACTATTTTGGATGACACTCTTATCATCTTGGCGCTTTGTGTAATATGTGAATCCATTAATGTCAAACCCTTCATAAGACATAACATTCGGTTTTGGTTTAAAGGCGAGGCATTTGATAGTTTCTGTAATATCATTTGGTGTTTGAGATAGTTGATGTAAGACTTTATCTTCAAACCACTTAGTAAAAGTCTTATTATTCTCTCTAGCAAGCCACATTGAACTTGCTCGAGGATGTTGTCTCTTTATGAAATTGGTATGTTCCTCGATATAAACACTCACTTCGTCCATATTGTGTAAAATATACAAGTGAGCTTGTTCCCACTGCTCACGGCTGATTACTTTCACCCATGATCCCAAAATTCCTTTGCCCTCCTCAATATTCTTGTCATTATCAGGAGTGTCATTACCACTGAGAAAGTCATTGCAAAAATCCATAACCTCTCTCACCACATAACCTTCAATAATACCCCCTTCAGGCCGATAACGGTTTCGAACATCACCTTTAAAAATGCTCATGTATCGTTCAAAGGGATACATCCAATGCAAGAAAACTGGTCCCAACATTTTCACTTCCCTAGTCAAGTGGACAACAAGATGTACCATGATATCAAAGAACAAAGGAGGGAAATACATCTCAAGCTGACATAGGGTAACAACCACTTCTCTTTGCAAATTATCGAGAGTATCAAGGTCAATAATTTTGCTGCATAGACTGTTGAAAAAGAAACAAAGTCTGGTAATTGCAAACCTTACATGCTTCGGCAATATAGATCGAATTGCCACGGGCAATATTTGTTGCATTAGAGTGTAACAATCATGAGATTTAAGACCTATCAACTTCAGATCTTTCATTGATACCAATCTACGGATGTTGGATGAGTAACCATGTGGCACCTTAACATTTACCAAGCATTCACAAAAAGTTTTCTTCTCCTTTCTAGACAACGTGTAACAAGCGGGAGGTAAGTATGTTCTTTTATTACCCATTTCACGTAATTCTGTTAATTCTGACCTTATTCCCATTTCACGTAGGTCCAGTCTGGATTTTATCCCATCTTTAGTCTTACCTGGTATATTTAACAGAGTACCAATGATGCTATCACAGACATTTTTCTCAACGTGCATTACATCGATACAATGCCTGACTGTCAAAGAACTCCAATAAGAAAGATCCCAAAATATTGACTTCTTCTTGAATGAAGAATTGTCACTCCGTGTGGCCATACTACATTGTGATTTCTTACCAAATTCATTGACAATATCTTTTACTCTTTCATAAACAACATCCCCTGGTATAGGTTTAGGTGCACTCCGTTCATCATTCCATCCATTGAATGCTTTGCGCTTCCTATGATACAGATGGAATTTTGAAAGAAACCTTCGATGACCAAGATATATAGTCTTGCCGCCATGTTTTAGTCTTATTGAATCAGTGTTTTCTTCACATATAGGACACACTTTAGCTCCTTTGACACTATATCCAGACAAATTCCCATATGCTGGAAAGTCATTAATAGTGCAAAACAACATAGCGTGCAAACGAAATGTCTCTCTTGCTGAAGCATCATAGGTCATCACACCTTCAGCCCAAAGTTTCTTTAAGTCATCAATCAAAGGTTCAAGATAAACATCGATATCATTTCCGGGTTGTTTAGGGCCCGATATCAACAACGACAACATAACATACTTATTTTTCATACACATCCAGGGAGGAAGATTATATATAACAAGCATGACTGGCCAAGTGCTATGTTGGCTGCTCAATGTCCCGTACGGATTCATCCCATCTGTACAAAGCCCAAGTCTTAGATTCCTATCTTCTTCACCAAATTTGGGGTACAATAGATCAATCTTCTTCCACTGTGGGGAATCAGACGCATGTCGTAGGATCCCATCATTATTTTTCTTAACATCTGCATGCCACCTCAAATTCTTCGCATCTTTCGGATTTGCAAACAAGCATTGAAACCGTGATATTATAGGTAGATAGCACAACACCTTGGCAGGAGAACCAGTTTTGGACTCCCCCGAAGTCGTCAATTTATACCGTGACGCACCACATTTTGGACAATCTTTCAAATCTACATAGTCCTTTTGAAATAATACACAATCATTCAGGCATGCGTGTATCTTCTTGGCCTCCATTCCCATTGGGCACAACATTTTCTTTACCTGGTATGTTGAGATTGGCAGCTCGTTTCCTTTAGGAAGCATTTCTTTCAACAAAGTCAACAATGAAGTGAAGCTTTTGTCGCTCCATCTATTGTTAGCTTTCAACTTATACAATCTCAACACAGCGCTAAGCTTCGTAAACTTAACACAACCTGTGTATAACGGTATCTCAGCATCATGCACAATGTTTCTAAATATAGGAGGTGGATCGGTGTGCTCTACCCTACAACTATCAAGCATCGCATCAACGATGTCTGCTGGAACTGGTTCGTTCACATTTACGTCATCGGAGGCAATTTCTTCTTCCACCCAAGCACTGCTATCGACATCTACTGGTTTTGATTTTGAAATCTCTCCATGCTAGTGCCATTCTGTATAGCCTTGTACAATCCCATTGCACATGACATGACTTTTGATTTCCTCACCAGTGTTGACTTTCAAGTTGTTACCGCAATGCCTACATGGATAGTAAACCTATCTGTAGGTTTTTTCCTATGACGCCTAGAAAAGCGTCATTGAACGTTGTTTCTGTACTAGTGACAGGTTCCTTGGATGGAATTCATGAAAGTGAAATATTCTAGGCAAGGAGCCAAAAACCTCTTTGGCTCACATACTTGGCGCAACATCAAGAACGTCATTCCCTTCCTATATAACAACTCAAGGATTTTGTAATGCCCAGGCCCATCGCTTAAGGCTCTAGTAGAGTTTCAAGAATGACAAATTGCCCCACAAACCACCACTAATCTTAATTGTGTGCTTTGCCCCCACTCACACACAAGCCAGGATAAATGTCTCAACTGGTCACCGATCCTAGTACTACTCTGGACTGAGCACGCTTAACCATAAAGTTCTTTAGTGATGGACTCCCTGAAAAGGAGGTGCACCTTGATGATATGGGTAGTCCAATCATTCCTTTTAAGATCATTTTATCCAAGGCCTCAAATCCTAGGATCTTACAATCTCTCCCACTTAGACTCTTGGCATTCCCGTCAAGGCTCAACTATATGACCTCATAATCTTTCTCCATTTTAGTGCAGACCCAACATGGCCATGTACACCCAACTCTCGATTATGGCTACACACAAGGGTGGCTCCATCACCACAGATAGCCCTTTCTAACATGCATGACCGCACAGCTCAAAGACTAACATGCCACAGGCCCATGTGGGCCCCACCTATTAAAGGGGATTTGGCTCAGATACCATTTGTAATGTCCGGTTCCCCATCGCCTAAGGCTCTAGTAGAGTTTTAGGAATGACGACTGGCCCCACAGACCACCACTAGCCTTAACTGCGTGCTTTGTCCTCACTCACGCGCAAGTCAGGTTTAAGCTTCCCGACTGGTCACCATCCTAGTATTACTCTGGGCTGAGAATGCTTAACCACAACATTATTTAGTGATGAGCTCCCTGAAAACGATGTACACCTTGGTGATATGGGTAGTCCAATCATTTCTTTTAAGATCATTTTATCTGAGGTCTTAAATCCTAAGATTTTACAACATTAGTCTCTGGATGGAAGACTAATGTATGGTCAGAGACCTGAGTAGGAGAAGGATTCATTCCCACTATCAAACTCCAACTTATCATACCTGAAGACATTAAAGACTTGAAGTGGCATGCTTGATTTTTGATGAAGGCACCTAGGATACTGATTTCTTAGATTGTTGCTCACTAATACTACCATCTAGGACATTGTTCGTATGTCTCCCCCTAGAACATCCTATGGAGATGATGGTGCGGTATGGTTGCACACCAGTGACGGTAACTTCACGACAAACTCAACCTATAGAGTTCTCACAAACTCCTCAAATACTGATAACATTGACCATTATGCTGCAATATGGGCTTTAGCCATTCCACACAGAACGAAGACCCATCTATGGCTTGTTTACCGGAATCGTCTGCTTACGAATGACATGAGACTCAAGAGGAAGCTCACCTTCGATGTCTTCTGCTCAAGATGTCATGGCACTAAGGAAATGATCCTTCACGCAATACGATATTACCCAGAAGTGAAACAAACGTGAAGAAGGCTACTACCCTAGGAAGCCTCCATCTTCTTCAACTTTGACAATAGGCTGCAATCTGAAATCCCTGTACAATATTGAGGATTGGAACCCCCCCCCGGTCTTGGAAGTCTATTGTAAGGCAGAAGCATCATTTGTAAAGACAACTTGCTGTGGTAAGTACAAACCCTAGATAACCGTGGCTACTCAAATACCACCAAAATCTCTCTATCCTCGAATGCCACCATTTTGCATGTAGACACTGATGTGAACAACAATGAGAAAACCAAGGCTACTAGCTTGATCCTACGAGACATCAATGGACAATGGTTACATTGGGAGGCCAAACTAATGAGAGGGTTAGATCCAATGGAAGGGGAGCTACTTACTATCTTGATGGGCTGTTGTATGCTACACACACCATCACACCAGCGAGCATTATCATTAGCAACTCGAGTAGTGCAATTCATTGGATCCATAATACCAGAGACACCCCAGTCAAATACCAACTTCTAGTCCAAGCTATCATACATCTTTGGAAAGAAACGACTATCAAAGAGATTGTCCACCTGAAGCAGAATCAGAACATGCTTGCTGATCGACTTGCCAAACAATGCTTCAAATAGCCACACTCAGAAACAACTTGGAGTTGCTGCCGGAATTTCTTGCTCTCTAGTTATTTAGACGATTTAGCTAGCTTTCCCTCATTTTTTCATTATGGTCTAGCAGGCGTCTCCTTAATCAGTTCAACTGGTATATTTATATATATATATAAAAAGAAGAGTGCTTTGTAAATCCAAGAAAAAAAAAAGAATAAACGTAGAGGAAAATATCCCCGGTCTTTCTTGGTCACAGACTCGTTCACTCGTTCGAACCCCGACCGACCACTGCCCTAGAAAAACCCATGTGGTTCTGTTCTCTTGGAATTCCTCTTCGCAGCCCAAACGAAAGCTTACAAAACCCCCGTCGCGGCGCCACAGCAACCCATCACCGGCCGCCGTTAGGGTTTTACATTCGACAGGGTTCTAGGCTTCGTATATACCTTCACGATCGTCAAAATGGTACTCTTTCTACCTTGTCCTGGTTACTTCCTCCACAAAGCTGTGCTTTCATTTTGTTTTCTCACTCGCTTCGCGAGATTATAATATATAAAAAAAGAAGAGTGCTTTGTAAATCCAGGAAAAAAAAGAATAAACGCGGAGGAAAATCTCCCCGGTCTTTCTTGGTCACAGACTGGTTCACTCGTTCGAACCCCGGCCGGCCACTGCCCTAGAAAAAACTGCGTGGTTCTGTTCTCTTGGAATCCCTCTTCGCATCCCAAATGAAAGCTTACAAAACCCCCGTTGCGGCGCCACATCAACCCATCACCGGCCGCCGTTAGGGTTTTACATTTGACAGGGTTCTAGGCTTCGTATATACCTTCACGATCGTCAAAATGGTACTCTTTCTACCTTGTCCTGGTTATTTCCTCCACAAAGCTATGCTTTCGTTTCGTTTTCTCACTCGCTTCGCGAGATTATAATATATAATAAAAGAAGAGTGCTTTGTAAATCCAGGAAAAAAAAGAATAAACGCGGAGGAAAATCTCCCCGGTCTTTCTTGGTCATAGACTGGTTCACTCGTTCGAACCCCGGCCGACCACTGCCCTAGAAAAAACCGTGTGGTTCTGTTCTCTTGGAATCCCTCTTAGCAACCCAAATGAAAGCTTACAAAACCCCCGTCGCGGTGCCACAACAAGCCATCACCGGCCACCGTTAGGGTTTTACATTCGACAAGGTTCTAGGCTTCGTATATACCTTCACGGTCGTCAAAATGGTACTCTTTCTACCTTGTCCTGGTTACTTCCTCCACAAAGCTGTGCTTTCGTTTCGTTTTCTCACTCGCTTCGCGAGATTATAATATATAAAAAAAGAAGAGTGCTTTGTAAATCCAGGAAAAAAAGAATAAACGTGGAGGAAAATCTCCCCGGTCTTTCTTGGTCACAGACTGGTTCACTCGTTCGAACCCCGGCCGGCCACTGCCCTAGAAAAAACCGTGTGGTTCTGTTCTCTTGGAATCCCTCTTCGCAGCCCAAATGAAAGCTTATAAAACCCCCGTCACGACACCACAACAACCCATCACCGGCCGTCGTTAGGGTTTTACATTCGACAGGGTTCTAGGCTTCGTATATACCTTCACGATCGCCAAAATGGTACTCTTTCTACCTTGTCCTGGTTACTTCCTCCACAAAGCTGTGCTTTCATTTCGTTTTCTCACTCGCTTCGCGAGATTATAATATATAAAAAAAGAAGAGTGCTTTGTAAATCCAGGAAAAAAAAGAATAAACGCGGAGGAAAATCTCCCCGGTCTTTCTTGGTCACAGACTGGTTCACTCGTTCGAACCCCGACCGACCACTGCCCTAGAAAAAACCGTGTGGTTATGTTCTCTTAGAATCCCTCTTCGCAGCCCAAACGAAAGCTTACAAAACCCCCGTCGCGGCGCCACAGCAACCCATCACCGGCTGCCGTCAGGGTTTTACATTCGACAGGGTTCTAGGCTTCGTATATACCTTCACGATCGTCAAAATGGTACTCTTTCTACCTTGTCCAGGTTACTTCCTCCACAAAGCTGTGCTTTTGTTTCGTTTTCTCACTCGCTTCGCGAGATTATAATATACAAAAGAAGAAGAGTGCTTTGTAAATCCAGGAAAAAAAATAAACACGTAGGAAAATCTCCCCGTTCTTTCTTGGTCACAGACGGGTTCACTCGTTCGAACCCCGGCCGGCCACTGCTGTTCTCTTAGAATCCCTCTTCGCAGCCCAAACGAAAGCTTACAAAACCCCCGTAGGGGCACCACAGCAACCCATCACCGGCCGCCGTTAGGGTTTTACATTCAACAGGGTTCTAGGCCACGATCGTCAAAATGGTACTCTTTCTACCTTGTCCTGGTTACTTCCTCCACAAACCTGTACTTTCGTTTCGTTTTCTCACTCGCTTTGCGAGATTCTCAAGTATGAAGTTATTTTCTATTAGGGTACATAACAGATAAACCCCAAGGCGTACCCTTTGGCTGATGCACAGCTAACTATCACGATACTGGATCTCATTCAACAAGCTGCTAACTACAAGAAGCTCAAGAAGGGTGCGAATGAAGGTACGAGGATGCGGTTTAATTTTTCGTACTCTGTCCGAATCTCTTACGATTTTATGTTCTTCCCTACATCTTTAGCTTCTAACTGTACTGTTCCATTGTTTTGCGTTAGCTACGAAAACTTTAAACAGAGGAATAGCAGAGTTCGTTGTTATGGCAGCGGACACTGAGCCTCTTGAAATCCTTCTTCACCTCCCCTTACTCGGTGAGGACAAGGTAATTGTTACACTCTTTCCTATCGAACTCATCGAAGGCTTATTTCCTAATTATATGTTTTCAAGTTCATGATTTTATTAACTACTACATTATCAATTGGAGTTACCTACCACAATTGATCTGAAATTTGGCACGCCCTTGCGAAGGGTTCTGTGTACTGTATATAATAATGACAGAGTATGTGGAGGTTGTATTTTGCTGAATGGAAAACCAAAAATCCGTTGGTAGTATTAATTATAGATCTATAAAATGGTACTTAATATCCAGCATAATTCACCAGCATCACTAGTGCGAATCTATTAATTGCATATGTAGGCTTGCTTGCAGACACATAAAGGAAATTGTTGAAGGAGTGTAGTAGTGTTTTCTTTTTCATTGATTTAACTGAAAAGAGAACTAGTTGTTTTCAAATACCCCATCTATTCCATAATTCCCAACAACCCCCTCCTTTGCTTAATTTTTGTCACCCCCTGCTGTCATCCTTCTGTCACCTCATTTTCTGTTATTTGTTTATTCAAAATTCACCTTTTTCTGCAAATTTAATGTCATACTAACACATTCTAATATAGTAATAGTTCGAGTTTTAATAAAAAATATAGTATGAACATCTTTATACATTAAATTATCTTTTATTTTGAGGAACCCTCCCAGCATCTATTATTTGACCTGCCCCGACAAGGTAAATCCCAGGACCGGTTGTGTTTCTTTGTCTGCAGGCAGCACAATTTGCTCAATAATCTGAAATTTTCATCTGAGGGAGGTGAGAGTCGAACCAACTTTGGCTAATTACAATGCATTGTCCTTAAATGAGTAAGTACAACTCAAAACAATTTTGGCCAATATTAAATTTCAAATATCATAGATAGGGCTAGCAAAATTAGCGGCAAGCATTTGGCAAAGTTCTATGGTTAATGGTTAATTCGGCTTGGTTAATTGGTTAATTTGTGGTTTCAGATTTTAATCATTAACCTAACTGAATTAGTGTCTGTTAATTCTGTTACAATTATTTGGTTAATGGTTAATTAAGTCGGTTGGTTAACCAAATGACACTAATGTAATATTATTGTTTGAAAGTACTCATAAGAATGTGAAAAATTGTCATATCATAGTAGTATTGCATATAAATATAGTGCCATTTAGTTCACGAAAACTTGATTAATATATAAATAGAGAGGTTCATTGAAATCAATGCACAACTAAGTTTGTACATACGTGTAGGATAATTTTCTACAAATACATTGTGAGTATTCAGTCAATTCAGTCAATCAAACAGATTTTTTTTCTATTTAACCAACCAACACAAATAAATTAACCAAATTGATCGAGTTAACTGAATTGTTGAAAAATTGACCATTTGGAATTAACCATGTAGTTAATTGGTTATAAACCACATTCTGCTCACCACTAGACAAAACTGGGCTTAACATAACCTGGCAGAACCCAATTTAAGTAGAACTAGGTCTTGATTTTTCTGACTTGACCCGAAATAGACCCTAAATTTAAAACCTATTTCTGGTTCGGGTCCGCAAATGTTGTTGTTGATCCATAAGATGTACCAAAATTTCTTAGTAAGTATTCTTTTTTTTTCCCATGTTGTATGTCTATGAAATTTTAGTATGTACATTGCATATATTAGTTTTTTCAAGGGAAACGATTATTGTTATTTTTTCATTATCAGCAATTAATACAAATATTTTTTGAAAAATCACTTAGCTAACCAATATTTTCCAGCGTTTTCAGGTTTAATGGGACTATATTTTCAGGGTTTTCAGGTTTATACATAAAATAACATGGGATTTTTAGTTTCAGTGAGCTGGACCCAAACTTGTTAGACTCGAACCGGTCAGTGAACCGGTGAGGCCTTTGATTCCTAGTTCACTGGTTCAACCAGTGGTCTGACCGGCTCAACCGGTGACGTCAGCATGGCGTCACTAATAGTTTAAAAATATATAAATGGCTTTGATACTTATAAAAAATATCCCTGCATAAGTTATGAAACATGAATAATAGCACAACTGCTCATAATAATTTGATAAACAGATCAAGTAGCAAATATTATTCCATCCATGGATATTTGTATACCAACATTTATATAGTATTCAATATTAATTAAAAAAAAATAGCAGCAACAATACATTTACTAGTTAAGTGAGAGAACCGTCCGGTTGGGCTAAAATTGGACCAGTTCAACTGGCCGGTTCACCGGTTTGATGCCAGTCAGACTTCATTTCTGGCTTTGGGAGGGGACCGACCCTGTAGTGTGACCGGTTCCCGGTTCAACTGGCCGCTCCGATTCGATTCTGATAACCGTGGCTGGACCCTAAAGTATTTAGGGTACTGGTTGAGCGTTTTGAATATGAAGGTTTGAATCTAATATGCTCAACCTGGATCAAATTGCCAACCTTAAGTATAGATCTCATAACGTAACATATACATCTAATATAATGGATGAGCAGTTTAGATAACTATTTGGTTTTAACTCAAAAACTATTTAGCGGTGCCAATGAATTAGTTTTCAGTCAATTCCCAATTTGTTAATGTAAAACTGCACGTTCCAGAATTGAACCGGTCTAAAGTTTTGAAGAAGTGTCGGCAATCTAATTCGAAA
Organism: Alisma plantago-aquatica; assembly: GCA_963693085.1. NCBI lineage: Eukaryota > Viridiplantae > Streptophyta > Magnoliopsida > Alismatales > Alismataceae > Alisma > Alisma plantago-aquatica. The sequence goes on from OY856409.1 coordinate 793,042,012, forward strand.
TTGAGCCCTTGCCAACTACAACAAAGTAAATATTGATATTATTTGCATATATTTTTGTAGGTCCAAAACAGAAAATTGGACCTGTCTCTGATTTTATTTGGATTTTTTGGGTTGTCTATTAGGGGTCCGATTAAAAATAAAACCCAAATGCTTAAATTGGGGTTGGGCTGGGTCATGTGAGGCTGTTTTTGCTGGTCAAAAACAGCAAATTTGACCTGTCTTCGATTTTATTTGAATTGTTTGCATTGTTTATTTGGAGTTTGGCTAGAAAAATAAAACCGAAATTCCAAAGTCGGGGTTGGGTTGGGTCATGTGAGGTCTGATTTTGCCAGCACTATCTATAGTTTCAAACATAAATATCGGCCAAACTTTTTCAGTTAGTTTTGAATTATTTGCTACATGGGATAAAATATATGGTAACAAGGTCTAGTTACTAATATATCTTTTATTGAAGTTTGAACTGTTACAGTGTGTTGTTCAAAATGATACTGGGCGGATATAATATGTACAACAAGTTATTAGAAAAAAAAGGAGATCCAGCTCTATTTGCTGTCAGATTGAGTGACAGAAGGGTCACAGAAGGGAGTTGATAGGAATTAAGCAAAAGAGGGGGGGGTATCAGGAATTATGGGAAAAGACGGGGTAATTGAAAAAAAACTCAAAGAAAATACTAAAGTACCAACTCAATTCAAATCTTTGGCTTTTACTTTGATAAATATATGCTTTTCAAACACGTACAATTATTTAGTGGTGTAGATCTTTTTGTTTTGGTTCATACTCATTTTCCTATTAGATTATGCTAACGTGTTAGCAAATATATCCAGTCTTTTTCTAGTTTTTATCATAATCCAAAAGTAATAAATACATGCCAAATTTTAACAAGTGTGAGAGATTTACATGATAATTGCAGGAGATGATGATAGTCATTGTATTATTGACCCCTCTGTATACCTAGGTAGAGTAATCCCGCTGTATTATTACCTTTTAGATTACTCATTTATCAATCATAACAGTGCTCAAGTGGAGATAATGATTGACATTGCCTTGGTTGATGCATCATAACAGTGCTCAAGTGGAAATGATGATAGACATTGCCTTAGTTGATGCATCATAACAGTGCTCAAGTGGAGATGATGATAGAAACTGCCTTGGTTGATGCCCCTCTAGTTTCAAACACTAGTGAGGATTTGTGTAATCCAAATAGTGAGAAATTTTCCCCTGTTTTTATTAATCCCTCTTTGTGATTAAGAGGAAAGAATTCTCAAAAGGTGTACAACAAAGGTCAGCATCTTTTCCTCATGTCTTCCTCACATGTTTGGAAAAATGCCTAGACACAAGATGAGACATATTTGTGCCTTGTTGAGACAATGCTCGTGTCCACAATGTGCTTCACATGGTCAAGAGAGCTTTTGGAAGTGTTTCTACTGACAAGAAGCACATATCCTCTGCTGCCATATCCTACATACAGATTTGTTAGCTTTGTTGCCAATTGTTGTGTTTGACCCTGTTTCCAGTAGGCCTACTCCACTTCCTCCCTCACTGGGGAGGAGGGGGAGGGCGGGTGAGGTAGAGGGGGAGGGAGGGGAGGGAGAGAGAGGGAGGTCTATCGAATTAGCATATGTTTTATGGACGGTCTTTTATTAGACCTGTCATGAATCGGATTGTTGCTTCCAAGTACAACTTTTAGAGTACCACATCATTCTTATGCCTGTTCTTTGAATTTAGGATCAGACCAGAGTCTTATAAATAGATTTTGTTGTCTATGTACTATTTTGGTTTTATGCTAGATTTTCCTTTGCTAAACCTCAAATGCATATTCTAGGACTTGTTGGTTGGATGTAGCTGAATTGAAATGAGTGAATTTGTAAGTTGGAGCTTGGATGATTGGGATTTATATGATCAACAGTGTGTTTGGTTGGACACATGAGGGTGTAGTAAAAAGTTATTTCATTCTTTTATTTGATTGCCAGCAGTTATAACTATTGACAAAGTCAGCCAAAAACACTGCAGTACCTGAGCTACACCAAATTCAACCCTTTTTGGCGTAGCTTTATTATATGAGTTTTTTTTTATCAGAACAGAAGGTACTGGTGTGTTTAAAATCAGGGAGTTGGCACGCCATTTACCCTTCCAAATAGAGTTCCCACTCTAAAATTGTTGAGTTTGTTTGTCATGAATCTTTTTGGTATCCAAGTGCTTGGTTGGGAAGTTGACTGTATGAATTGTTGAGATAGCGAATTCATTTCTGATTAATTAAGTTGGTTATTTACTCTTCGAATGGAAGGTGATATTTATTTAAAAATTTAAGCACCCAATTGATTTGTTATTGTTTGTATTGCGTCTTGAATAGATTTGTTCTGATGTCAAATCTCATTCTATTGGACCAGAATGTACCATACGTTTTTGTTCCTTCAAAGCAAGCTCTTGGGCGTGCCACAGGAGTTACACGTCCTGTGATTGCATGTTCTGTGACGAGTAACAAGGGTAGCCAACCGAAACAGCAGATTCAGAGTCTTAAGGTAATGAGCTTATTTTATCACCTGATGTTTTTCTGTTTGCTTTGAATTTTTTCTGTTAATCTGAGCTTTCACGTTGGCTGCAGGATGCTATTGAAAAGCTGCTGATATAATCGTACCAGGTTTCAGTGTGACGAGCTCCATTGTTTGGAAGCTTTGACTGGCTTGTGTTTCCTAGTATCAATTTTCTATATTTTATGTGTCACTATGTATTGTTAACTTTCCAAATATGTAGAACTACTGGATTATTGAAAATTTTCACCGGGGCCCTGTAACCATATGGATGTCATTGTATTCTGACTTTGGCAAGATTGCTGGTTTTGTTTGCTTGTGTGGTATTCATTTGGTTGTATGGTGGTCTGTGATTGGATCTTTTTTAATATCGTTCAACCTTAATCTGTTCTGAATTGCGCTGAACAACTGAATTTAGTGAAGCTCACAGGATTGAGCAACTTCCCTTAACCCAGTGGATCCCCATGGACCGGGTAGAGCGAAGCCCTGTGCATTGCTCACGATCATAACATTAATTAGAACATTCAAAGATATAATCAACCCAGGTTGAAATCTTACAATACCCCATAAAAAATTATGTTCTTGATATTTTATTTTTTTTGCCATCATTATGTGTGCTAGTTGTTTAAGCTGTTCTTTTTACGTCAGCTGCGAGCCCTGCCTGCATTTTGATGCCTTCATGATAAGAACTAGTTAGCATTATTATTTTGTTGTCTCCCATGTGCCAATATGAGATCAGATCTTTGATTTTGTTTAGTGACAGGTTGAATGGGTGGACGATGACTTTCATCTATGAATAAAATCTGGATAATACATTTCATGTTTTGTAAACACTATTAACAGCAACTGCCATGTTTTGTAAACACTATTAACAGTAACTGATATGGGTGGTGTGTTCTTGATCTGCTTCACATATAGCTATTTGTTTCTTTATGATAATATAACTCCAATGCTTACATGAAGTTATGTTTGTGGCCTGAATGCCTTTTTGCTTGAAGTGCAATCTGCTTATCAACCTTAACAAGCCCTCTTTTTGTTCTTTCTACCACCGCAGCATATGCAAAACTGCCCCATGATTGATTGGTGTAATCATCAATCACCAAAATCTTCCGACTTTCCTAATGGTAATTTTTAGGTTAATATTCAGTATTTTGGGGAGTTTTGTGTAAAGACAAGTGCCTCACAGAGTTTTGTCAACCTAGTAAGGAACCACTGCACCATTCATGAGGTTTGCACTAGAGGGATATATAGTCCTAGAAGAGCTTTGTTGTTTGGATACATGTGGCTGCAGGCCACTTCTAGTTTGATGCTTTACTAAAGGATAACATTATTGTATACACGTTCAAGCATGTCTTGAGATTTTGGATTCATACCGTGATAGAATTCTCATGGTGATAGATCTGTTTAAAGTCATGGTATTTTTCTTTTGTACCAAACTTAAGCCACCTTGTCAAATCCATGTTGAATTTCTTTTCTCCATTATTTTCATTCTTGTGTTTGACAACCGTTTGCCTCGATTATAACACATTGGTATCCATAACACTACAGTACCCCAGTTCCTCTGTACACATCCTAGTGCTTCCTGTCCATTTCCATTGTTACTGGTTCTAATGGTAGCAACTAGGACTTGCATTAATTATTTGTCGCCTTGGGAACATGACAAGGAGAACAAATAGTGGGTTGTGGGAAGAAAAGAAAAGGCTTGGATGTTGGCAATATTTGGAAGTAGGATATTGATGATTGTTAGGATTCAACAATATCAGCAGGACAAAGGTAGAATGTATGAAGTGATCAACTTGGCTTATAAAGAGTAATTGACATTTTGCATAAATGGGAGTCGACGATGGTAACCAGACGTGTTGGAGGTTGAAAGCGTCGAATAACACATGACACTTGACATGTAAAGATGATAATAAATGAGAAAAGCCGAATGATGTATGAACTACATAATAGGATTTCAAAATGAAGAGATAAGTAATGATTTAGATTAGAGTTGAACTTGGTCTAGTAGGGCTCCAAACAAAGCAATCGAATCACGAGTCAAACACGGCCCTGCATTTCACAAAGGGTTTCAGACGTAATCAGAAGATTAATCTAGTATTGGAAATAGACTTTGAATTTCAACCTACCAGGTGAGATATATATATTCTGCGCCTATTAGACTAGATGTGTTGATATGCATAACTCCAATGCTTACATGAAATTACTGTGTGGGGTCCGAACGTTTTCTACTTTATGTGGCAATTTGTTTTTTGTTTTTGTTTTTACCTTTACATAGCCTCTTTGTGTTCTATCAATGTAGTATTTCAAAACTCTCCAACATTACTAGTTGCTGTAGCCATCCACTACCGCAATATTCCCACTTCCCTAATGGTAATTCTGAGTTTAGTCTATTTGTATGTTGGGAAGTATTGCGTAAAGACAAAGTGCCCAACAGAGGTTTGTCAACCAACTAAGGAACCACTCAGCATTTCTGAGGTGTACATTAGAGAACTATATAGTCCTAGAGGAGCTTTGCCGTTTGGACATGCATGTAGTGGCAGTCCACTTCTAATTTGACGGTTTACGAAAGAAAAAAAAACATTATTGTACAAGTTCAAGCACGTCTTGAGGCTTCCACATCTTGTGAATCCATACCGTGATAGAATTGTGACATGGGGATAGATGAATGATTTAGAAAGTCATGGTATTTGTCCTAAACTGAAGCCACATTATCAAATCCACATCAAGTTTGTTTGCTTCCGTTGTACACATTCTCGTATCCAACAACGTTTTGTCTCTATTATTTTGTGACACACTACATTAGTAGCTATATCACCACCTTCCAGTACCCCAGCTCATCCCCACGCATCCTAGTGCTTTCCGTCTATTTTTTATTAATTTTAGTTCTAATGGTAGAGACTATGAATTGCATCAATTATTTGTTGCAGAAGGAATATGACAAGGTGAGTAAATAGAGGGTGGAGGGAAAAATACCTGAATTCTGTCTTGGACGTTAGAAATATCTGGAAGTAGGAATAATGATGATCGTTGAAGAGTAAAAACAATAGGACCTGGGTTGGAGGTTGGAAGCAATGGACAAGACAATTGATACTTCACATGCAAGGATGCTATCAAATAAGGAGAAACCAAAGGCAAATGATGCATGAGATACCAAATACAGTCTCAAAATGAAGATATAAGTAAAGATCTAGATAAGAATTGAACGAGCGTCTTAGGGCTCAAAAGAAAGCAATGTAATCACGAGTTAAACATGGCATTTTGCATATCACAGAAGATTTAAGATATAACTATAAATTTAATACGATATTGGAATCAAGTTTGAATTTCAACTTATCAGGTGGAATATGTATTTTTGATGATGTACCTACAATCATTGGTAGGGCTTGACAATGTAGATAAGATTTGATATATACCTACCTGATAGGATATGGTTTGGATGTGTACCTACTAGATGTAACAAAGTTTATAATATTAATCACAAGGATGGGCCTATTAAGGTAGATATTTTAGCTTAACAGTGAATATAAGGTCTAATCTATATATGAGGTAGAGCTTTGGTCCACAACCCATATGAGGATCAAACAATAAAAAGGGTTTCTGGCTAACAAAAAGGTATATTGTTATTCAATGAAAATCTACTAAGTTGACATAGTTAAGGTGCATATGACTTCAAATATGAAGCGACATGATTACTAAAGGATGGTTGCTAAGTAGCTGGAACAAAAAGGAGGGGAGGGCTTTGTTTGAGTTTTAAAATTTTTAATAGACATGGGAGGCTCATACAAAGATATATTTATAGTTGAATATTTAGGAAATGGAGGTATATGATATTATAAGATTTTTGAGTGGCTAAATAAGAAATTTGGTTGAATGAGTAGGTGATGACTGGATGAGTTGATAGAATTTTGATTACATCATTTGAATAGTTTGACTAGGTTATATGATGTTTATAAACATGGATTTATGATGAACCCCTCAATTGGTAATAATAAGAAACCAACTTAATCTAGAAAAAGGTAAATTAGATTCCAAATGTGAAAATAGTACAAAATCACAAGATTTGACCACAATCAGTATAAAACCTAATTGTATTTCGTGAGTTTGAAAAATATCCCTTAGGTTTTATAATCAAATATTATTAATTAATGCACATGTGAAACTAATTAAGTAAAAAACGTTGCATCCCGAATTTAAAGTTTGGAGAAACCCATAAAATTTGCATTGAGGAAGCTCGATGACTAAGAACTTCATTTTAATGTCAAATTGAAGATTTTTGTGAATTGTGTAACACAGTTTATGCTTGTCGTTGGATATAGAAGAAATATTGCATGATTAGGTTTCAAGATCGATTGAATGGATTTAATTTTGCACCGTGTTGATATGAACTTTTTGAGAGAGTAACCTTAATGTCAGTATGGTGTTCCAACATTAATATATGACCTATATTATTTAAAAAGTGGTCATTGTTACATATTTTAAGTAGAATATATTTGTATTAACTCATTTCTTTTATTTCATGTTTTCCAAATGCTTTAGTAGTTATGAATTATACTTATATTCACTAAGTAAAGCTTCTAAATTCAAAATGTAAATATAATCAAAACAAATATCATTATCAATAGGTCAAGATGAAATATGTCATTTCCATAAAACTGAAGTTATTATTTAGGATTTTGACAAGTAAACATGAAACTAGAGAATGATATATTTTTTAAATTCTACCATAATTATATGTGTAAAATAATTAAATAATCATAGAAAATTTATATATTTTTTGATGTGCAAAAATGGCCATGTCTTTGGATTATACATAGGTCTCCGAGTATTTCCTATTTTTGTTATTCTATGTGCTGTGTACTATCTTTAGGTTTTTTCAATCCGTGCACCATTTCGACAATGTTCTTAGAGTGAAATCATTTTTATGATCCCAAAACTATTATAAATAAAATGAGAAGGCTGTTAGTGCAAATGACTAATTAGATGTGTCTTGTGTTAATACACTTCTTTTGGTTTCTTTACACATTCTCGACTTTACTCGATGTCACACCTGATCCATACTCTAAATTGGAGGACCCATATTAGTCATAGAATTGATGTTGTCTGTCAATCCTGCACCTTCTCACCACCTATCCTCCATGGTGGAATTTCTGGACTTTCTAAGGCACCTTGCATAGACAAAGGAATGTGATAAAGAAGGCTACATTAGCTTCACCGAGGTGAAGCCAATTTTGCTAGAAACATTGAGAGCTTGGGAGGAGGCATGTCATGGCCTACCTTATAATGGATCAACTCACTAACAAGAAGACATAGATGTGATTGATATCCCTTTGCTCATGTGGACATGGAGGTGTTTCATTAAAGACCTCACTTATGGAGTCTTTGATTATGTTCACATGGAGATTGTGAAGTATCATGAAGCCAACACTATGCTCAAAGTCATCCAAGGAAGGGTTTTTCTAATAAAGTGATTATTTGGGAAGATGGGATATAAATATGGGAAGAAGGCTGCGGAAGTAGTGAGTGGCATAAAATACTTTAGTTGGGGGTTTTCATGATTTCATTCTTATCCCACTTTTTGGAAGTAGTAGTTGCTGGATCTAGGATGGGAAATTTGCTCTAGAGGGGGGTAGGTGAATAGAGCTAAATACACTTAAACAAAATTCATTATACCTTAAACTTATTTAACAATTTAAGGTTGCTAATTTGGAATTTAAGTGCAACTAAACATACATAGCAAGGATGAGAGAGATTGAAACAAGCACAAGAACACAAGCTATGTAGAGTGGTTCCAAACTCCAAACTAGGAGATTGTTAGTCCACCACCTAGAGAGGTCAACCTCTAGGATTTATTAACCATGTCTACTCCTTATATTCACTTATAAGAGTTACAACATATGACCTTCCTTTATTTTGAGACAAGGATACCCAACTTCTCCTTTGAGGGGAAGGGAGCCAACAACCTACCAAAGAGCTTACCTATCCAACCAAGAGTCTTCTACATCACCAAGGACTTAGACACTTTGCAATGAGTCTTCTACCTTCACCAAAGACTTACCCACTCTTACACAAGTCTTTAGCCTTTGAGGAATTACCCATTCTTCTTGGATCTTCCGCCTTTGCTTCACCTTAGCCAAGGAAAAGCTTTCACCAAGGGCACCTTCCCTTCTTCTTCTTCTTCACCTCTCTTAGCCAAGAGAGAGAACCTTCATCTTCATGTTCATAGTAGAAATGAGAGATTGAAAGATGGGGGAAGTGAGATCCCCACAAGATATACATGTAGGACTAACTCTCTTACAAATCTCCTACTCACTCTAATGGATGTGACAAGTGATTAATCTTAAAGAGAGAGAGAGAGAGGAGGCTGTATAATGCACTCAAGCATATAATAGGGACCTTCATAGTGCTTGGATAATCATGGGATGAAGATCAAGGGGTCCTATTTATAGTTGGAGATGCCTACTATCCAGTAGAAATGCTTAGGATGAATACTAGCCATTTGGGGGTGTTGCAACAGATATTTTTTTGAGTTTTACAACACTCCAATGACTAGAAACACCTTTTTTGCACTTTCCATACAATGCGATTGGTCAAGTTTGTAACTTGACTGAACAGATCGGTCGAGTTTGTAACTCAACCAAACCTGGGCATTTTCAAAATCCATCGAGGGATCGGTTGAGTTTGTAACTCGACCGACTAACAGTCTGTAATGAATTTTGAAAAATATCATTAAAGTGCTTCAATATACAATTTGGGTGCTCATTATTTTTTCTAAGCTTAATTACAAGTCATAAAATAATTATAAGTGACTTACAACATGATTCTAATGTATTTACATCATATTCCACAAAAGTGCACTTGCATTGATTTTGACTTGTGTTTTCTCCAAGTTAGGATGAGCAAGATAGGGCATTTGGAGTGTGTTTATACCTAATATGAAATCACTCAAGTAGAACATTGAACACAAATAAATGGAATGGTTAGTCATCGTCACAACAAGGGTTTAGCCAATTTAGACCTTTAGTCAACATTGACTAAATCGACATTGACTCAACATTCTCCCCCTTTTTGAAGATGACAAACCATTCCGTAAATGTATTGAAAGCATTTAAGTAAAAGCATACCTTTGGACAAACCAAGGGGTTTAAGTAAAATTGAGTTCATATGACCCCCCTCAATTTATGCTCATGGAGTTCTCATACTCCCCCTCAATTGATGCTATTTCTCCTATACTATTAGCTTTCAAAAAATTTATAGAAACTATGTCTTCTACTCATATATGTTCTACATATATGTCTTCTCCCCTTAACATATGACATGCCTTCTCCATGTCTAATATAAGACATACCTTCTCCCCCTTTTTTATTTCAAAAAGTATGGGTTTGAAGAGCTAAGATAAAACATGTTAGATAAAGGAGATATCAAAAGTTAGAATGGAGAGTAGAAGAGAAACACTAGGGGCTTGTCCAAGCATAGTATATAAAGCAAATCAAGACATGCTTTTGAACAACCATAGATGTAATTCTAGCATATAATCAAGGTAAGGCTATGCAAGCAAGTAACTCAAGATAGTAAATATGCAATTCAAGGAACAAGTTTGAGCATAAAACTAGATACAAGCATAGCATATAGTTTAATACCACTTGATCAAGAAACTGAACAAGGCTAGAACTACATGTAAAAGAACAATTAATAGATGATATTTCAAGTTAGGACTACTAGAAGGATCTAGATCATAGAAAAAGATGCATAAGTTATAGAGCAAGCTATGAGAAGATGTAGAGATATATCAAAAATAAGATATATAGTTTCAGAAGCATGCAAGGATATAACTCATTAGAAATTTTGCATCATTATCAAAAGATGATTACCACTAAGAGCCTCAAGGTTGTATCAAAACAAGATATACAACTAAATAAAATGTAGAAAGTTATGGCACAACGAAAGTAATTTAAGACACAACCAAGAGATCTAAAGAGATCATCATCAAAACCTACACAACAACTCAAAACAATGAATTGCACGATGCAGGGATACCACTTGTGGGATACCAAAATTATAGCAATTGAAAGATTGAGTTGTATGCAAGATATAAAATTTAAAGCATGGAAATATGCATATATAAAGGTACTAAAGCGAGTGCCAAAGAATAAGGCTATTGGTTGAGAAAGTCTAGTTGAGAGGGAGATTCTCATCCAAAAGGCCAACTATATATTCTGTGCATAGTGTTGTTGGTAGAGTTCTGTGTTTTGGATATTCAACCAACAACAACTGATGACAACACCCATTGTTGCTTGTCAGTCGAGTTTCGAACAAGATAAACTTGACCGATACAATTGTTGTCAAGAGGCAGATATATTTCATAAAAACACATTTAGAGGCATGCTAAAAATATAAACCATATCTAAACATGCATAAGCAAGTTAGTAATGCACTATGAAAGCATTTCAAACAATATTTGAGCAAGAGTGTAAAGAGAATCACAAAATACCACTTTTGACTCAAAAGCCACATGCATAGTGCACACTAACTTGACAGAAACAAGTTAGGATTGAATATGAGCAAGAATAACATTACCTCTGTTCTTACCATTTCGTTTCCACTTGTTGCCACCCCATACACACTCACCTTTCTTCTTTTATGTGGATTGAAAAGTCAATTTGCAAATCCATATCTCAAGTCAATCTATTAGCAAGTGACCTACAAGAAGAAAGATGAAATGGTCCCCAATCATATTTTTGGGTCTGGAGGGGTTAGCTTAACAACCCAAGTCCTATCGCTCTTGGGTGCTTTCCTAAAAGGACAATAAGTAGAATAATGACCAATTTCATTGCAATTTTTACATGATCTCCTAGCCTTGGAACTAGAGCATTCTTCATTGAAAATTGAAGGTCCTTTGTATTTGTCGTTCCTTTAGATCGAATAAAGTCTGATACCATCTCTACTCATTTGTTTGGTAGTATGGTCTAGGATTTGACAAGATTCTTTTTATCATCTAAGAATCTTTGCATAGAAGATCTAAAACAATGATTATCATGCATAAGAGAATAAATAGTAGAAGACAAATGATTTATATTATCTCTTAGCATGCAAAAGATCATTTTATAGGCAAAGAGCTTTGTTCAAATAAGAATCTCTGTCAATATGAAGATCAGCAACACTATTCTCTCTACTAGTAGAACTAGAATAAGATTCAAGGACATTGATTTCAGACAGCAAGGAAGCATTTTCATTTTCAAATAAAGTAATCTTAGAATGATAGATCCTACTTTCAGATTCTGAACCTTGAAAAGCCAAATCTTTGTTTTTGTTTTTATATTTAAGAACATTAATATCAAACATGAGAGAATTCACAATATTACTATGTTCTTCATTAGAACTATGCACAAGAGGTTGAGCTTCTAGAAATCTAATCTTATCAAGCAAATTAGCATTTTTAAGTTTAAGAGAATCTACTTGACTTAGATAAGCATTGTTTTCATCAAGCAAACAAATATTAGCATGTTCAAGATCATCTATTTCTACATGCAAATTATCAACAATTCTAGCAAGCTTTTTCTTTTTCTTTTTAGAAGACTTAAGAGAGGCACAAGTAGCACAAATAAAAGAAATCAAATATTCTTTATCTAAAAGTTTAGATTTTCCTCATTTGAGTCTTCATTTGTTGAGGCCATAAGAGAAAAATGACATTCTCCTTCATCACTAGAGCTTGAGCTAGGTCCTCAACTTGATTCTCCACTTGAGCTTGAGTTGGAGGAGTCACTTGATATTTTGTGCCATTCCTCCTTCTTCTTGTACTTCTCTTCTCTTGTGATGATGGATATTTTTGCCTTGTGGAAAATCTTCCTTGAAGTGACTCTTCTTTCCACATTTGAAGCACCATATGGAGGAGGAAGACTTGCCTTTATAGAGTCTACCTTTGGAGTACATGACATCTTCAACATGAGAGGATGGAGAGGCTTGACCAACAATAGCTTCAATTTGGGCCTTGATTTCAGCCTTCTTCAGTCTCTTGAGCTCCTTCTCTTCTTCTCTTTCTTCTTCATCTTGTTTGTCAAGTTTGACTTCATGGGCTTGTAGATTTCCTATGAGCTCTTCAATGGGGATATCACCAAGAGACTTTACTTCTTCAATGAAAGTCACCTTGAATTTCCACCTCTTAGGAAGAGTTCTAAGGATCTTTGAGTTGATCTCTCCTCTAGCCGTAGGATGATCTAGGACAACAAAATCATTTACAATGGTGTTGAACCTTGAGTACATATCTGCCACCCTTTCAATCTTCCCCATATTGAATTTTTCAAGAAGTCGTTTGAGCATGTAAACTTTGCTTTCCTTCACTTGGGTTGTCCCTTCATAAGTGATGCATAGCTTAATCCATACTTCATAGGCTGTCTCATAAGAGAAAATCCGGTTGAACTCGGTAGGGGACATGGAGGCATAGAGGATGTTGATGGCTCTTGCATTCAAATTTTCTTTCTTCAAAGTAGCCTCATCCCATTCTTCTATCTTTGTCTACGGTAGCTTGTATGGACGGTCCACCATTTACCATAGCTCAAGACTTAATCCTTGCATGTAGAGCTGTAGCCTTATTTTAGAGAAAATTGCTCCCATCAAAGATTGGAATGTTGATGAGGTATCTTCCACTATGATAGTCACCCATCTTCTCCTACTTGTGGAAGTATGCTTGGAGAAGACTCATTCTGATACCACTTGTTGGATCTAGGATGGGTGATTTGATCTAAAGGAGGGGTGAATAGAGCTGAATGCACTTAAACAAAATCCATTAGACCTTCAAATTATTTAACAAGATAAGGTTGCTAATTTGGAATTTAAGTGCAACTAAACATACATAGAAAGGATGAGAGAGATTGAAACAAGCATAAGAACACAAGCTATGTAGAGTGGTTCCAATATCCAAACTAGGATATTTTCAGTCCACTACCTAGAGAGGCCAACCTCTAGGATTTCTTAACCATGTCTACTCCTTATATTCACTTATAAGATTTAAAACATATGACCTCCCTTTTATGGGACAAGGATACCCATCTTTCCCTTTGAAGGGAAGGGAGCCAACAACCTACTAAAGAACTTACCTATCCAACCAAGAGTCTTCTACCTCACCAAGGACTTACCCACTTTTCAATGAGTCTTCTGCCTTCACCAAGGACTTAACAACTCTTACACAAGTCTCCATCCTTTGAGAAATTACCAAATCTTCTTGGGTCTTCCACCTTTGAGTTCACCTTAGCCAAGGAGAAGCTTTCACCAAGGGATACCTTCCCTTCTTCTTCTTCTTTACCTCTCTTAGCTAAGAGAGAGAATCTTCATCTTCATCTTCATCTTCATGGTATAAATGAGAGATTAGGAGGTGGTGGAAGTGAGAGCCTCATAAGATATACATGTAGGACTAGATCTCTTACAAATTTCCTACTCACTCTAATAGATGTAGCAAGTGATTAAGCATAGAGAAAGAGAGAGGAGGCTATAGGATGCACTCAACCATAGAATAGGGACCTTCATAGTGCTTGGATAACCATGGGATGAATCCCAAGGAGTCATGTTTATAGTTAGGGATGCTACTAGACATTAGAAACACTTAAGGATGAATAATAGCCTTTTGGGGTATTGCAACGGATATTTTTTCGAGTTTTGCAACACTCCAACGACTAGAAATACTTTTTCTACTCTTTTCGTACAATGCGATCGGTTGAGTTTGTAACTAAAAAAAATGGATCGGTCGAGTTTGTAACTCGACTGAACCTAGTAATTTTCAAAATCCATCAAGGGATCGTTCGAGTTTGTAACTCGACCGATTAACAACCTGTAATGAATTTTAGAAAATGTCATTAAAGTGGTTAAATATTTTATTTAAGTGCTCTTGATTTTTTCTAAGCTTAATTACAAGTCATACAATCATTACAAGTAATTTAAAACATGATTCTAATGGATTTACATCATATTCCACAAAAGTGCACTAGCATTATTTTGACTTGTATTTTCTCTAAGTTAGAATGTGCAAGATAGGGCATGGAGTGTGTCTATACCTAATCTGAAACACTCAAGTAGAAGAAATAGACAGAAATAAATGGAATGATTAGCCATCATTAAAACAAGGGTTTAGTCAATGTATACCTTGAGTCAACATTGACTAAATTGACCTTGAGTCAACAATAGTAAATGATCCAAATTGTGATTGTGTTATTATCAAGTTTGTGAGGGTCAATGCTAGGAAGATGGAGTGTTGATGGAGTCACCATGATGCGGCATGACAAGTTTCAACTTGTAACCCCCATTGGATCCTAATGTAACTACAATAAAAAATCTTCATTAGTAATAACTGTCACAAGATGGAAAATAATATAAAAACCATTATGTCATTAACTATGGCAATCTGTTGGCTAGTTGAAAAGGAAAAATACTTAGTCCTTAGAGAATTGGGTCAGGTTGATTCCTAGTCTAAGTGACCTGGTTAAGATTGTGAATTTATCTTATAGAGATATGGTGATCCTAAGACTAATAAAAAAGGCAGTACATAGGTTGACATTTAAGTACTATTATCAAAATTTCTTTTCAAACTTTTTCTATAATGCTTAAAGCATAAGCTAGAATATTTGATTTTCAATCCAAAGTCTATCTGCTAAGGTTTAAGATTTAGGTCAATTTTATGAAAATATTTCTAAGGCTATTAATTATTAAAATAAAATAAGGTTTTTCTTTGTATCTTATAAGTCATCAACTCATTCTTATATCTAAGTAAAGATTTTTCCAATTACTTTATTTTAGATTTGCCTAGCCACAAAATATGATTGAATCATAAATCTTGAATATCTGACATGTAGTTGAACTTGGATCTTAGGTTACTATATTGTTAAGGAGAGTAAAAGCTTGACACAATAATATATGATAGACATTTCCTTGCATCCTACTAAAGTTTTATTTTTTTTGTCCTAAAAGTTTGGTCTCGCTGAAACTGATCAAGAAAAACTTCAACTGGATGTGTAGTTTCAATTCCTAAGCATGAGTCTTCCACTCTATAGTGGCTCCACTTGATTTTTTCCTAATGGATTTTCTTGTTTATGAGTTCCTTAGTTTAAAACTTGTAACTATATTGATATTCTCAAGATAAGAAAGATTTTCTTACATTTACAAAGTTTCATTATTCAAGACATTGCATAATGCTTCACCTTAGAAACATGGAAGATATTACACATGAAACTGTGTTTTTGAGGGTAAAGAAATCTTATAAGAATATTCATAAATACGTTCCAACACCTTAAATGGGATGACATATCTTAGAATGATTTCCCCTCTATTTTTCTATTACTCAAAGAGGAAGTTGTTTTAAGAAAGCACAATCACATGGTTTGAACTCTATATCAAACCCATGAGAATCTATATAAGAAATTTGATGATCGTAGAACCTTTTAAACCTTTGTTTGGTTAGATCCACCTTATTAGATATACTTGTAGTTCTTCTAACACCAACAAAAGTTGTTTTTATACTTCATTCTAGATGTACATGGTTACGTAGAGAGGCTCATATAAGGGCATACCAACACATATTTGTTTATGTTGCTATATGAAAATTCTATTAACACTAAGTAGTGATCAAAATTGCCTCTAGAATGACAAACAAAATCCATTAAGTGACACTTAAAAATTTGATATGTTCATTGAAATTTCTCACATGGTTATAGATGGTAAGTTGTATTAAACTAAAAACCGTCCCTAATTCTTACTCAACCTGCCTCAATAGATGACAAGTGAACTTATGATCTTGATTTGAGAAAATGGTAGTTGGTACTCTATGAAGCATGATAAATATGTAAAATATATATCTCTACTAGCTAACAGACTTGTGATATTATCTACATTGACATTAACCATGCAAATTTGGTCAAATGACAAGGTACATTCCAAACAAAATCACATCCATTGTAGTCCTGTATGAATTATATATTAAAACCATGATGATTTGTTCCCACTGCCACTTGATGATTGCTAAATTTTCTAACAAACCATCTTATAGTTGGTTCTTGGCCTTCATCTATTGTCATATCATACACTTGGAGATAATATGACCAATGCTAGTCTTCATTCATTTTTACTAGAAGTGCCTCTATAGGCCCTTATATAGTTTGGTATGACCATAATTTATATTATATATAGACCCATGTTCTTCCTACTAATTCATGGTCTTTGATTCTGACACTTTAGATACCTAGATGCAATGCTAACATCTTTTTCTTGAAACTATTCCAAATACTAAATATGTTTGAGATTTTACACCAAATGAGTATTTTCTTCCAAACTAGGGCTAAAGTGTTGTTCCTCAAGTAGTTAATAGAAAAGTCCTAAAATTATGTATTTGTTATATAGTCTAATTCAATATTCTCCTATATGTCTAGAGAGACAATATCTTAACTTATTCCATTTTGTAGCATGTTTAGATGCAAACATCCACTTTTTTCGATAAGAGATTTTGCTTGTGCTTCACTATACAAGGCGATAGACGCTTGTGATTTCATAGACTTTAATGTACTCTAGACATCTTCTCTGCACATGACT
This sequence comes from Alisma plantago-aquatica, assembly GCA_963693085.1. Taxonomy (NCBI): domain Eukaryota; kingdom Viridiplantae; phylum Streptophyta; class Magnoliopsida; order Alismatales; family Alismataceae; genus Alisma; species Alisma plantago-aquatica. Next base: position 793,059,108 of record OY856409.1, read on the forward strand.
TAGATCCTTTTAAGTCAATATATGTTTTAGGCTCTTATGACTGTTATATATGTCAAAAGTGTCCCCATACATACATCATCCTTAGATTTTGATGGAATATATTATCATATCTAAATACATATATTTCCATATACTTGATAATCATGAACTAATATGGATTTTGATGCCCATATATTACATATATATAGATTCAATCAAGTTGATCCATTTCCCTATACTTGATTATCATCAACCAAGTGGTATCAAACCAAAGCAAACATATGGACATGTTCACATAAAAGTAGATTCAATTTTAGATATGGGGCTAACATTAGTTACTTGAATCTAACATAAGGCCCTAAAGTTCCCACTATAATGAGAAATCACAAATAACTCTAGACTCCATATGATACATCCTAAGGGGTCTTAGGAAATAGCTAGACATTATATGATATGCTTAATAATACAAATGACCATGTGACATTTTATTGTACAAATCATCAAACATTTGAGGTGATATGAAATTTTATGGTTGACTTTTATTCTAAGAGTTCTTGGAGTAGTGATCCTAATCTTTGCTATGATCAAAACCAAACTTTCAAACCCAGATAGCACTTTATGCAGTTGCAAAGAATCGATAACCCATAATGTTTGTATTTCTAATATACACTTGATAAATGAATATTCAATATACTTAAGTTGCATTCTCACACTTGATTTGCATCCCAATTACTAGATATCCTTCTTTTTGGTTCCTTTTAGGTCTATTCAGCCTTGAGATATTTTACAATGTTTTATAATGAACACCATTCATTTTCTCTTGTTTAAAAGGTCAAGTGCAACACGATTAAGATGCTTCTTATATGATAATACACGGGAACTCCTATCAAAGTTCATTATATCTATTGGATCATGCAAATATCAAAGTCTAACTTGAATGTTGACTCAATAGCCGTAATTTCTAATAAATCCCAGAATAAGATAGCTTGTTATTTGCTATCAGATTATCTCGTGCAAGGCCCAATTGAAGGAGCCCATGACGGTTGATTAAGGAGTAGCCTTTTGACACCCTATCATACCAAACGTTTAGGTGCTGCAATGACCATGCATTGATCACATTGGTGAACAACTATGCAAGTGACCAAGTTTTGTTGTTCATTGTCCAATAATATTTTTGCAACAAGGCAACCCTCCTTGACAGTCGTGCCTTGCTCAACCAAAATTCTGGCTCCTAATAGCCTCTGCCCTATTACGCAAGTAGGCTTCATAAGGTAAGACTTGACAACCAACCCTCTCTTTCTCTCTCTAACTCCCGTAGTTGCTCACTCTTCTGCTAATCAACCATTGCTAATTGATCTGGTGGTAGTCAACTCTGGCAGCACCAGTTCAGCCATGGTCAACGAACTTCATGCAACTGAGCCCCACCTCAATCGACGTATGCAGACCCACAAAAACATCATGCTCGATAGCTTATGACTGCCATTAAAGCATCGACCATGTATCAGTTAACCACCAAACAACTCCCACATGCATGCAACCACTTAAGATTGAGCAACTGTAATCTAAGTGCTACCACACACAATGATTAACCGACACACTACTGGTCATACAGACATCCCCGCGTTGATCAACCAGTGCTATACCACTCCATCCACGAGCACCCTGGTCACCATGCACACTCAAATATTGGTGTCAACAACAACTGAACGAGTGCATTGACCAAGAGAGCAACCAGTCACCATTGATCGAGTAGCCCATCATCCAACCCATGCCGCCATGCAACCACTTTCATTTGACAACCACCTATGAGACTGCCCACCATGCAAGCACACCGATATCATCTATTAACACCATGTTTTTGTCGTTCATTCAACAATCGAGATTACATATGCACTCTAGCTAATGACGGAGTTCATCATAGTTATTATGCTTTTCCCCCATAATTTTAAGCTATTTTATCCTCTCACTTCACCTATATGTAACATTTCATGGGTTTCCATACAAAAGGTATTTTTTCTAGACTTAAGATGCAATTTTTCCTTTAACTCGACTTCCAATTAGATTATTTTCATAAATTTCCTAGTTGAATGATCCTAAATAAAATATTTAATTTTTAAAGTCTTGCGGATATTCAATGACCGATATCTTCACAAAAATCCACATATATTTTGATAATAATTAAGACTTAATCCTCAAGTTTCATGTGCTTATATTCCTTTAACTTTTTTATCAAGCTTGATTTCACGTATGACAAACACCGCAATTCAAACATTTTTATCCAAAAGTTCCTAAAAGTCAGAATAAAGAACTTCATTTATTTATGCCCAGGGACATTGGCATATTCAATCCATCCATCAGAATCCATATGGTAGAAATACACATTCCACCATGTGTCGCCCCCGTGGATGGAAATAATCCACAACCCTATTCTAGAATCTTCCACTCAAACCCCAAACCCTAATCCTGTCCCCATAACCACCTATTTTTTTTACACCTTTTGACTCTTTTGAAAATGAGAGCCAACAACCACCCTCTTTACTTTTATCCGCTCAAGTAACTAGAGGATCCTTCCTCTACAACAACTACTTTTTCAACACCGTTAGAATACATAACCATAACTGTTTACTTTATTATGATCTGCAACAACTCCTTGTGAAGTTTTAACTATTATGGTCATAATCTCATAATTTCTTTATTAATACATTATTTAGATAGCCTCCTGCCCCATCCCCCAAAGAGGACTGTAGAATCGATGATTCTGCTAGTCCCCCACATGGTGCAGAATCTGAGATTCCACAAGTGCATGTGGTTCCTATGATTGTGTTCTCTTTTTCATATTTCCCCTATCAATCTGATGTCGATTAGGGTTTCTAATATGGATCTTCTTTCCTATATTTGTTCTTGTTTTTAGTGTTCATAGTGGCCTTCTGAGGGCTTGCTCCTCACTTCCTAATTTGGGGTCTTGCTTTCGCTTCCTAAATAGTCTCTTATTCTTCCCAATCAGTGTTTTTGTTCATTACTTCCTAATTAGGGTTTTCTTCTGCCTCTCTTTTAGGATTTCTCTTCCTCCACAAATTATAAAAGAGAAATAAAAGGATAAGAGTGATCTTTCATATGATCAATGTACTTTCTTACCTAATGACTACATGATTGATTAGTTTCATGTATAGTTTAGTTTCAGAGAAGGGATTGCATGTCCACAAGGGGATTTCTACATGCTCTTTACCTTCCATATCTTTCTATTATGGAACCACACTCACAAATATAAAAGCTTTTGTGCACTATACACATCCCATGCATCTATGCAACATACACCAACACTCACATTGGATTCCTAAACGAGATTTGGGGGTGTTAGTAAAGTTACCAATGCAACAAATTGCTAGACATTCAAAGGCCTTGAGGACACCTCTCTGCTAGCACTAACAGTTGATTGCGACCATCATAGTCATGAGATATTGGGAGCAGTACCTAAATTTGATGAAATTGAGTTACCCCATGATGAGTGTCATCACACCAAATTTAATGACCCACCCTTCCCATAGGTGTTATGCTTGATTAAAGATATCAAAGATATTTGAACTCATGGGCTAAAAAGAGGGGGTGGGTGGGTGGAGTTTGAACTTATATAAAAGCAACTTTAGCTTGTTGAATGGTTTATAGGTTTCTAAGATTTTTGATTGATTGTTGAACTCTAAGATGGTTGTGTGCTTCACATTTTAAGATTGTGATCACCTATCCTATTTTTCTCAGGTCTTACTAACGTTTTTGTGTGTAGGATACCAATCTTTTCAATCTCAAACAATATCAAACAACATCAAACAATCTTGAACAATCTTAAAAAAACATTAAAAGATATTTACAATATAAACAGTCTAAAATGATCACAAAAAAGTTGAAGAATTATTTCATACTATAAAAATCTCAAAAAAATTAAATAATTATTTCAAAGTTTAAAAAGCTCAAAAAAGTTGAACAATCTTTTTAAAATGGAACGATACTTTCAAAATCGACCAATATTTGCATTGTTGAACAATCTAAAAAAAGTTGAACAATCTTTTCAAACTGTAACAATCTTTTCAAAGTTGAACTGTCTCAAAAAAGTTAGACAATATTTTCAAAGTGGAACAACCTTTTCAACGCCAAAAAACATTTTCAAAGTTGATCAATCTTTTCAAAGTGAAAATATTTCAACAAACTTGAAAAATCCTTTAAAAGTTGAACAATCTCTTCAGGGTTGAACAATCTTTTCAATCTTAAACAATCTCAAACAATCCTTTGATTCTTGAGCTATCTCTTGTATACAACCTTTTCATGTTAATAATCTTCTCCAATCAATTTGAAACCATCAACCATACTCGACAATCTGACCGATCAATCTCCTCACCTACCCTAAGCCGCTAGGCTGTCCAGATTCCATCACATCACCTTATGAATATTTTGCAGCCTATAGGCTACCGCTAGGTTGCTAAAATTTACTCGTACTCCTCATTTCATCTTGGATGGTTGAACTTCAACTTTCTGTGGCCTACATTGCTGTGGAATGCTACTAAATTTATCCCTCAAGACATCATATGTGATCTTTTTGACATGCCAAAAGAATTTTGGTCTCTTCTCATGATCCACCAATCATGTGATACATGGAAAAAGGTTGCTAAAATTCCTTCAAAACTTGGAAGGCTCTTCAAGATGTGCACATGATGATAAACAAGCCTAAACGTCCAATCGATTCAAGGGAAATTTTAAAAAAAATCTCAACCTCTTGCTTCCCAAACTTTAACATTATGTTGAAAGGATGCTTAATTTCACCTACAAACTATGGGATTTCAAAAGCATATCACTTCCAACTTCATATCATACCTACATGTAGGACTAATATCCACCTCCTTGAAGGTCCTCCTAACTCATCTTGATCCTTTAAAGATAATGCCTCACAATTATGTTGTATGGCTACTCAATTTTTGATCTTACATCTAACTTTAACTCATGATTAAGTGTCTAATTCTTTTTTTAAACATTTCAATCCTATATAACTTAACAAGATATTACCTAGTAGCACACAGATTAACCATGTCTGACATCAATGGTCCTAGACAAGGACCTAAAACTAGACCATTAGACTACTTTTCCTTTCATGATATATGGTCTTGGATTACAACCTAAAGTTGGACCACCATCTTCTCTATACTTCCCTATCATAGGGTGGTTCCTAAAACCCTAAGGGAAGCTCCGCCACTTTCACCTTGATCAAAAAGGGGGAGGAGGTCCAAAAAAGAATTAATCAAAATCAAGTAAGAGCTGGGATGTCAAGGATGTCGTTGAGGTCCCTAAAAAAATCTAAACCCCCTTTAGATGATGATGCCTTGGGAGGGTATATGGTTAATGAGTTGCTATTCATATCCTTAAATAGGATACTTTAACCTTAACTAATCCCCTGGAACCCAATTTCACCCTTTTCCTGGATAGTTATCTCATGAACCCTCCTCCAAGGAGATTTAGATCCCGCATGCTATGCATATTGAATGATTACTCATTTAAAGTCTCTAGCCCTAAGCTAGTCACCTTGTCCTTGTTGGCATCCTAACTTTACCACCATTAGCACATAATTTTACAACTCATATTATCATGGGGCTAATAGGTGCATCTCATGTTAGAGTTGAAGGAATCCTTCTATCTAGCCCGAGTAGGGGCATGTACCATTCATCCACCTTTCAACCCTACAACTCATTTCCAGGAGTTGCCCATTTAGAAGATTGTGGAAGTCCAAGGAGTATCCTTTTTGTGTTTCCTAAATAATGTAGAAGTCCTTTTACATTTTGTATGATAAATGCATGCACAAGGATTTATCCTTGTGTATAATATATAAGTATATTCTACACCAAAACTTGTGTTTAAACCTCTGTGACCTAAATTCCAGTCATTAAATGAGCTAACATGAGTCTATATTTCATTCACTCTTACAAAAAATCAAGTGAGATGCCCAAATCAAGCAATGTTGACAAACAATACGAATTGAGGGATAGAGGAGGTTCTAAAATGAGTAATAAAGACAAACTTGTTGAAGGGGAAAATCTTAAAGATGCTACACATGTGCCAGAAACTCGATACCCATAGAGGTCTTGCAAGAAGACATCTTGGAGAATCTAAGCAATATTCCTTACATGCCTCCATTCAACTTTATCCAAATGGAAGGAATATACCATCTTGGATCTTTAGTCCATGGGGGGTCAGTATGCCAGTCCTACAACAAATTCCTTTCCATACATCATCTATGAGCCGTATCTGCACCTACCATGTCCTTTCCATCCCGGGCCATATCACTATTCACCACATGTGAATAGTCTTTTAGTACCTATAACTCGTGAGCCAAAAACATCCATTACAATCCAGGTGGTAACACCAAGGAGACAAAGAAGGAAGATGAGGTCGAAGTCACATGGGAGAAATTCCAAACTACACAGATGGGCGATGCTCCTGGGAGTGTTCACCATGTGCACTATGGGAATGCCACCAACCTCAACACGTTCTACCTACTCTCACCCATACTTGTTTAGGTGACAGGGAAACAAGGTGCTAGGGCTAGACGCCTTGCATCAATGACCGACTAGGCATACCTAGGCGGCTTTAAGAAAATTATAGTTATGTACAATTTACTTATGTGTATACATGTGTTATGATTTTTATAACACCCCCTTCATATATATGTTATTTTTACCTATATATTTACACATGTTATGATTTTTATATCATTTCTCCTTCCATATATATGTTATATTTCAGATATATAAATGTAGGTAAATCCTTAAAGTTATGGTGAATCACTGATATACATGTCCTATGGGAAGAGAACATATTATATTGTTTTATACATAGATATGTACATATTAAACATAAATACACTTGGATATAGACAATTTTGTTGTTGCACACACACACACAAACAAACACACACACACAAATATATATATTACACAAACACATAAATTTAGAAGTTATACTTGGAGCATAGATGTGTATGTGGTAATATGAATGTTTGAGGCTCCACTAATATACAAAACAAACTCTTATATAAGTTCTATAATCCCCTATACATCGGTTTTAGACTGAAGGGATTAAGGATATTAGTGCTTTAAATAGAAACAATAGATAATTTTGCTTCAATAGATAATTTTCATTACTTAGGGTTATTTTCATCTTATACACATAGGTTTTGCAGCTAATATGGCTGCTTGAAGTTCCTAAAATAATCAAGAAGGTATTTCATATAAGTAGCAATGTATTTATATTGCAATTGGATAGCTATTTAGAGGAAGAAAATATCTCAATATCAAGATCAAATTCAACCAACTACTAAGAAAAATAGTAAAATATATATCAAGAACATTATAATGATGATATTGTACAACAAACATATATACATATACTTCATTTGTATATAATAACATGTGTATGTCAAATAAATACCTATATATATGGTCAGGGGTCCATAAAAAAACTTAAGGTGACATTTTGGTCAAGGCACACCCCCTTGGGGCGCCTTGCCGCCTAGGCACTCACCTTGACAAATATGCGATCACCTCCATATTACACTATGCATGTGAGGACCATATGGGATCCCACCACATGTATACATCAATCAGTTAATCACAATAAAAGCGTTAGTGATACCTATGATCACAACCAACAAAGTGGACACAATCTTAGATTATGACAAATCCTCTCATACTTGAGATCCTACACATATAGTTAGAGGGGAAGGATGGAGGAAAAACCTCCAAAAACGCTTTCCATTTCTTGATAACTTCAAAATGTTAAAATTACATAAATACTTGGGGAAGGGTGATCCACTCTCCCATGTCAAGTCATACTGATATGACATGGTAGAGGTGCAAGACAAAGACAAGGTCTTGATCCAATGCTTTACTTGAACTATAAGACCCCTGACCTATCTTTCTGGTTGATCTTGCTTTCTTAGCATAATTATATGCTCAAAACCTTAATCTAACCTCATGATCATAACATGTCACATGCTTATGTTTCTATTTTGGTCCAGTTTGGATGTTGTTTGAGCTAGTTATACTTATATGTGCTTGTTTTAGACCTAATTGCAATTTATCCTTTCTTAGGGCTTTTCTTGCAGTTTGTCACATCCTTATTTTTCCTCTCATATTTTGACATGATGTTGGAGACAGTGGCAGCCCAAAGTATCCTTGTGGTACCTTGGGTTGATAAGGTGGCATGCTATTTGATGTTTAGGGTTTGTTTGGATGTTCTAGTTGGATGGTTAACCTTGGTGTTGAGTCATCTTGTTTTAGCGATCGATGGGCTTCCATTGGACATATGTTTCAATGGTAGATGATGTTTTGAGAGTGCCTAGTGGTCTTGGCAGTCGATGAGACCCATGTTTCCTCTTCGGGTCACCAAGGAAAGCCCTAGGGTTTAGTTCTATTCGTTCTCTATGTCTGGACCTTGTGTGGTCGCTATGATTTCACATCGGTCTCTATGCCAACCTAGACAAGTGAGGTCATTGGTTTTCTTTATTTTTATCACCTTATTTCATGAATGAGCTTAGTGCTTGCATGGATGAGATATGGTGGACAAGTGGCACATGTTTTCATGACACCTAACCCCCTCTCTCTTCCTACCCTTGGTTATATAAACCTCTCTTCTTGCATGCAACTAAACCCTTTGCACCCCTTTCTTTATCTCTTCTTGTTTGGATCTCGTCCCCACTTGTTCTTGGTGGTGCTTGAGCTTGGATAAGGTGGAGCTCTAGTGGTCGATCCATCTTGCTTGTGAGCTAGGGTTTTGGAGCAACCCTTCTTTGGTGATTGTTTGGTGTTCCTTGATCTTGGTATGTGATCTACCTCTCCTAATCTTCATATTTTTGCTATCCTACCTCTTTTCCCTCTCTTCTTGACCGAACCCATGGTTCTCCATGGTGGTTCTTGAAGTTGAGCTTGAGGAACTTCTCTCTTCTTGGCCGAATCCATATTCTTGATGATAGTGCTTGAGTTGAGCATTGAGAACTCTTTCTTTTCTTTTTATCCTAGGGTTTTGCTTTCCATCTTGTGCTCCTTTTACCTGGATTTTTTTCTTCTCTCTTTGAGGTGGTGCTAGCTTGGGATGTGGAGGTGATCAAACTAGGGTTTCCTCTCTCTTCTTGGCACTCCTTGCTGTTGGAGTTGATTCATCCTTGTGAAGGTGAGTTATATAACTTTCATCTCGATTATTGTTGAACTTACTTTGCATGCAAGTAATCTATCCTAAAAAATGTGGTTCTAAGTAGGATGGCTATTATACTTATGATCTAAGGTTTTTTTTCTATTATGATTTTGAATAAATAAACCCCTCTTTGATGAAACCCTAATCTTGTACTCAAAATTTTGTTTGATGTTGGAGGTTGTGATCCTTGCATGCATGTGCTAAACATTTGTTTCTTCCTCTTTATCAATGTTTTGTTTTCTTATTTAAGGATGGATGTTTTTGATACATGCATGTTGGTAAGAAACATTAATTTTCTCTCTCTTGATTCATGGTTTTGCTTTCTCTCATGTTGGTGGTCAAATTTAGGGTTTTAAGCTTGATTTCCTCCATGCGTTTTGCTCCTTGGTGGTTTCAGTTCCATGGTGATGTTCAATCTGTTTGACCTTGTGATTGACGTGTTTTATCCCTATTTATGATCCCAGGTTGTGGCCTATGTGGTCGATGACATTTTGAGGTTATATTGGTCACTAAGTTTCTACACCATGATGGTCGTTGAAGTGGTTTTGTATCTTATGCGGTCGATGACCTTTGGTGACATATGGGTTTCTAAGTCCTGACCTCTTGAGTGGTCACTGAGGTGACCAATCTCTTTGGTTGATGAAGATGATGTCACTCTCTTGCATCACTAATGTGATGGTTTCCCTTCATTTAATGAAGATGTTGATGTTCTCTTTGGTTGTTGAGATGTGTGACTTAGGTTTTCTCTTCGGTCTATGACACCTATGATTCTATGCGACCAATTGTGTCTGCTGGTCCATATGGTCATGATGTTTTGATGAATCTATGTTGGGGGTGCTTGACCTAAAGTGCTCCCAAGAATGTTGGAGAGAATGATAATTAGGGTTTACATCTATTTCTAATTTGAAATATCTAATTTGGTTTTCTTTGTTATACCTCTACCTAATTTGAGTACATGGTGATAAAGCTTAGATTGCTTGAGTAATTAGCATGTTGATAGAGTACTTTCTCTCTCCTAAACTATTGTAGCCCTAAATGGCTGATATATGAACATCATGGTACAAAATGTAAGATCATGTTTGTTCCTATGTAATACATGTGTGGTGGTAATGATGTTCCATGATGAGACATGGAGAGATAATAATGATCTTGCTGGGAGCAATGGAAATGGTCTTATGACTTTGGCAGTGGATTTGTTCCCCATTTGAGGTAATATCCTCAATGTGATGTGATAAGGTATTGATATCCCATGATGGTGTGATGATATTGGTGGACCCATGTGTAACAGTGAACAATATCATGTGGTGATGTGATAAGGTTTATGTTTTATTCATTTTATATCTCCTGAAGTTGAAATATACATTTATCATTGTAGATTTTTTTAGGGGTTTCTTATAACTTGTTTGATGGAGTTAAAAGATACTGAATTGGCTCTAACTAATCAAGTGAAACCCTACTCATGTATTTTCCCTGGCCATAGATCCATTCCAGTGTCAGAACTTGTTGGATGGTGAAATGAGTGTTCCTAAGGGAAACTCAAAGTGCATAATATTTTGTATACAAGGTGTAAGTGACTACGTGTCCTTGTCCTCTTGCCCCCAGGTGTTTTTGAGGATGGCCACATTCATACCTTGGTGTGAGGATGGGTACGGTCATGTCTTGGTGATTATATATGTGATGTGATTGGAGGACAATTGTAGTTGTACCTTAGTGGTAGGGTTTCGTACCCTAGTGTCTAGCACTGTGACCTGTACCAAGGCGGGCTAGGTGTTTTTAGCTTGACTATATGTCACTGGTGTCAGCTTGACTGATATTTTACTACGGTGTTCACTCATACTGACTGAGTGGGGTGAAGATCTTAGATTTTGGCTCTTCGTAGATCTTATATGGAACTGATTTTGTAGCAGTGGTCAGTTGGATTTGAGTGGTACGACTCCAATTCTTAGTGCAGTAATAAAAGACTTAATACAACCACCATACAGGTTGGCAACAATAGAGATTCAGGAGTTGAAGAAGAAGTTGCAAGAATTTCTAGAGAAGGGTTTTATCAAACCAAGCACTTCCCCTTGGGGTGCTCCCGTGTTGTTTGTGAAGGAGAAGGACAGTTCTATGAGGATGTACATAGATTACCAACATTTGAACAAGGTCACTATCAAGAATAAGTACTCATTTCTGAGGATAGACGATTTGTTCAATCAACTGAGAGGTGTTGCAGTGTTCTCAAAGATATATTTGAGGTTCAATTATCATTAGTTGTGGATAAGGCGGATGACATGCCCAAGTCTTCTTTCAAGACTAGCTACAGTCACTATGAGTTTGTGGTTATGCTGTTTGGGCTAACCAATGCGTTGAAAACATTCATGGATCCGATGAACTGAGTGTTCAGGGCATATCTAGATCAGTTTGTGGTAGTGTTCATTGATGACATATTGATATACTCTAGAAACAACCAACAACATGAGCAACATCTACACCAAGCATTGACGTTGTTGATTTAGAACAAGTTGTACACCAAGTTCAAAATGTGAATTCTGGTTGACGAAGGTGTCTTTTCTGTATCATATGATATCTACTAAGGCAATTTGTGTTGATTCGAAGATGGTTGAGCCTGTGCTAGAGTGGGAGAAGGAGGTTTACAATTTTCTAGGCCTGGCATGATACTATAGGAGGTTCATCAAGAACTTCAGTACGACAATGTTACCCCTAACCAAGTTGATTAGGAAGGGTGTACCTATTGTCTGGGATGACAAGTGTTAGCATTATTTTCAATTGTTAAAGGAGAAATTGTCTAGTGCATCGGTGCTAGTTCTACCAGAACAAGGAAATATTACATTGTCTTCTGTGATGCATCAGCTTGGGATGCGTGTTGATGTAGGACAAGAACATGATTTCTTTTGCTTTGAGACAACTTAAGAAACACAAGGAGAACTACTTGACGCATGATCTAGAGCTTTCAATCTGTGGTCCATGCTTTGAAGATTTGGAGACACTACCTTTATGGAGAGAAGTGTTAGATCTTCACTGACCACAAGAACCTTTGGTGTATCTTCTCAAAGTAGGGGCTGAACTTGCGGTAGAGAAGATGGAAGGAGTTGATCAAGGAATATGATTGCACGATAGAATACCATCTATAGAAGGTGAATGTGGAGACTGATGCGCTTAGTAGGAAGTCTTCTTTGTCATCATCTTCAAAAAAAGCACAATTGTGTTCTTTGATGTGCCATAAGAGAGACATATTAGTGTCATTGCATCATATGAATGTATAGTTGGAGGTTTCTCTGTTGGCAGGCTTGCTAGCACAGTTATAGGTGAAGCTCACCTTGATATAACAAATCACAAATGCACAATAGGTTGATATCATGATACAGAATATCAGGGTAGAGTTGGGAAACAACAAGTATGATGTTTTCCATGAGACTGATTATGGGAGAGTTTGCTTTCACAATCGGATAGTGGTTCCCGATGTTGATGGTTTGAGGAAGATGGTTTTTGAGGAGGCTCATTCCTTGATGTATGCTATGCATACAGGAATTACCAAGATGTATTACAACTTGAAGGATTTGTATTGGTGGCCTGGTTTGAGCATGACATGGCAGAGTTCGTGGCTAGATGTCCAATTTGTCAACAGGTCAAGGCTGAGTATCAGAAACCTGTATGAACATTGCAACCATTGCCAATACCGTAGTAGAAATTGGATCATATCACTATGGACTTTGTGGTTGGTCTTCCTAAGACAACCAAAGGTCATGATTCCATTTTGGGTGATAGTGGACAAGTTGACCAAGTCAACACACTTCCCTCCACTCAAGACAACGTATACATCAGAGAAGTTGACAGATATATATGTTGATGAAATTGTTTGCCTGCATGGTATCCAAGTTACCATAGTGTCTAATAGAAGTCCTCAATTTACTAGCCATTCCTGGTAGCGTCTGCATACAACTATGGGTACACAATTGATGATTAGTACAACTTTTCATCCACAGACATATGGTCAGTCAGAGAGGACCATTCATATCTTAGAAGACCTGTTGAAAGCTTGTGTTTGCAGTTTCTTGGTAGTTAGGATGTGCACCTAAGTTTGATAGAGTTCACCTACAAAAATAGTTACCAGAGGAGTATAGATATGGCACCATATGAATCCTTGTATGGAAGGGGTTGTCTCTCACCACTTTGTTGGTATGAGACGGGTGAGTTTCAAATTTTGGGTCTTGGGCTAGTGCAGAAAACCTTAGAGAAGATCAAAGTGATATATCATCAGTTGAAGGCAGTCTAGGACAGAAAAAATTCGTATTTAAATAACTGCTATAAGCCCTTGGAGTTCCAAGTGGGAGACATGGTGTACCTCAAGGTTTGTCCTGGTGTCTGGAGGTTTGGTAATAAGGGTAAGTTAGATCCTAGGTTTATGGGACCATACTCTATGGTGACACGTGTTGGGAAGGTGGCCTATAAGTTGGAGATACCGCTAGAGTTGCATAGTTTGCACCCTGTCTTCCATGTTTCCATGTTGAGGAAGTCTCCCAGATATAATGTTGACGTTGCAACAAATGTAGGTTGAGTTGGAGGAGGATGTGTCGTATGTGGAGGGTCCTATGTTGACTTGGATAGGAGGGTGAAGAAGTTAAAGAAGAAGGATATAGTTCTTGTTAAGGTTTTATGGCATAACCATGGCATGGAGGAAGAGACATGGGAGTTATAGGACAAGATGTGTGGGAAGTACCCATCTTTGTTTGCTTAGGATTTCATGGGAGAAATCCTTGTTAGGGGTTTAGGGTTGTAAGACCCCTAACCTAGCTTTCTGGTTGATCTTGCTTTCTTAGTATAATTAAATTCTCAAAACTTTAATATAACCTCATTATGTTCTTTGATAACATGTGACAAGCTTATGTTTTTAGTTTGGTCTAGTTTGGATGTTGTTTGAGCTATATATGTTTATATGTGCTTGTTTTGGACCAAATTGCAATTTACCCTTGCTTAGGGTTTAGTTCTATGTGGTCGCTATGTCTGGACCTTGTTTGGTTGCTAGGATTTCCCATCAGTCGCTATGCTTTCCTGGACTAGTGAGGTCACTAGTGTTCCTTTTTTTTATCACCTTGTTTCATGCATGAGCTTATTGCTTGCATGGATGAGATATGGTGGACAAGTTGCACATGTTTGTATGACACCTAACCTCCCCTCTCTCTCCTACCCTTGGTTATATAAACCTCTCTTCTTGCATGAAACTAAACCATTTGCACCCCTTTCTTTCTCTCTTCTTGCTTGGAGATCATCCCCCTTGTTCTTGGTGGTGCTTGATCTTGGATAAGGTGCATCTCTAGTGGCCAATCCATCTTGCTTGTGATCTAGGGTTTTGGAGAAAGCCTTATTTGGTGATTGTTTGGTGTTCCTTGATCTTGGTAAGTGATCTACCTCTCTTGATCTTTGTTTTCTTGCTATCCTACCTCTTTTCCCTCTCTGCTTGACCGAACCCATGGTTCTCCATCATGGTTCTTGAAGTTGAGCTTGAGGAACTTCTCTCTTCTTGACTGAATCTATGGTTCTCCATGGTAGTGAAGAACTCCTCAGTCTTGTCTTTTCAGCCTAGTGTTTTGCTTTCCATCTTGTGGTCCTTTGAGCTAGGATTTTTTCTTCTCTCTTTGAGGTGGTGCTAGCTTGGATGTGGAGGTGATCAAGCTAGGGTTTTCTCTCTCTTCTTGGAGCTCCTTGTTGTTGGAGTTGCTTCATCCTTGTGAAGGCGGTTTATATAAATTTCTCCTCGATTATTGTTGCACTTACTTTTCATGCAAGTAATCCATCCTTAAAAACATGATTCTAAGTGGTATAGTGATGATACATATAATCTAGGGTTTTTGTTCTATGGTGATCTTCAGTAAATAAACCCCTTTTTGATGAAACCCTAATCTTGTACCCAAAATTTTGGTTGATGTTGGAGGTTGTGATCCTTGCATGCATGTGCTAAACGTTGGTTTCTTTTTCTTTATCAAGGTTTTGTTTTCTTGTTTAATGATGGAGGTTTTTGATACATGCATGTTGGTAAGAAACATTGATTTTTTCTCTCTTGATTCATGGTTTTGCTTTCTCTCATGTTGGTGGTTGAATTTAGGGTTTTGAGGTAGATCTCCTCTGTGCATTTTGCACCTTGGTGGTTTTGGTTCCGTGGTGATGTTCTATCTATTTGACCTTGTGATTGATGAGTTTTATTCCTTTTTATGGTCCCAAGTTGTGACCTATGTGGTCGATGAGGTTTTGAGGTTATGTTGGTCTCTATGTTTCTACACAATGATGGTCATTGAACTTTTGTGTCTTATGCGGTCAATGATCTTTGATGACATGTGGGTCACCAAGTGCTGACCTCTTGAGTGGTCATGGAGGTGACTAATCTCTTTGGTTGATGAATATGATTTCACTCTCTTCAATCACCAATGTGATGGTTTCCCTTCGGTCAATGAAGATGTTGATGTTCTCTTTGGTCATTGAGATGTGTGACCTAGGTTTTCTCTTTAGTCGATGACACATATGATTCAATGCGACTGATGGCATTTTCTAGTCCTTATTATCATGAAGTTTTGATGACTCTATGTTGGGGATGTTTGGCCTAAAGTGCTTCCAAGAATATTGGACATAATGATAATTAGGGTTTACATCTACTACTATTTTTAAACTTCTAATTCGGGTTGCTTTGTTATACCTTAACCCTAATTTGAATGCATGGTGATAATGCTTAGCTTGCTTGAGTAATTAGCATGATAATAGTGTACTTTCTCTCTCCTAATCTATTGTAACCCTAAATTGCTGATATATGAACATCATGGTACATAATGTAAGACTGTGTTTGTGCCTATGTAATACTTGTTTGGTGATAATGATGAGTCATGATGAGACATGGAACGATAATAATGTTCTTGCAGGGAACGATGTGAATGGTCTTATGAAATTGGCAGTGGCTTTGTGCCCCATTTGAGGTAATATCCTTGGTGTGATGTGATAAGGGATTGATATCCCATGATGGTGTGATGAGGGATTGATATCCCATTTGAGGTAATATCCTTTGTGCCCCATCAAAGAACACTTGTTACCACTTATCAGGTAACTAATACCTTCAGGTCATCTGACCAAGGTAAACATGATACTTGCTACACAAGCATCTCACATGGCCCTCAAGGCCCATTAAGTATCTTGTCACCTCTCACTAGGCAACATATCATCACTTGCTCACAAGGCCACCACACATCTTGTCACCTCTCACTAGGTAACAACTTATTCACACGGCTAACAAGGCCATTGCACATCTTGTCACCTCTTACTAGACAACAACTTATTCACATGGCTCACAAGGCCAACCTCTTGTCACCTCTCACTATGCAACAACTTATTCACATTATACTTTTTATACAAGTATTTAACATGCCTTACAAGGCTTATGCAATAAGAAAATTACAACCTTCCCATCATTAGATTTAGAGTTTACCTTTATAACTGATTAGGGTTTCATGTTCATATTATTGATCCAAACCCTAATTCATTGCCTCACACATCTAGGAGCATACATTGCCTTCATAAGTATTCAATCATACTTATTTATTCTCATCATTTATCATTAAATGAATTATCAACACAAGATATGAGTTCCTCTCTCAACTCTACCATAATATGATTACATCATACTTTATTAACTTGGCTTAACCTTTTCTTAAGGTATGTTAGCCTACACTTATCAAAGTGCAATACACCTCAATGTAACAATTGACATGAGACACTTCATGTGTTACTCATCTAAGTATATTGGATTTAGGATACATCAAGATGTATCAATCTTGAGGTGTTGGATGTGATATCTATCATGTCTGGATGTATCACTTTCCTCATCACCTTTATCTTACTTAAGTTCATAAACTTATCTTGTATTAGGGTATTTCCCATTCTAATACTTTATGAACTAACTCATCACATTTATCATGTAGTGTACTAGACATAAGTCACACATTTGAATTGTCCAACTATCTTCAATGATATGGACTCATCTCGGATTAAGGCATTGATGCTATAAGATTATCCATTATCAACCACTTTAGGTGTTTCACTTATCAATATATTAGTCACTATTCCATTATTAGGAATAGGGTTTCCCATCTTTATTAATTAGGGTTTACATAACCTCACCCTATATTAGGGTTTCACATAACATCACCCTATATTAGGATTTCACATATCATTACCTGAAATTAGGGTTTCTCAGCCCATAGCCCAAAATTAGGGTTATGGTTTATCATCATATTGCCCAAGCTTAGGGTTTCATGCACTATAACTCAAAATTAGGGTTTCACATACCTTCACCCTTTATTAGGGTTAGGATTTCATATAGCATTACATAGCATCACCCTGGATTAGAGTTTCACATCACATCACTGCATTAGGGTTTCACATGACATCACCCTTGATTAGGGTTTCACATCACATCACTGCATTAGGGTTTCACATCACATCACCCTTGATTAGGGTTTCACATGACATCACCCTTGATTAGGGTTTCACATCACATCACTGCATTAGGGTTTCACATCACATCACCCTAGATTAGTGTTTCACACATCATTATCTTGAATTAAGGTTCCTTATAACTTTTCCCCAAATCAGGGTTTCATGTAACTTTACCCGAAATTAGGGTTTCATGAAGCATCCTCTTAAATTAGGGTTTTTCATTATATTACCCTGAATTGGGATTTCTCATATCATCACCCTAGATTAGGGTTACATCATTACCCTAGATTAGGGTTACACCTAGCATTGCCCTAAATTAGGGTTAGGGCTCATCAACCTTCTCAATTAGGGTTTCATGATCTTTTTATCAAGGATCATACCCTAATTACATATTTTATTCATGTAGAAAGTGTTGAGGCTTAACCACTACATGATTATTATACATGTATGAATTCCTCTCTCTCTCATCCTCACTAGGATGTTGATTACTTCAAACTTGATTTGATTAGGTCAACCCTTCATTCAAGTACATACATTTAGGGTTGGCATAGTGTGCTGAGAAATTGCTTCCATAAGCATCAAAGGTTAACCCCTCAAAGGGTACTAATCACCCTAGTACCTTAAAGGTACAACCATTGTTATTATATTTGCTAAACATCATTTACAATCATAGGATTAATTGATCTTTCATAGCTTTGAGACTATTAGGTCTCCAAACGGTTTTAATACTTTTGAACCTTCAAACGGTTTTGACCTCCTTGACCTTCAAACGGTTTTGAGACCGTTTTCCCTCCAAACGGTCTTGAGACCGTTTGGGCATCTAGGGTTGAGACCGTTTGCTCTTAAACGCTTTTGAAACCATTTAGTGCCTTCAACCCTTGAAACTATTTGATCAAAATAACCTTGAAACCGAATGAACAACCCATCATTGAAACTGATTGAACATCAAACGGTTTTGAGACCGTTTGCCCTCCAAACGGTCTGAAGACCGTTTGATCACAAACAGTTTCAAGACTGTTTGGTCCAAACCACCTTGAAACCGAATGGACCAATTAGGGTTTCCTCCAACCAATCAATTTAGGGTTTGCACTCATTGAACCATCCAACATTAAGACCATTGAAAGTAGATCAAAATGTAACCCTTGGATCTCCATCCATCCATCACAACCCTTGACCTCCAAATGGTCCTGAGACCATTTGGCCTCAAACGGTCTTGAGACCGTTTGGGCCATTCAACATAGAAATCGACTCAATCAATTTAGGGTTTCAACCAATCAATCCAATT
This sequence comes from Alisma plantago-aquatica, assembly GCA_963693085.1. Lineage (NCBI taxonomy): Eukaryota > Viridiplantae > Streptophyta > Magnoliopsida > Alismatales > Alismataceae > Alisma > Alisma plantago-aquatica. The sequence goes on from OY856409.1 coordinate 793,078,075, forward strand.
AGGGTTTGTAATCAATGGATCATCAATTCTTGAATCCATTATAATTAGATCAATTGGAACCATTGGATATTCATCCAACTACATCATCAATTGACCCCAAATGGTCTTGAGACCGTTTAACCTCAAACGGTCTAGGGACCGTTTGCCCCCAAACGGTCTTAAGACCGTTTGATCTCAAACGGTTTTGAGACCGTTTGGTCATCAAGTTGAAACTGTTTGCACATGATTTTTGTTGACGTGTATGATAAGATGACATCATCATCTTCAAGCTACAAACCACCGAAATTTACTGTGATCTTTGTGGTGATTTCAACAATTAATCAAAAGAAAAATTCGGGAAAGAAAAGAAATCAACATATGATGAAGAAATGAGATCAATAATAATATTCAAGGGTTCAAGTTATATAACCCACCTTCAAAGTTGAATCCAAGCTTCAAGCTTCACTTATTTAATAGTGAATGAAGCTTCCTCAACTTCCCAAGGTTCGTCTTTAAGTCTTTGAGTAGAAAGAATGGCTAAAGTTGAAGATTGAATGGAGAAAAGAAAAAAATAAGCATCAAATTTCGATTTCCACCATGAAATCAAGGTTGAAGATGATTAAGGAGCTCACCTACAGGTTGGGGTACGTTCTCCTGTTGCTCCTAAGCTCTCTTGTGTTCGGCCAAAGTAAGGAAAGAAAGAAGAGTCGAAAAAGTCTTTCATGTGGGTGAAAGAATGGAGTGTATATAAGGGAAATTCAAGAGAGAGAAAATGTTATAAAAATCCTTCAATTCCCTAAATTGGTGACACTTATCCCCCTCACTCCCTTGCATAATAATCCATCATCCTCTCCTTCAAAATCCTCTTCTTTATCCATGAATCAAAGAAAACAAATTAAGCACCTTAATCATTATAATAATAATATCCAAAAATTAGTGGATATTACTTTTTCTTTAACTAATGTGAGTGGGCTCTCCACTCACTTTAGATATTTTGGTGGCATTGCAAGGCACAAGGATGTACATACTTACATAAATTCAACCATAACATTTTTGGTTGAAGGGCACTTCCATTAATATATTTATTTTTACATTAAATTGAATTAGAGTTTCAATTATGCTTAAATCTTGATTATTTTAATATCAAGATTCTCTCTCCTCCAAAGAGATTCAAATGAGACGCCCCTATAATTTTCTTGTCTCTAATTGATACCAAGAAACATTAGGGACTCTCTAGAACTGGTATTTTGCATATTGAACCCTAGGTTTTGGGTAAATTGCACATTACACCAAAACTAGGTTTTAATGCACAAACATTGCTTAATAAGCTCTTTCTTGGTGCTCAGGCTACCACAAGCCATACCTCTACATCATTTTCATTCCTATGATGTTTCAAAACTTGAGGAACATTTTATCATGTAACATTTGTATGTTAACCCTTCAACTTGGGTAATTTACACTTTAGTCCAAAACAAGTAAAACATTGTTTCAACATTATTCAAATAGGACCAATATCACTACAAAAAAATGGATTTTTAGTGAAGGTCATTTGTGAAGGATCAAATCCCTTCAAAAATATTGACTTTTTGTGAAGGGCAGTCCTACACAAATGAACTAGTTTCCCTCAACCGAATTCTTTATGAAAAAGACAATTAGTGAAGGTCTAAAATCCTTCTAGAATGTAAAAATTCAGTCACCAAGATTCTCACAAAATTTTCCCGCCCCACTAATTAGAAATTAAGACTTACCACTAGTGGAAACCGTTTCCTCTCCTTGTTCTCCCCCCACCCCCTGTGTTGCCCTGTACGCCTACACTTACGGACGACGCCTACGTTCGTTCCCGAGTGCCGGTGCCCCCAGCAGAATAGCGGCAGCCGGCAAGAGGACCCCCCATCCCAGCGGAAGCAACCACCACTGGCGTGAAGATTTTGCCCGGGAGTAGCAGCTGCCGGCGTGAGCTCGCCCTGCTTCGACTTCGACCGTGAGGTAGGTCTACTCGCTGTGATCTAGCTATGTGAAGGCTAACTGAGATTATCTGCGTATCCGATCATGTACTGAGAAATCTATGGGGCCATTTGGCCCCCAATATCTTAGGCTGTGTTTGGACGAACCCATCTCAACTCCCGGTAATCAATGTATTAAATACTTGTAAATATGTACATATTTGGTATTTGCCACAACCATCCCGTAACTCCAGCAACGTAAATGGCAGACTTTGTTAATCACCCCAGAATCGGTGGCAGTGGTAACTACCACTTTGGTCCTCTTTTTCGTAGCATCTGGCAGTGCTAACAGCACGACGTGCTCCCGGCTGTTGTGAGCTGTGTACAGAGGACGCCAAGTCAGCTACGCAATGACACATTATTCGATCATGACTACCGGGATTAAAGATGTAAGCGGCCAAACTAGGCCTTAATTGCTCTAGTTTATACGTAAGCGGGCTGTTAATGTGATCGTCAGCCATTACCTGCACTTTGATCGGCGGAAGGATTCAAAATCCCACCATATATGGCGTGATTTGAAAAGGACGCCTCCGGACCGCATCAACGGCTTCGTCATGTCATAATCTGCTTTTATTTGCTGTAAACTTCACCTCGCATGGCAGGGATGCTCCTATATCAAAATCTTGTCCTGCATAAAACTGTCGTATTTCTAAATTCGGGAGCTGAACGACCTCTAATAGTCCCACTCTCGTGTCCCTTCCATACTTGAACTTTCCGATTACGAAAATGGAAATTGCTTGTTTGCACAGTAGTTTATTGCCGAAAAGGCAAGGCAATACGTAATTAGAAATTATAAATAAATCTATTTAACATAGGTGCTAATCTCAAAGAGGCGTTTATGTAAAACTAAATGAGTATTCAGTCTATTCAGTCCACTCTTGCGTTAGTTCCAAATTTTCTAATTTGCCTTTAAACTATGACTCCACGGCGTCTGACGACCGCACACAAGATTGTTTACTTTGCAATTATCTACAATCTCAGCTGGGAGTAGTGCCCTGTCTGGACACTTGTGTGGAGACGAGTCAGCAATGCATCAACGCCGGAGATGAATTGCAAGCCATTTCCTAGAACCGACCATCTTTTAAGTCATATAGACATGGACTCTTGTTTCGTTGTACATCGCCTGTGTTGGCGGCACAACCGCATAGGAGATTCACCGATTTGCATTTTACTTCTATTCATCAGTGCTCACCCATCTCTTACAACGGTCAATAGGAGGGAGTCTTGTTCAGTATGCATCAATTCAACTTAATCTAAATCCAGCAAGCCTCCTATCATTCTAGATGCAAGCATTTATTTGTTGATGACTCTTTCATTCTGATTTGGTTGGCATGATAATTTTTAGTTAAGTACTCTTCATCTTCAACCCAGCCATATGGGTTCATTTCTTGGAAATCTTTTTTATTTATGAGCGTAAGAGTATGCAGTTAACTAAATTATCAATTCTTTATTGGTCGATTTTATGCAGACATTGCATGTTCTTCATTTATATAATTGTTCTTTGAATATCTACAATTAAATTTATATTGACCATCTCAAATGTTATATTAGTTTGTCCTATACTGTTGGATTTTGAAAATAATTTTACAACAGTAAAAAAGTCAATGTAATATTATTTGTATAGTGAAATTAATTGTTATTGGTCAGGCTTGAGTCATACAAAAAAGTGGAACAATTCAGTTTTTCTTTCCAAAACATCTAGCAAAGAAAAAATTCCCTCCAACTCAAATATTGGGAATAATATTCCTCCCCTAAAACCTCATATTCATTTTGGTCGTCATCATTCGCATAACCTTGATGATACGGTGCATATTAATTCTTAGGTTAACATCCAAGAATAGAACAAGAAATTATAATAGAGTAATATGTAGTTTGTGATCCTGTGTTGAAGTGTTAAATTTGGAATCTTCATGATGCTTTGAATAACTATCTAGGATGTTTTGTTCTTATTAATTGGGCCCCCAATGTTTAATTCTTGGTTCCATCCCTGAACCACACAATGTTCTATTCCAACACCTTTAATCACAAAGTCAATATCTGGAAATCCTGAATGCCTTCATAAAATCTGTTGAACCTAAAAAATGTCTCACCTCATATCTTCAGCCGCCGTTGCGATTTGTATGTATCTCTCTAATGACACGTTGATTCGACACAACAAAATCAGAACTGTTCATCCATTTGCCTTTGCACAAGTTTACTATTCAGCCACATTACTAAAATAATCAACACTAGGTGTACAAGACTTTTAAGTGGGGATTGAAGAAGGTTCATTTTGAATCTGATTCTCTAAAATAAACAACACTATGTGTCCAGGAAGTCTCCATGTCCAAAAAGTATCTGAAACAGACACGTGGCCTGTCTGGAAGTGTCTGTGCTTCCTACATGTCAACTAATGGACGAACTGACGATGATAATCAATGAATCAATGATACTACAATCTAAACTTTTATCTTTTATATTTCTCTTGTTCAGTTTTATTTTTTAGTTGTAATGTGACCGTTAACTTCTGTGTACTTGTATGTAGATAGATTTCCTGTGGGATAGAAATTAGATGTATATTGGTAATAGGATGCAAAGTGAAGTATTCCAGTCTAGTTTACAAAAAATTATTGAATTTACATGTACCCATCAAATACCACCCAGACTGGGAAATTTAATTTGTCCTTGTAAAACATGCTCGAATATATACATTAAATCAGAGGATGGTGTATTCTTTTCAGCCTACATTTACACATAAGTATACAGAATTCTTCTACGCTTCCTTCAAATCTAGGAGATTTCGTATTCCATTTACACATAAACACTTCCTTCAAATTTAGGAGATTTCATATTCCATTTACACATAATTTATCAAGGACTATAATGAACATGATGCATGACTCATAAAGAAGCACACTAGAGACTACTATTCAACCCCCTTCAACCAAAATCAGGGAGTGATACATCAGCAGAAAAGGGATTGGACCTTCACTAAACATGGCAAAGAAATTTTTCTTAAACCACCTCCATGATTTCACAAAAAGATATAAACATAGTCATCCCTGAAGCTAACTGGGACAAGACCCCTACTATGAATAACCTCATTCTCCATTTCTTGGAGTATCTCACAATTTATTATTTCAGTTCATTAAGTAAAACCCGAGTTAAATACCATCTTCAGGCAGCAATGCATGCTAGATAATTAAGCATTAACAAATAGATTTATGTGATAGGCCACATACCTCTATAATCATATTCTTAATGTCTATGAATTCAATAGTTATAGGATCCAGTTCTGATCATCAGTCCACAAGCTTGTTTGCCAAGGCGTATTAGTCTGATGAACTTGCCTTGCATATTGTTCAATACCTTCATTCCAGACCTATAAAATCAAATTCATATATTCAAAAGATGGTAATAAAATCTAAACATGAGAACTAGAAAATTTACAAGTATACATAATATAGTACCTAGCTAGTGGGATCATCATGTTCCATAATATTCACACCCCCACGAGACTGCAACATATCATATATTTCCTTCATGTATGACTGGGATTTCTCGGCTGCTTTTTTAGCTTGTTCAGCTCTAGCACGTGCTTCTTTAGCTGCTTGTTTATACTTCTACAGTTCTATGATATGACTAAGATTTCTGTCATGAGATCTTGCCACATTACTTCCTCTTCATGTGAATATGTCCTAATCTTTCAGGTCCAAAAACTTTGCAACAAATTTCTTCATCATCCATGTCAATTTTCCCTTCATCACGTTAAGATATCAACTCTATAATTTGTTCCTGTCCAATAATTATTTTATTTAAAAGAATTGCTGGCTGTCATTGATCGCTAAATCAAAAAGAGGGAGTTACCATCTTTTGCTCGGCTACAATATCAACAAGGGTTTTGTCTTTTCTAGTCCTTGTCAGGAACATCCTCAAACGGCTAGGAACTAGCCCATTGTTCTTTTCAGCCTACATTATTTTAACAAATATTATAATACATTAGTTAGGATTTCCCTATACTAGCCAAAATATGAACACTCTACGAAACATTCTTACATCTTCATCTTCCACAATGCTAAAACGAGTGCGCCCTGTGCAATGGGCCATTGTTTCTTTTTTATCCTTTCTCCTTCATCTTATTCATCTTATTGAGTATGTTATAATTGAGTTAATTCAGTTATTTTATAATCATCCTATGGTTTATATATGTATAAAAGTTCCTTATACATATATTCTTCATATACATATATGTGGGTCTGCATCAGCTTGTTCCTGGGCTGCGAGGGCAACACTTTCTTTATTTTTTGTTGAGTTTGTAATATCACCATGTTTCTCCCGTTCCATATCTGTAGTGCCCTTTTAACTACTTTGAGTCTCTGGTAGAGCTTGTACATTGGGTTTCCGGTCTGTTCAATGCTCCATGCGTTCTTTACAGTCTCTTGAAAACTGCTCAGCTTTGCCCAGGCTTTGAAGTAATGGGTAGGGAGCTTCATGTTGGGACCCTTCTCTTCTAGGTGCATGATTAGGATGTGATGATCACTATAAATCATAGGAACTACCACCAGCCATAAGTTAGGAAGTGCGTTCTGAGAATTAATTTGTTTTCTACTGCTGAAGTATCTGATTAAAATATGTCTTCAGTTGAAGAAAGTAATAGCTGAAATCTGAGGTGGCAAATTTAATTCTAAAATGTCTTTGGTTTATAAGAGCTTATGTAAAAAATATAAATAAATATAGTTTTTCCCCTTCGTATGAAAGATTGAGGAGTTAGTACTTGGTTTGAGTATTTTGACATTTTAGCCTCCAATGTTTAATGCAGGTGAATTCTGAACTTACAAAACCAGTTATTGAGGAAATTCAGCCTATGCTTGCTCAAAAAGGAGTCGTGATATGTCAAACTGTGCTTTCACAATTCAAAAAGCATAATTCTATGCGTGGTGGTCCCAAAGAGAAGTTGAGGGTGGATCACCTACTTGGCTTCCTAAAGTAAGATTTCGAAATCACATTAGAATTATCATGTTGCTGAAAATTCCAAGTCACCCTTTCTTTCTAGTTTATGAAAAAATACCAATGCATTAAATCAAGAAATAATTTGGCTATGCAACATTACTGTCAGGTTGTAGAAATCATCTCTGTACTTCCTCTTATCTCTTGTGTTAACATCTGTTGGTAGATAACATGTTTACAGTCATCTTGAGTACAAAGCCGAATAAGGTGAAAGATTCTCTGGCATATATTGAAGAACATTGTAGCCTGTACATAATTAGTATGTATATAATAATGATTTTAGGCTGCAGATGTTAGTTTCACGTCTATTTGACAGTCCAATTTCAGGTCACACACCTTTCACGATCTCTCTGGATTCTCTTCTGATCTAATGGGACATTTAGAGGGTCTAGTGTGGAAATATAAAATATATTTTCTTCATCTCATATTTTGGTTCGTGTTTAGAAATAAAGTCTGAACTGTCCAAGATAAATTAATTCATAAATATGGAGGAAAGCGATGTATGCTGTGTCATCCTGGTTCATTGCCAAAACTGCTGTTTGATAATTTGAGTATCTAGACAATTTTTCTGATACCGTAGTATCTAGGCATTGAATCTTAAAGGTCCTTCAATTATATGGCTATGTTAACGTGCAAATCAATCAATGATTCTGTTTCTACGGACTTGTGTCACTATGAATAGCAAATGTAGTATATGGCCTATCATGCAGAACATGTGGAGCCGGTATTGCCTTGTTGCTCAATGTCACTTTTACCTCAGTTCTCGCGCTAAGCAGCTTTCTTGGTGAACTTTCTTTTCACGAGGTTGGCCATCTTGGTTTACTATCTAGATTTTTGGTCTTATAAATCCTTCAATCTTACTTTTCAAGTGCATACAGGCGAATTCAAGTTTTATCATGAATATGCTTCAGGTAGTTTTGCATTTCATGTCGATTCCTCACTTTCATGCTTATTGTTTTGCTTCAAATAGAATGCAATGTATTATGGAAATTCTGGAGTTTGGCACAGGAGATCTAAGCTTAGTTTCCAACTCATTTTGAACTTGAACATCATGTAGTAAGTGTATTTAGCTCTGATTTTTAAGTTATAGTTTCCTACCTTGTTTAAGATCATCAATAATCTCTTGCCTTGCGTTGTATAGAACACATGTTTACCACCAGGAGTTATGCCATTATAAGCTAGCAACTATTGATGTCTATTGAACTCGCAATGTCCAGTAATGGCCAAAAATGCCTCATTAATTGCTCCTCTAACCTCCTATATCCGATATACACACACAACAACAACAGAGTTGGTTAATTGCTCCACCAACCCCTATTTTTTTATCACCAAGTGCATGAGATTATAGATGCCAGACCCTAGAGTATTTCTGGAAGTGTTGACAGTTCTAGTCAAATAGGTAGATTACATCAAGCCTAAACTGTACTAACATTGGAATTGGACATCAATTATATATTTAGTATACTCAAAAATACTCTAGCCATAATGGACAATATCTACACTGAAAAGAACATAAATTTCACCAAAGAGCCTCCTTGGTATTCTTCGTATGCAACAACTATATGAACAAGTACATAGTAAACATCACAGCGCAACACAACACATCCACATACCGAGGATGATGCCTCATGAGTTGTTATCAGAGGATGAGGGATTAAAGAACTGAACTGGAACCTATCCATTTTCTATCCATTCACCATTAGAAGAGACACATTAATAGGTGCTTGTCAAAAATTGATTTATTCCTCTATGAGTTTGAGTTTATTAAATCCTCCATTATGATTCATCTAGAAAGTTGGGAAAGGTGTCCCTTTTTCCTATTGTCTTTCATTCATGTTATTACCACTCATAGTCAAATTTCATTGAATTGAAATCCGAGCTGACAATCCTTCAACAAGGTTTTTAAACTATTTTCTATCACTTTTTTATAACAATTGCAGTGTCATCCAACAGGAGATGTGGTAGAGGGAGGAGAAATGGCTGATCGGCGTCCTCCCGATCTGGATGCTTCTACTGCATATATTTTCAGCATTGTGATGTCTCCAGGTATTAATATAGTAGTCCCCTCATGCTACTATTTGGGTATCACTATGCAGTTGGTTTGACACAAAGTCTCTCTCCTCATTTATCATAGTTCGTCTATAATTCTATAGTCTCTCTAGAACTGGATGGTCATCAAATTCTTTAGTTTAATGATGTAGATAATCTTAAGATGTTCTAACTTCTATAGCATGGCCTCGAGCAAACCTTTTAATAAACCCCTTCTCAGTTCCTCTTGAGTTTTGTGGCAATATTTCATTTTGGTTTTTCACAACCACACTATCTGGTCTAGATCTGCCAACATCACCACTCGAAAACTCTTTGTTTCCAGCCTTCCTAAATGTGATCCAAAATCTCCTAGCCCCTCCCCATGTTGCTCTGTAATGTCTATTTCTATTGCTTGTGCCAGCGAACAGAACTTGGCCATATTCATCAATTGTGGAAGCTATAGGAAATACCCCAGAAATGGAGCTTGCTTAGAACAAACTAGGAGGTGCAAAATTAGATGGTACACATTATCTATAAATCTATGACATCCTATTTGTGAGTGTACAACTAAGGATAAGATAAATATTGAATGAGGATGGATCTTAGGGAGAATTATATATCATTGATTAACCTTCCAGTCCCATCCTTCCCCAATTCTTTTATAATCACTTATCTGAAACCAAATACATCGCAATGCCTTGATATCATCAGTACACAAACTGTGGCTTTTCTAAGAGTCTAAATCCTCCAGAAAATTTCTTAATTTCGTATATGTGTACCTGATTTGGCTAAGTTTACATTTTCTGCTTAAGTATGAGTTTATTTGTCAACGTACATATAGAAGCTAAAATAACACCGTGATAGTTTATTATGGCATTCTTTATTTAAATTGCATCTTTCTCATTCTAGTAGAATCGATACTAAGAAATCCTTATAAAACTCCAAAAATGATTCTCATTCTCATTATTTCCAGTGCAGATACATCAAAGAGGGCCAGATAAATCACCAACAATACTGAAGGGGAAAAGAAAAAGCAGATCTGTTCATAATCACCTTACTGATTCCTCTTCAGCTTGTCTGGAGAGTGCACTTTTCTCCTGATCTGGGCATTCATGTTTCTCTCGTGCTCATGCATTATTTAAATTAGCAACTGAAATTCACTTTTAAGTGCTAAAGGACTATACATTATTTCAGTTTTTATACCAAGTTGGCTGCATGTGCCTGCCATACTTAGTGCTAGGGACATTATTTCAGTGTTTGCAACTACGTAATGATGGAAGAGTTCGCAGATTGGTAAGAACTTACTATGTCTGAATTTCATAAAATAATGAAGTGGCGTGCAGATATACATTCTAAACAGAGTTATAACTGCACCTTAAATTGCTATGTTCATTATTTATGGTCTAAATGATAGTGACGTAGCAAACACTTTGCTTGCTAACTATAATTGCTTCTATGGTTGCAGGCTTATTGGTGTGCTATCAGGGTTTAGGCACTCTTATATATGGAAAGGGTTACTTCTAGATGGATGAGGAAAACCAGAAGATTGGAAAGGTGGTGCAAAAAGTACAGATCATTGATATCTCATTGCACGCAGAGAAGTTGGCTCTAAGTCATTCTTTGATGGCTATTACTGGAATCATTACCCAAGAAATTGGTTGGAGATGGCAATAATTACCTTATAATCGAAGATTATTGGAGAATTTTTTTTCATAACCACTAAGCTTCCTCTCAACATTATCAAAGATGGTCATTGTCTAAATGAGCGATAAAGTTAAAATGTAGATATATATTTATATTGAAATTTGTATCGATTAAGGGGAAAAGGCCCATGTCCTCCCCTATGTGATGAACAATTTTTTCTATGTGAAATAAAAAGGAATGTTTCAAAAGAGTGATTTGTTATGGTTGTTGTGTCTTATTAACTAAATTAGTTTATTAAAATATTCTTTGTGTCTGATAGAAGCCACAAATATATTATTTAATGAAATATAAGAAAGCTAAAACCTCATTGACAAACAAGAAAATGTACATCACAATTGTAATTCATGAGAAATTAAGTATATTCGTGAAGGCCCTAGAACCTCATTGAAAGTTGTGAAATTAGCCTTCACAAATATATTTGGGAGGCCTGAGAAGTCTTTTTGTGAAGGTCAAATAGTCCTTCAAAAAAAAGTATTTGTGAAGGCCCTAGAACCTCATTGAAAGTTGTGAAATTAGCCTTCAAAAATGTATTTGGGTGGCCTGAGAAGTTTTTTTTGTGAAGGTCAAATAGTCCTTCAAAATAGTATTTGTGAAGGCTAAAGTCCCTCATTAAAGTATTTGTGAAGAGGCTTTTAGAGTAGGACTTTTTGTGAAGGAATGCCCCTCAACCGAATTTTTTATTGAAGGAATTAATGTACATTTGTGAAGGAATCATCCTTCACAAATAGTTACTTTTTCTATAGTGGGGATTGGTCATAAGCCAATACCTGGAATAATTGCACAGGATTGGTAAGAACCCAATACCTGGAATAATTGCACATGATTGGTAATAACCCAATGTCTGGAATAATTGTGCAGGATTGACATAGTCCAATGCCTAGAATAGTTGCATAGGATTGGCATATTCTAATACCCGGAATAGTTGCACATGATTGGCATAGTCCAGTGCCTGGAATAACCTCATAGGATTGGCAAAGCCAATACCTGGATAGAATATGATGATGTATATTTACATGACTGGTATCATTCAATATCTGGCTAGAAAATTGGCTGAGGCCAATAGATAGAAATGAGAATGATTCATGGATGTCATACCATGATAATGAGTATCACAGAATAAGCTTGAGTTGTTGATATAGTATGATGAGTAAATGATATACATGTTCTTCATATTCCTTATAAAGTGAATAGATGATTTTCTGCTCTATCATAGATAGTTGCAATGCTTTAAAAGATGAGAATGTTCTAAACTACTTATCCTCTGCTCAGTTTAATACTATGTAACTATTATAATAACATTGTTGGCAGAGAGTTATAGCTCTCGTTGGGACAATTGTCTCACCCCGTGGGATCCACATTTTTTTAGTTGGACGTGCATGAGGGGGGTTGAGACCGAACTGTAGAGGGAGAGCATCAGCAACAGGGACAACAGTGACAACTCAGGTTGAGTGTATTATCTATTGTGTCTTGTAGATAGAAGTCATATGTGTCATCTATGTACTCTCAAGTCCTTGGATTTAGTACGTGTTGGTTTTATGAACAATCTGAGATTTCAGCTTGTATGCCTCGAGGTTTGATGTTTCTTTAAGTATATATTTTGACAAAGCAACTGTTATATGCTATCCTTGAGAAGAAATGGTACAGTGTATGTACAATATATGATCAATGTGAATATCAGGTTTTGGTTCTTCCTTAAAGAGTTTTCCTAGAAATGGATCTCTTTGCAAAAATTATTTTAATGTTTAGTGAATTTTGTTAATCTATTTCTTATGATTATTACGCATAATTAGTAATAATTTGTCTATCGGTTTGGTGGCGGTCGTTACAGGTACCATACAAGGTCAAAGGAAGAGCCGGCTACCAAGACCTCTGCCATCTCGGTCAGTGTAAGACCACTAGCAGGGCATCTCGTGTCAGTTGCAATTAGCTTACCAAGGTATATTGGTATCTTCGCTATAGAGCTACAATCGTAGCATGCACTCTCTTCAGGGAGATTTCAGTTATCCATCCCCGACATTAATCTTCATCGAGAGATTATACATCCATCCTGGATTATAATGAAGGAGATCTCACATCAATCCCTCATTAGGACATATGGATATTGGCACCCATCTCCCCCACATATTCAAAAATATGTGCTCTGGGTAATCCCATAGGAAAACCCGATTCACCATTCACCAGCTACTGACGTTGATGGATCTATGGCCAGGGCACTATATTATAAGATTCCACTTGATTATTAGGTGCATTATAATATCTTTTAGCATCAACCAAGTTTCAAACATGAATTATAAAAAATGCTACAAAGAAAGGTGTAATACTTTTATCAAGTACTTTTATAACCTTTGGAACACTTTGAATGCATAACACTCGGTATCTTAGTCCCTTATCACATTACTGGGAATTCTCATCCCTTAACATTATCATTATCATGATTACTAGATCTGGGTATTCAAACCCTTAGTTCATCACTGAACATTGTTACCTATTATCAGGTAACTGTTAGCTCTAGGTCCTCAGACTAAGGTATTCATTACACTTGTTGTACAAGTATTTCACATAGTGCACAAGGCCCATTAAATATATTGTCACCTCTCACTAGGAAACAACTATTCACATGGATGACAAGGCTATTTAAACATCTTGTCACCTCTAACTAGGAAACAACTATTCACATGGCTCACAAAGCCCATTAAACATCTTGTCACCTCTCACTAGGCAACAAATATCTTTTAGGTCATCAGACCATATAAACATTATACTTGTAATATAAGTATTTAACATGTTTCACAAGGCTTATGCAATAAGAGAAATACAACCTCCCCTTTATTAGGGTTAGGGTTTCCCTTTATATCCGAATAGGGTTTCAAGTTCATATTATCAATCCAAACCCTAATTCATTGCTCCACATGTCTAGGGGCATACATTGATACCATAAGTATTCAATCATACTTATTTATTCTCATCATTTATCATTAAATGATTTTCAACACAAAGTATGAGTTTCTCTCTCATCCTCACTAGGATATTGATTACATCATACTTTATTAACTTGGCTTAACCCTTTCTCAAGGTACATTAGCCTACACTTATAAAAGTGCATTAAAATCATTACATCTTAATGTAACAATTGACATGACACACTTCATGTGTTACTCATCCAAGTATATTGGATTTAAGGTGCATCAATGTGTATCAACCTTGAGGTGTTGGATGTGATATTTATCATGCCTTGGTGTATCACTTCCCTCATCACTTTTAACTTACTTAAGTTCATCAACTTATCTTGTATTAGGGTATTTCCCATCCTAATACTTTATGCACTAACTCATCACATTTATCCTATAGTGTATTGGCCATAAGTCGCACACTTTGAATTACCCAATTATCATCAAGTGAAATGGACTCATCTCGGGTTAAGACATTGTTGGTATAGGGTTGACCATTATCAACCACTTTAGGTGTTTCACCTATCAAGGTATTAGCCACACCATTACATGGTGTAACACTCATTACTCCTAAGAGTGTTTTTCCCTCACCTTTACAAGGTGTATCGGGTTGAATTGTGTATGTCAAATTGAACACATGTATTGGGTTAGGTGCATATCGAGATAAGCATCATCATATCCCTCATACCCTTACCAATTAAGGTATCAACCTTACCAATCATATGGTGTATCACCTTCACCATACATGGGTGTAACAGCCTCACCTCACTTGAAGATATTGGCAACACCATACTTTAGTGTATTAGCCATCACATGTTCTAGGGTATTAACCACCTTACCACTTTTGTCATCTAGTGTATTGGGTTACCCACCATATCATTTTAGAGATGTGTTCTCAACACCATATCGTCCAAGGGGTGTATGCTTAACCCAATATCGGTTTAGAGGTGTATGCTTGCTACCCATATAACCTTAGAGGTGTATGTGTGCCTACCATATCAGGAAAGAGGTGTGTGTGTGCTTCACACCATATTCGGCAAAGAGGTGTGTGTGTGCTTCACACCATATCGGGCAAAGAGGTGTGTGTGTGCTTCATACCATATTGGGCAAAGAGGGGTGTGTGTGCTTCACACCATATCGGGCAAAGAGGTGTGTGTGTGTGCTTCACACCATATCGGGCAAAGAGGTGTGTGTGTGCTCCACACCATATCGGGCAAGGAGGTGCGTGTGTGCTTCACACCATATCGGGCAAGGAGGTGTGTGTTTGCTTCACACCATATCGGGCAAAGAGGTGTGTACTTGACATTATATCATGCATGAGGTGTTTGCTTGACCTGATATCGTGAAAGAGATGTATATTTGACATGATATCGTGCACAAGGTGTATACTTCATCATCATATCGTGCAAGGAAGTATAAACTCATATACATATCGTTTTAGTGGTGTAGGTGCATCACCATATCAGGTTAGAGGTGCTTGCTTATGTGTTTGAACCCGATATCATTTTGTAAGGTGATACCATCATCTTCAAGCTCTATACCTTAGTTTTACTTGTTGTAGTACAAATATAACATGTCTAAGCAACTAATAGAACTCATAGATATATCAAGTATCCAAGAAAATTTTAGAATTGAAAGTAGATCATCAAATATAGCAAGAAAGATGGTGAGTAATAACATGTTTTGGTTCAAGTTATATAACCCGCCTCAAGAACAACTTCAAAGCTCCAAGCTCCAAAGCTTCATGTTCCTAAGGTAGAAGATGAACTATCACAAGTTCAAGACTTGTTCACAACTCCTCTATAATCAAATAATCACCATAGATAAGAACTTAGTGAAGAAGAAAAGAAAGGAAAGAATCACAACCGAGATCCATGCTTGAACCAAGGTTGAAGATGACCATGGCTTCACCTAAGCTTAATGGATCGAGCTCCTCCTTGGTCCTTGCTTCTTAGCACGATATCAAAGAGTAAGAGAGTGATAGGGGTTGAAAAGATTCACTAGTAGGTGAAAGGAAGGGTATATATCCTTGAGGTTCATGGGAGAGAGTGTAAGAGGTGTCATCTTCTTATTACTACTAGGTGCCACATGGCCATGCATGGATTGACACATGTACTTTCATGCATTATATCTTTATCTTTACATGCAAAATAAAAACTTGAGGATAATGCAAGGAATAAGGGTCGGCCCCTTTGGTTATCTTCTAGGGCGAGCCACTTCCACTCACATTATTATTATATTCACAATTATGCAAACTGATACAACTTTTGTAAGGAGCATCTAACTCGTCATGGATCACCTCCTTGAGGTGATTTACCCATCATGTCCTTTTCCAAGAGTTCACAAAATGATATGGGATCCCATCTATGGCTCCTTGGCCGATAGGCACTCCCATATCAAGTCTAGAACTCGATACAACTCAAGTTAGGGTTTCACATTCAACCCCTTTCTTGGTCTTTTCATCACCAAGAATACTACCACTCATAAATGATTTAAAAATGGTGTCTACTTCTTTATATCTCATATAAATGATACATAGAGGAAGTAGGAACACTCTAGAGGTGTTAAGTTTCATATCAACCCTACATTTTGGGTAAATTATAATTTGTATCGAAATTGGTGCACAAGGTACTAGCATTATTCAAACAAGTTCAAACTTGGCATTTAGGCTTTCCACAAGCCACCACTTAGAATCCTTCTCTCTCTTATGATGCTAAAACACTTAAGGCATTTTTAATATGTGACATTTTGCAATATAACCCCTCATCTTAGGTAAATTGCACTTTGGTTCAAAATAAAGGAACATTGCTCAAACAACATTCAATCAGGACCAAACTTGAAACATAAGTGTGTCATATGATAAAAAAACACCTTAGTGGATTATATTAAATTTATAAGCAACTTACTTAGCCAAAACAAATAGGGTTAACTAATAACCGAGGTTAGGGTCATTACAAGTTATAAACCCCTAACAAGGAATTCATCCCAGAAATCCCAAATGAAGGAAGACAATTGTCATTCATGCATCATATCATCAAGTCTCCACATATCATCTTGATGTCATGGAGATGCCATAGAACTTTGACTAGAACAAAGTCCTTCCATTAAAGATTATCATAAGATCTGTCACACATGACACATACTCAGCTGTCCTTTCCATTACTAATTGTAGAGTCAACTTTGTGTCAAGTAACACTTTTCTTAGTCATAGAAGCATTATATATACCTTATTTAACTTAGGTGTCAAACCTTATTGATTTGTCACCTTCTCAACATACAACTTATGTGATAAGATCCCTGACCTTGGGAGTCTTCCATACTCCTCACTTAGTTTAACATTTCACCTCCAAGGAAAGACCAGAGTTACGTTCTGTCACCCACTTGGAACTACAAGTCTTATCATACATCTGCTGTGTCATTCTAATCTGCTAACACAACACTAAACTTTCTTATGAATTATACCAACTATCCTGTTAGCTATTTATTTTCTTGCCATAAGGCGAGGCTACTTGTCAAAGAAGAACTTATCTCGGAGGTAACTCTAGATTTTATGTATAAGATGCTTCAATAGATCATATTATAAGGAATTATTTTTAGCTTGATAAGCTTTTCCCCAAAACGATTCTACAATTATCTCTTCAATTGATACATCCTTATCGATGTTATGTTTATGCAGAGCATAAACCCCTAAAATATGATATCCATACTATAGTATGTAACTAGAATGATCTCAAAGTTGGCCCTTCTAGGTAACGAAACATTAATCATTTTATCAGGAGTCATGTTCTCATTTTCTCATACCATCAAAAATCCTTGGATACTAGGATTATGTATCTCGGTATCTGTTACATGTGCCAAAAACACATCACATACTCATCATTTCCATCTCTCTATTGTTAGTACCAAAGCCAAACATATAAAAGGATATTTCTTTCATCTTGGGACATTACTTATCATATATAACTCTGTCTTGGAACCAAAATCCAAGACTAGCTGATACTTTTCTAATTATCCATCAATAGATCACTTCTAATGCATGCACATAAAGTGTCATAAGACTCACTTGATTGCCATTTCCCTAAAAGGAAAGAACACAAAGAAACATATTCCTCTTATCACCCCCATCATCATCCAAGGTTGTTTATCAAAGAGAAGAGATTATCATCTCCTCTAATTATTGCATGAACTTTCAACTGTTCATGAGTCATTTACTCTTATTTTATCCTAGGTTCCTTTCCATCAGCATAGTAATTATAAGGATGATTATATGTCATCACTCCTTTCTTTGTTATTGTCTAACATGTTCATGAACATTTTATCATTTTATCACATTTCTCAATTTCACATTATGGAAGAGATCATTATCCTTTACATATTCTTTATTTGAACAAGGATCATCTTCCTTGTTCCTTTCACATATCATGAGAATTATACTTGGTACTTTCTCATACTCACAGGTTGATCTGAGATAATCTCAGATTCCATTTTATTGCACTTAGGATGTGATAGAAACATATGTGCCATATTTTCAATTTTTTTATGCTCTTTAGATTATCTCAAAATGATTACTTGATCAGAGTAATCAGAAAGATAGCAATCTAAGAGTTCCATACTTATGCTACCTTCAATAGTTGAATACCTGGCTAGGGTATACAAGTAATGAGGTTAGCTAGTATGCACCTTGTTTGTATCATATAACTTACTTTTCATATCATCCAAGTCACACGACTTAATATCCCTGGATTTCTCCAGGCATCTCATTTACATTTCTACCTATTTTATATGGAAAAAAGCAATTATAAATCATTTAAAAGAATACTAAATAGAATATAAATTATAGTCCTCATCATTTCTTCCCCATGTTCCCATAAGACAACCAAAGGGAAGTCAACAACAATCCTTCTTATGATTATCAAATAAAATCAAGAGAAGACATATTAGAATGAAAAAAGCTTTATCTAATTGTTACGACCCCACCTCCCGATAACCCCCAATTAAGGGAGACTGAGAGATCGAAGCCGCACCCATAACTTCTGGATCAAAGGTTCGGCAATTAACCAAAAATAATTATCAAATTTTAACATACTATACTGAAAGCTGTAAGAAAATAAAATTTTGCATACCTTTTTGAAAACTTGGATCTCTACACTTCTATCCACTTAAGGATTCTACTCTAACTAATCCTCCTTGTATTTAACTTCATGTATTTCATAATATGATGATTTACTGTTTGTCCTTTTGGCTTGTACCTAAAACGCCGACAAACAAAACGTCGGTCAGCCAAAGCTGGTATGTGGGGAAAACAATAATCATGCAAGTATGTTAACAATGTAATCATTCAATTAATCATTTAACAGCCAAGATTATGTTTTAAGCCATACTACTCAATCCATACCTATCCACAACTCTGTGTTGTCCCTGTAAGGACTTATATGGTACCTCTGTAAAGGTAGAGTCGCATGGCACCACCCAAAGGTAGCCCAATATCTAACTCACTGTGACTTGATGGATCTACCCTCTAGGCAGCCATATACTAAGTCACTCATTACCTGATGGACCTACCCTCTAGGTAGCCATATACTAGGTCAGCCATTACGACACAGAGGGGACCAGGATCTGAGCTAGAAGTCATATACATTATGTGATAGTCATAGTCACTTTATAATTGCAATATGAACATCCAAACAGTTTAGTTGCATTCAATGCGATTAAACATCCAAGAATCCATCGGTAAACCTAAGAGGTTATTCATAATTAACCACATACCTGATTTGATGAGTCATGCAGATTATTCAACATATACTTCATGTATATACAATCAAGCCAATCAACAGATCCAAACAACTAATTCAATCATCACATAATTCCTGAAAAGAATATGTACTCTATTTATTACACACTTTATCAAGAATCTACTTTATTGACTTGGATTCTCTTTCTAGGGTTTCTAATCCGCATTAAGATTTCATTAATGTTCATTAGGGTTTCTTAGATCAATTTCTCAAACTTTATCCCTTTTAGGTTAACAAACCCTAAAATACTCTTTTCTATTTATATGAACCTTAATTGCTCAATTATCCATTTAATAGTCTTTTATACCCAGATAGACTTAGGATTATCACATCCCTATTTATTCATGGATTTGAACCATTAAAACAATTAAAAGACATATTCATCTAAATTAGGGTTTTCAAGTTCATTAGTGCATAATCATGCATGAAACCCTAAATTTAACCAATTATATAAAAAGATCATCTTTTTAGATCCTATTCTCACTTTTATTAACAATATGTTAATATCAACTTGAATTATCCAAATAATGTCATTAAGACCATTTACCATCAAATCTAAGGATTTTCCCTTAATTAAAACACTAAAGATGATAACTTTATGTACTTTTCCAATTTCAAGCATATAAACTCTAAATTAGACTAATCATGTGCAAAGTTCTTCCTTTTTGAACATAATGTACCTTTTTACATTTAACAGGTTAACATCAACTCTAATGATCCATTAAACCTTATTAAACACATTAATCATATCAAAATAGGGTTTCTTAATCTTTAATTCATTAAAGATGATGATTTACACTACTTTTCGCATATCAAGAGGAATTAGCTTCTAAACATATTTTTATTGAATTTCCCTCGTTCCGAGGATCAATTTTCATATAAGATTTGTCTCAATCCGAGCTATGGTTCATTAGTTACGAATTTTGTAAAAATACTTACTTTTGGACCAATCAGATTGCGCCACGTAGGCCTTTCCATGCAGCGAACTCAGTTGCTTGAAAAACATAACGAAAGGATGCTCCTACCCCCGTGTAAGTGGCTCATCTTCTTTAGCCCGCCAAGGGAAATTCCGTCCAAACGCTGAAGGTCGTCTTCAACCTTCAGATGCGTGATTTAGCCGCCCTAGCCGTGCTTTGCGTAGCTATCCTCTTTCTCCTCGGACCTCAATGCCCACTGGAGGTGGTGTCTACGCCTCCGCCTCCCTGTTGCGCACCCATGGGTGCCCAGATCGCAACCAACCTCACCAAATATCCTCTCCTCTGGCCCGCGACGTGCAGTAGCCTTTGCAGACGTGCAGTCACTGCTGCACCTTGGCTAGGGCCTAAGGACGAGCGTCGTCCTTACCTCCAGCAACGTGGGGTATGGTGCCTCCAAAGAAAACCATCATTAGCACTCAGTTGCTCCATAGTTGTTCTGATTCTCCCTATTAGGGTTTATGGACGGAAAAGAGGAAGAAGAATAAGAAGAGAAGAAATGTGGAATTCTTCTGGGCTCGAACCAAAGGGTCTCCCCTTTATATAGGGGTGAGTAAAGAAGCCTTAGGTCGGCTATTCATGAACCCAAGAGTCCTTTTCCAAGTAGGAAGTCAATTCCTTCTAATAGAAGTAATATCTTCTCTCTTCTTTATCCATGATTATTTTCTATTATATGGATATTAAGAATTTGAAACTCCTTCTTTCACTTTCTTTGTAGTTTCCCTTTTTATTTATTGCCCACGAATTTCTATTCTCTTTTAATAGAAATTACTTCCTTTTTCCTAATGCCACCAAAATCATTAATAATGTATCATATTATCTTCTATCTTGCAAATTTTGGTATTTTCTATATCTTTCTTCTCTATTGGGACTCCTTGGATCCCAAGACACACCTTTGTTTCAAAATTCTTTTTATTGGATAGTTATTATCCTTCTAGATGCATCATTATGCATTATTTCACATTATTTTGTTTATTTCTCATTTAAATACCTCCTTTTGAGGATTTCTTTTTATTTCTCTTTTATCTTCCTCATTGGCATTCCTTTTAATATTAGCAACCTCATGGATACGAAATTTCCCCAAGAAATCTCATTTATGCCTCTTCCCACTCATTTTCCACATATTATCATTATTTTCAATTTATTTCTTAATAAAGAAATACTTAATTAATCTTTTCTTTTCTTATTGCTTTCTTTTTGGTAAACTTGGGCTCCTTGGTACCCAAGGAACCCAAGAGGCACGAAATCCTCTTTGGATTTGCCTTCTAGAGGTTTCCACATCATTCTTTTCTCAAAAATCCAATTATTCATTTATTAATTGAATTTTCTTGTTATTTCCTTGTTATTGGGCCCAATAGCCAATAAAGCCCAAAACACAAACATCAAGGCTATTGTAAATGAAATCCATGAATTCAAAACAAATTATACCATTCTTTGTTCAATTATCTTTTATATGAGAAATTGCATTTCTCACCAAAAGAACCCAAAATTTGGGGTTGTAACATCCTTCCCCTCTTATAGGAATTTTGTCCTCAAAATTCTATCAAGCAAACAAACAATCAATTCAGGATAAGACTTTCCATGTCCATCATTGGCCCCTATGTGGCTTTACCGTACTCATGGCACTTCCATCGAACCTTTATCATCACATATTCTTTTCTCTGAGTCCTTTCATCCCGGCGTCTATAAACTGCACAGGTGACTCAGGCCATGTCAGCCTCCCTTGGGGCTCACTAGGTTCATTGCTCAGCACATGGTCGGGTACCTCACATAGTGCTCTAAATTTGACACATGGAACTCATCACACATTACTTTATCCTGAGGGGTAAGGTCAAACTTAACCTTCTCCACCAAACCATGTCAAAAGAACCCATGCATCGGGGACTCAGCTCTCTTAGTTATAACTTAGAGGGGTCAGATTTTCATGTCACATATTCCCACAGTGAACTGCATGTCAGTCTACTTTGCATCTACTCATGACTTTCGTCATCTCTAGGCTCATTTCAGCCATTACACGATCGAAGCGACTTCATCTACATGCATTGTGGCCCTTTTCTAACCATCATGTGGTCCTTTCACCAACATCACCTTACTGAAGTGGTGACCGACACAACCTCCCTTACAGAGCTTCTTATAAATCCCGATACTGGCTATGGTGGTTATCTTCACATCTTTCATAGGACCAAAACTGCCTCTAACTATCACCCTGAACGAGCGCATATGCTCTCATCAGACCCTTTAGTCCGGATCATACTAACCATTATATAGGGGTGATAAACTATATCATCGAGTTCTTCATGTACCTGCTTCCACCTTATGGAAGTGAATCTTTAAGTCATACTCATGAACTTTTGAACTCACATCATGGTGTAGTTGAACCATCTCTCTCATATGTAGCTCAACCCGATCTGTCCCTTGTCAGTACTCTTTCTCTCTTATGTCATCTAGGTAAGGCGATCTACCATAACCCATATTGCATCTCGACCTTCCTTGGTCTAGGGGAGGCCTATCGCAACATCCATAGTGATGAACTCCCATTCCCTCTTTGGGACTCTTTCGTCCTCTATATTGATACACTGGGTTACTGGGGTTCGTCCTTTACCTCCTTGCTTGCATGATCATAAACCACATGCAACTTCATCTTAAGCATCCAAAGTTCTATTGCCATTTACCACAGTGTATGGTGATCTTAAAATCATGATCTCCTGTTTGTCATTATTCTTCAAGATCAATTCCTCAGAAACCCTAAACCACTCTAGTCGAGGTTTTATCACCTTCTTTTCCAAAGAAGTGCATATGCGGTTCTACCACCATCCTTTCATTGCATCAAAGACTAGACTAGCTAACCAAACAACCATTAACTTTCCAATGTATCTTGTTACATCTGAGTGTTATCCAAACACCTCTCCTTTTCGAACTTAGGGTTAGCTAAACAACCTCTTCTAGCATCTAGTCAAACAAGTCAGATGTATCTCAACCAGAGCATCCATTACCACTTCACATCCTTAGGTATTAGGTAACGCTGAAGACATACACTTCCATGTATTTCACTTATTGTCTCACCTTAAACTCTCTGTCTATCTTCATTAAGAACACTCTCTGATTTCATCATCGTGGTGATCAAACTGAACCTGGTATAACTAGTAAGTTCCACATAACTCATGCTAAAAAAAACATCCTCATAGGGTGACTACCTCATTCCTCTTAGTATTTGCAAACCATCCATGTATCATTCACTTTACCAGGGTAGGTTATCTTCTTTATCCCCATTTCTCATGGCAACGTTCCAACCTACTTCATCTCTTATCCTTGGTGTATGTCATGCATAATGTCCTATCTCTCACCCCCATAACAAGAGGAAATAAGCATTTGGCTGCAGTCCAAATACAGAGTTCTTCCTGTTCCAAGAGTAGAGATGGTACATCCCACCTTTCCAATACACCTTTACATCTAAGTTGCAACGTGCCACATATGTCTCTTCATCACAATCATTTCGATATCAAAGTTACCTCCATGGAAACTAGTCTTGAACCTACTGAGGTTTATATCCTTGGTCATCTCCTCTAGGTCTATAGGGTACCGACTCTTTTGGGGTCATCCCTCTTCCCTCATGCATCAAGAGAGTTCCCTACTCATCTGCCCTTTGGGTTCCGTGAGTTCATGAAGGTGATCAATCTCCTAACCCATGGTCCTCAGACAATGATAGTTGTTACCTCCTGACCCTATGGTCATGTGAAACTAGGGAATTAGGCAACTCCTACTTTCATCGGTCTTATCCCTACCTGACCCTAGGATAGACTTAGGATTCACCATTTATAGTACATGTTCACTTAGAACCTTACCCAAGTCTTCATCATCTCTCTTTCTGCATTCATGGGCTGGCTCCCATCCTTTCATAGGGATCATGGCAACCTTCCTACCTTGGTCAAGCCCCATACTGGTTACCTCCATGGTAACACATTCATATGTAATTAGAGATGGATATCTATGGGTCTCCAGGTTCATTCCCATACCATGTACTTTTCACTTAGCTTCTCAAGATCCTGTGAGACCTCTTCAGGTTACCTTAAACCAACAAAACACCCTACCAAAGGGGTCCCTCTCCCAGGATGGGAGGAAACTATCTCTTGACAACAAGGTCACAAAAGCTCTTAGGTCTAGGGTTTACATCCACACGCGCCTACTTAACCCTAGCAGGCTATTAAGGCACAGAAGATCACCTACTGTACCATGCTAGGTCATACTTTTCCTTCACTAACATCATCATCTAAGGAGTTATCCTTTACCCTAACATGCACGACCCTTCTCAGGGTTGGGTTGCCAAAGGTGCTAGGTCACCCATGGATCATATGGCATCCCAAAGGCATGTCCTTTCAAACACCTGGTCCAACTCATCTCTCTCTAACCTTCACTTAGGGTTAGGGTTAGCATCATCCTCAGAGGATGTGCCAAATCTCTACTTGCAATGGAGATCTCTATCTCCAAGACTAACTTATCCTCCTAACAAGAAGGTCTAGCCTCAGGTCTCTTCTGAGGACATGACAACTTATGTCATACGACCTAAGCATGTATCTATTCTTTAGTTTGCGCTTAATCTATTAAGCTTATGTCCATGACATCTTGTTTACATGCCTTTTATTAATTTGGTGGAGGATTTCTTAAACCTTATGAACCTTACCCATACCTCAAGAGGGTGAGGAGGAGAAAGAAAACCCTAATCCTTTAGGACCTTATCAGAATTTTGTGATGAGAAGGGATGAATAAGATGAGAAGTCCTAAAGGTATCTTATTTTGATTCATACCCTAAGACTTTGGCCAGGCAGTCACACGGATCCGGGAGTCCTCATATTCTGACTAGCGGTGCGGAGGAAAATATTGCCAGCCCCCGGTCGTGATCCTTTTTTAGACACCTCCGTCTTTCGGATAATCCTCTAATAACTCCCTTGGGTTCTATGGAGTTTGTAAAATTTAATAATTATTAATGGTTAACTGAGGAACCTATGATCTGATACCAAATGTTACGACCCCACCTCCCGATAACCCCCAATTAAGGGAGACCGAGAGATCAAAGCCACACCCATAACTTCTGGATCAAAGGTTCGGCAATTAACCAAAAATAATTATCAAATTTTAACATACTATACTGAAAGTTGTAAGAAAATAAATTTGTGCATACCTTTTTGAAAACTTGTATCTCTACACTTCTATCCACTTAAGGATTCTACTCTAACTAATCCTCCTTGTATTTAACTTCATGTATTTCATAGTATGACGATTTACTATTTGTCCTTTTGGCTTGTACCTAAAACGCCGACAAACAAAATGTCAGTCAGTCGAAGCTGGTATGTGGGGAAAACAATAATCATGCAAGTATGTTAACAATGTAATCATTCAATTAATCATTTAACAACCAAGATTACATTTTAAGCCATACTACTCAATCCATACCTATCCACAACTCTGTGTTGTCCCTGTAAGGACTTATATGGTACCTCTGTAAAGGTAGAGTCGCATGGCACCACCCAAAGGTAGCCCAATATCTAACTCACTGTGACTTGATTGACCTACCCTCTAGGCAGCCATATACTAAGTCACTCATGACCTGATGGACCTACCCTCTAGTTAGCCATATACTAGGTCAGCCATAACGACACAGTGGGGACCAAGATCTGAGCTAGAAGGCATATACATTATGTGATGGTCATAGTCACTTTATAATTGCAATATGAACATCCAAACAGTTTAGTTGCATTCAATGTGATTAAACATCCGGGAATCCATCGGTAAACCTAAGCGGTTATTCATAATTAACCACATACCTGATTTGATGAGTCATGCGGATTATTCAACATATACTTCATGTATATACAATCATGACAATCAACAGATCCAAGCAAGTAATTCGATCATCACATAATTCCTGAAAAGAATATGTACTCTATTTATTACACACTTTATCAAGAATCTACTTTATTGACTTGGATTCTCTTTCTAGGGTTTCTAATCCGCATTAAGATTTCATTAATTTTCATTAGGGTTTCTTAGATCAATTTCTCAAACTTTATCCCTTTTAGGTTAACAAACCCTAAAATACTCTTTTCTATTTATATGAACCTTAATTTCTCAATTATCCATTTAATAGTCTTTTATACCCAGATAGACTTAGGATTATCACATCCCTATTTATTCATGGATTTGAACCATTAAAACAATTAAAAGACATATTCATCTAAATTAGGGTTTTCAAGTTCATTAGTGCATAATCATGCACGAAACCCTAAATTAAACCAATTATATAAAAAGATCATCTTTTTAGATCCTATTCTCACTTTTATTAACAACAAGTTAATATCAACTTGAATTATCGAAATAATTTCATTAAGACCATTTACCATCAAATCTAAGGATTTTCCCTTAATTAAAACACTAAAGATGATAACTTTATGTACTTTTCCAATTTCAATCATATAAACTCTAAATTAGACTAATCATGTTCAAAGTTCTTCCTTTTTGAACATAATGTACCTTTTTACATTTAACAGGTTAACATCAACTCTAATGATCCATTAAACCCTATTAAACACATTAATCATATCAAAAT
Organism: Alisma plantago-aquatica; assembly: GCA_963693085.1. NCBI lineage: Eukaryota > Viridiplantae > Streptophyta > Magnoliopsida > Alismatales > Alismataceae > Alisma > Alisma plantago-aquatica. The sequence continues at coordinate 793,105,090 of OY856409.1, forward strand.
AGGGTTTCTTAATCTTTAATTCATTAAAGATGATGATTTACACTACTTTTCGCATAGCAAGAGGAATTAGCTTCTAAACATATTTCTATTGAATTTCCCTCATTATGAGGATCAATTTTCATATAAGATTTGTCTCAATCCAAGCTACGGTTCATTAGTTACGAATTTTGTAAAAATACTTACTTTTGGACCTATCAGATTGCTCCACGTAGGCCTTTCCATGCAGCGAACTCAGTTGCTTGAAAAACATAACGAAAGGACGCTCCTACCCCTGTGTAACTGTCTCATCTTCTTTAGCCCGCCAAGGGCAATTCCGTCCAAAGGCCGAAGGTCGTCTTCAACCTTCAGATGCACGATTCAGCCGCCCTAGCTGTGCTTTGCGTGGCTATCCTCTTTCTCCTCGGACCTCAATGCCCACCGGAGGTGGTGCCTACGCCTCCGCCTCCCTGTTGCGCACCCATGGGTTCCCAGATCGCAACCAACCTCGCCGAATATCTGCTCCTCTGGCCTGCGACGTACAGCAGCCTTTGCATACGTGCAGTCGCTGCTGCACCTTGGCTAGGGCCTAAGGACGAGCGTCGTCCTTACCTCCAGCAACGTGGGGTATGGTGCCTCCAAAGAAAACCATCATTAGCACTCAGTTGCTCCTTGGTTGTTCCGATTCTCCCTGTTAGGGTTTATGGACGGAAAAGAGGAAGAAGAAGAAGAAGAGAAGAAACGTGGAATTCTTCTGGGCTCGAACCAAAGGGTCTCCCCTTTATATAGGGGTGAGTAAAGAAGCCTTAGGTCGGCTATTCACGAACCCAAGAGTCCTTTTCCAAGTAGGAAGTCAATTCCTTCTAATAGAAGTAATATCTTCTCTCTTCTTTATCCATGATTATTTTCTATTATATGGATATTAAGAATTTGAAACTCCTTCTTTCACTTTGTTTGTACTTTCCCTTTTTATTTATTGGCCACGAATTTCTATTCTCTTTTAATAGAAATTACTTCCTTTTTCCTAATGCCACCAAAATCATTAATAATGTATCATATTATCTTCTATCTTGCAAATTTTGGTATTTTCTATATCTTTCTTCTCTATTGGGACTCCTTGGATCCCAAGACACACCTTTATTTCGAAATTCTTTTATTGGATAGTTATTATCCTTCTAGATGCATCATTATGCATTATTTCACATTATCTTGTTTATTTCTCATTTAAATACCTCCTTTTGAGGATTTCTTTTTATTTCTCTTTTATTTTCCTCATTGGCATTCCTTTTAATATTAGCAACCTCATGGATACGAAATTTCCCCAAGAAATCTCATTTATGCCTCTTCCCACTCATTTTCCACATATTATCATTATTTTCAATTTATTTCTTAATAAAGAAATACTTAATTAATCTTTTCTTTTCTTATTGCTTTCTTTTTTGTAACCTTGGGCTCCTTGGTACCCAAGGAACCCAAGAGGCACGAAATCCTCTTTGGATTTGCCTTCTAGAGGTTTCCACATCATTCTTTTCTCAAAAATCCAATTATTCATTTATTAATTGAATTTTCTTGTTATTTCTTTGTTATTGGGCCCAATAGCCAATAAAACCCAAAACACAAACATCAAGGCTATGGTAAACGAAATCCACATATTCAAAAGAAATTATACCATTCTTTGTTCAATTATCTTTAGTATGAGAAATTGCATTTCTCACCAAAAGAACCCAAACTTTGGGGTTGTAACATCCTTCCCCTCTTATAGGAATTTTGTCCTCAAAATTCTATCAAGCAAACAAACAATCAATTCAGGATAAGACTTTCCATGCCCATCATTGGCCCCTATGTGGCTTTACCGTACTCATGGCGCTTCCACAGAACCTTTATCATCACATATTCTTTTCTCTGAGTCCTTTCATCCAGGCGTCTATAAACTGCACAGGTGACTCAGGCCATGTCAGTCTCCCTTGGGGCTCACTAGGTTCATTGCTCAGCACATGGTCGGGTACCTCACATAGTGATCTAAATTTGACACATGGAACTCATCACACATTACTTTATCCTGAGGGGTAAGGTCAAACTTAACCTTCTCCACCAAACCATGTCAAAAAAACCCTTGCATCGGGGAATCAGCTCTCTTAGTTATAATTTGGTGGGGTCGGATTTTCATGTCACATATTCCCACAGTGAACTGCATGTCAGTCTACTTTGCATCTACTCATGACTTTCGTCATCTCTAGGATCATTTCAGCCATTGCACGATCGAAGCGACTTCATCTACATGCACTGTGGCCCTTTTCTAATCATCATGTGGTCCTTTCACCAATATCACCTTACTGAAGTGGTGACCGACACAACCTCCCTTACAGAGCTTCTTATAAATCCCCATACTGGCTATGGTGGTTATCTTCACATCTTTCATAGGACAAAAACTGTCTCTAACTATCACCCTGAACGAGCACATATGCTCTCATCAGACCCTTTAGTCCGGATCATACTAACCATTATATAGGGGTGATAAAATGTACCATCGAGTTCTTCATGTACCTACTTCCACCTTATGGAAATGAATCTTTATGTCATACTCATGAACTTTTAAACTCGCATCATGGTGTAGTTGAACCATCTCTCTCATATGTAGCTCAACCCGATCTGTCCCTTGACAGTACTCTTTCTCTCTTATGTCATCTAGGTAAGGCGATCTATCATAACCCATATTGCATCTCGACCTTCCTTGGTCTAGGGGAGACCTATCGCAACATCCATAGTGATGAACTCCCATTCCCTCTCTGGGACTCTTTCGTCCTCTATATTGATACACTGGGTTACTGGGGTTCGTCCTTTACCTCCTGGCTTGCATGGTCATAAACCTCATGCAACTTCATCTTAAGCATCCAAAGTGCTATTGCCATTTACCACAGTGTATGGTGATCTTAAAATCATGATCTCCTGTTTGTCATTATTCTTCAAGATCAATTCCTCAGAAACCCTAAACCACTCTAGTCGAGGTTTTATCACCTTCTTTTCCAAAGAAGTGCATATGCGGGTCTACCACCATCCTTTCATTGCATCAAAGACTAGACTGGCTAACCAAACAACCATTAACTTTCCAATGTATCTTGTTAAATCTGAGTGTTATCCAAACACCTCTCCTTTTCGAACTTAGGGTTAGCTAAACAACCTCTTCTAGCTTCTAGTCAAACAAGTCAGATGTATCTCAACCAAAGCATCCATTACCACTTCACATCCTTAGGTATTAGGTAACGTTGAAGACATACACTTCCATGTATTTCACTTATTGTCTCACCTTAAACTCTCTGTCTATCTTCATTAAGAACACTCTCTGATTTCATCATCATGGTGTTCAAACTCAACCTGGTATAACTAGTAAGTTCCACATAACTCATGCTAAAAAAACATCCTCATAGGGTGACTACCTCATTCCTCTTAGTATTTGTAAACCATCCATGTATCATTCACTTTACCAGGGTAGGTTATCTTCTTTATCCTTATTTCTCATGGCAATGTTCCAACCCACTTCATCTCTTATCCTTGGTGTATGTCATGTGTAATGTCCTATCTCTCACCCCCATAACAAGAGGAAATAAGCATTTGGCTGCAATCCAAATACAGAGTTCTTCCTGTTCCAAGAGTAGAGATGGTACATCCCACCTTACCAATACACCTTTACATCTAAGTTGCAACGTGCCACATATGTCTCTTCATCACAATCATTTAAATATCAAAGTTACCTCCATGGAAACTAGTCTTGAACCTACTGAGGTTTATATCCTTGGTCATCTCCTCTAGGTCTATAGGGTACCGACTCTTTTGGGGTCATCCCTCTTCCCTCATGCATCAAGAGAGTGCCCTACTCATCTGCCCTTTGGGTTCCATGAGTTCATGAAGGTGATCAATCTCCTAACCCATGGTCCTCAGACAATGATAGTTGTTACCTCCCGACCCTATGGTCATGTGCAACTAGGGAATTAGGCAACTCCTACTTTCATTGGTCTTATCCCTACCTGACCCTAGGATAGACTTAGGATTCACCATTTATAGTACATGTTCACTTAGAACCTTACCCAAGTCTTCATCATCTCTCTTTCTGCATTCATGGGCTGGCTCCCATCCTTTCATAGGGATCATGGCAACCTGCCTACCTTGGTCAAGCCCCATACTGGTTACCTCCATGGTAACACATTCATATGCAATTAGAGATGGATATCTATGGGTCTCCAGGTTCATTCTCATACCATGTACTTTTCACTTAACTTCTCAAGATCCTGTGAGACCTCTTCAGGTTACCTTAAACCAACAAAACACCCTACCAAAGGGGTCCCTCTCCCAGGATGGGAGAAAACTATCTCTTGACAACAAGGTCACAAAAGCTCTTAGGTCTAGGGTTTACATCCACACGAGCCTATTTAACCCTAGAAGGCTATTAAGGCACAGCAGATCACCTACTGTACCATGCTAGGTCATACTTGTCCTTCACTAACATCATCATCTAAGGAGCTATCCTTTACCCTAACATGCACGACCCTTCCCAGGGTTGGGTTGCCAAAGGTGCTAGGTCACCCATGGATCATATGGCATCCCAAAGGAATGTCCTTTCAAACACCTGGTCCAACTCATCTCTCTCTAACCTTCACTTAGGGTTAGGGTTAGCATCATCCTCAGAGGATGTGCCAGATCTCTACTTGCAATGGAGATCTCTATCTCCAAGACTAACTTATCCTCCTAACAAGAAGGTCTAGCCTCAGGTCTCTTCTGAGGACATGACAACTTATGTCATACGACCTAAGCATGTATCTATTCTTTAGTTTGTGCTTAATCTATTAAGCTTATGTCCATGACATCTTATTTACATGCCTTTTATTAATTTGGTGGAGGATTTCTTAAACCTTATGAACCTTACCCATACCTCAAGAGGGTGAGGAGGAGAAAGAAAACCCTAATCCTTTAGGTCCTTATCAGAATTTTGTGATGAGAAGGGATGAATAAGATGAGAAGTCCTAAAGGTATCTTATTTCGTTTCATACCCTAAGACTTTGGCCAGGCAGTCACACGGATCCGGGAGTCCTCGTATTCCGACTGGCGGTGCGGAGGAAAATATTGCCAGCCCCCGGTCGTGATCCTTTTTTAGACACCTCCGTCTTTCGGATAATCCTCTAATAACTCCCTTGGGTTCTATGGAGTTTGTAAAATTTAATAATTATTAATGGTTAACTGAGGAACCTATGATCTGATACCAAATGTTACGACCCCACCTCCCGATAACCCCCAATTAAGGGAGACCGAGAGATCGAAGCCACACCCATAACTTCTGGATCAAAGGTTCGGCAATTAACCAAAAATAATTATCAAATTTTAGCATACTTTACTGAAAGCTATAAGAAAATAAATTTTTGCATACCTTTTTGAAAACTTGTATCTCTACACTTCTATCCACTTAAGGATTCTACTCTAACTAATCCTCCTTGTATTTAACTTCATGTATTTCATAATATGATGATTTACTGTTTGTCCTTTTGGCTTGTACCTAAAACGCCGACAAACAAAACGTCGGTCAGCCGAAGCTGGTATGTGGGAAAAACAATAATCATGCAAGTATGTTAACAATGTAATCATTCAATTAATCATTTAACAACCAAGATTACATTTTAAGCCATACTACTCAATCCATACCTATCCACAACTCTGTGTTGTCCCTGTAAGGACTTATATGGTACCTCTGTAAAGGTAGAGTCGCGTGGCACCACCCAAAGGTAGCCCAATATCTAACTCACTGTGACTTGATGGACCTACCCTCTAGGCAGCCATATACTAAGTCACTCATGACCTGATGGACCTACCCTCTAGGTAGCCATATACTAGGTCAGCCATAACGACACAGAGGGGACCAGGATCTGAGCTAGAAGGCAGATACATTATGTGATAGTCATAGTCACTTTATAATTGCAATATGAACATCCAAACAGTTTAGTTGCATTCAATGTGATTAAACATCCGGGAATCCATCGGTAAACCTAAGCGGTTATTCATAATTAACCACATACCTGATTTGATGAGTCATGCAGATTATTCAACATATACTTCATGTATATACAATCAGGACAATCAACAGATCCAAGCAAGTAATTCAATCATCACATAATTCCTGAAAAGAATATGTACTCTATTTATTACACACTTTATCAAGAATCTACTTTATTGACTTGGATTCTCTTTCTAGGGTTTCTAATCTGCATTAAGATTTCATTAATGTTCATTAGGGTTTCTTAGATCAATTTCTCAAACTTTATCCCTTTTAGGTTAACAAACCCTAAAATACTCTTTTCTATTTATATGAACCTTAATTGCTCAATTATCCAGTTAATAGTCTTTTATACCTAGATAGACTTAGGATTATCACATCCCTATTTATTCATGGATTTGAACCATTAAAACAATTAAAAGACATATTCATCTAAATTAGGGTTTTCAGTTTCATTAGTAAACCCTAAATTAAACCAATTATATAAAAAGATCATCTTTTTAGATCCTATTCTCACTTTTATTAACAACAAGTTAATATCAACTTGAATTATCGAAATAATGTCATTAAGACCATTTACCATCAAATCTAAGGATTTTCCCTTAATTAAAACACTAAAGATGATAACTTTATATACTTTTCCAATTTCAAGCATATAAACTCTAAATTAGACTAATCATGTGCAAAGTTCTTCCTTTTTGAACATAATGTACCTTTTTACATTTAACAGGTTAACATCAACTCTAATGATCCATTAAACCCTATTAAACACATTAATCATATCAAAATAGGGTTTCTTAATCTTTAATTTATTAAAGATGATGATTTACACTACTTTTCGCATAGCAAGAGGAATTAGCTTCTAAACATATTTCTATTGAATTTCCCTCGTTCTGAGGATCAATTTTCATATAAGATTTGTCTCAATCCGAGCTACGGTTCATTAGTTACAAATTTTGTAAAAATACTTACTTTTGGACCAATCAGATTGCGCCACGTAGGCCTTTCCATGCAGCAAACTCAGTTGCTTGAAAAACATAACGAAAGGACGCTCCTACCCCCGTGTAAGTGTCTCATCTTCTTTAGCACGCCAAGGGCAATTCCGTCCAAACGCCAAAGGTCGTCTTCAACCTTCAGATGCACGATTCAGCCGCCCTAGCCGTGCTTTGTGTGGATATCCTCTTGCTCCTCGGACCTCAATGCCCACCAGAGGTGGTGCCTACGCCTCCGCCTCCCTGTTGCGCACCCATGGGTTCCCAGATTGCAACCAACCTCGCCAAATATCCGCTCCTCTAGCCCGCGACGTGCAGCAGCCTTTGCAGACGTGCAGTCGCTGTTGCACCTTGGCTAGGGCCTAAGGACGAGCGTCGTCCTTACCTCCATCAACGTGGGATATGGTGCCTCCAAAGAAAGCCATCATTAGCACTCAGTTGCTCCTTGGTTGTTCCGATTCTCCTTGTTAGGGTTTATGGACGGAAAAGAGGAAGAAGAAGAAGAGAAGAAACGTGGAATTCTTATGGGCTCGAACCAAAGGGTCTCCCCTTTATATAGGGGTGAGTAAAGAAGCCTTAGGTCGGCTATTCACGAACCCAAGAGTCCTTTTCCAAGTAGGAAGTCAATTCCTTCTAATAGAAGTAATATCTTCTCTCTTCTTTATCCATGATTATTTTCTATTATATGGATATTAAGAATTTGAAATTCCTTCTTTCACTTTCTTTGTACTTTCCCTTTTTATTTATTGGCCATGAATTTCTATTCTCTTTTAATAGAAATTACTTCCTTTTTCTTAATGCCACCAAAATCATTAATAATGTATCATATTATCTTCTATCTTGCAAATTTTGGTATTTTCTATATCTTTCTTCTCTATTGGGACTCCTTGGATCCCAAGACACACCTTTATTTCGAAATTCTTTTTATTGGATAGTTATTATCCTTCTAGATGCATCATTATGCATTATTTCACATTATCTTGTTTATTTCTCATTTAAATACCTCCTTTTGAGGATTTCTTTTTATTTCTCTTTTATTTTCCTCATTGACATTCCTTTTAATATTAGCAACCTCATGGATACGAAATTTCCCCAAGAAATCTCATTTATGCCTCTTCCCACTCATTTTCCACATATTATCATTATTTTCAATTTATTTCTTAATAAAGAAATACTTAATTAATCTTTTCTTTTCTTATTGCTTTCTTTTTTGTAACCTTAGACTCCTTGGTACCCAAGGAACCCAAGAGGCACGAAATCCTCTTTGGATTTGCCTTCTAGAGGTTTCCACATCATTCTTTTCTCAAAAATCCAATTATTCATTTATTAATTGAATTTTCTTGTTATTTCCTTGTTATTGGGCCCAATAGCCAATAAAGCCCAAAACACAAACATCAAGGCTATTGTAAACGAAATCCATGTATTCAAAACAAATTATACCATTCTTTGTTCAATTATCTTTAATATGAGAAATTGCATTTCTCACCAAAAGAACCCAAAATTTGGGGTTGTAACACTAACCATCACCCCTCGCGGTCATCTACCACTTCAGGTTGACTGAAAACATAGAGTCTAGTTGTTCCATGTTGTTACTTTTGCCTTTTTACACTATTAGGTGTAACTTTCGTAAGCCTTGTCGAGTCTGCCTCAGTTGTTGAGTCATTTCCTCCTTTTCTTTTGAACAAAAGGGTTTAGTATGCTCAACATGTCCATATCTATAACATTTTTTTCCTCGTACCATAGTCTTATCGGTCTTATTATCGATGTAGAAGCTAATTCAGGAGTTCTTACAGGTGGAAAGTTAGGACTTTTGCCTTTACTTGGTGACTACTGCCCTGGTGCACTAGGCATTTATTGCACTAGTGGCACCAAAACTTTGGCTTTTTAGAACAACTAGGAAAATGTCTCTAGAATTGTGGAGACCTTTCCTTAATTCTCAGCTAATTTCCCCTCCTTGGGCATTGCCATCACAGATGTACTATATGTCTATACTTATGGCAGGGTCTATTTTCTTGCCATATATTAAGCCTTCCCACATTTTCCACAATTTCAACATGACTATGTCATTCAAAAACGCTTTTAGAAACCAAAGTTTCTGCATCAAGGATTGGTAACCTAGGTTGTAATACTAGTATCCAGTCTATTATATGCATTACTGTTGTCCTAACCTGCCCAACAAGAGCATAAAAAGCAAGATTCTCTATCCTGATTGGATCAAGATGGGAGTTCTCAAGCACTCATCCTTCTCTTTCCTAATCACTTGCACCCTCTCCTAGTGCAACAACATTGTTCATAGCTACGTGTTCCTCGTGTTCTCCAGTCATTTTTAAACTTCACCCTTTCTTCTGCATAAGCAGAAGTCACTATAGGGTATACTGGGACACTAGAACAGACTCAACAACTTAGTCCTATGTTTCTGTAGACTCAGCAAACCTTAGGCTCTGATACCAAAACTTTGTGATGACCCGAAATCAAATCAAGTCATCACCAGTAATTAATTGCAGAATAACCATAATCAACGGATTAACAAAATCACTAAAAATTAAAACCATTTTTGTGAAGAGATCCTCTTCCAGGAAACCCTTACTGAAAGAACCAAACTTTATATACATCATGGTTCCCATTGTACAAACATTATATTATCTCATCTCGAGGATAACACATAGCTGTTTCTTTGCCAAAACTTATACATAAGCAACATAAAACCTTAAGGAAATCAAGCCAAAATCTCATATCGTTCATGGAACCATTACATACTAAATCCAAGGACTTGAGAGTACAGAGATGACACATAGGACTTCTATCTACAAGACACGACAGATAGTACACTCAACCTGAGCTGTTACTGATGCCCCTGTTGTTGTTGTTCTCCCTCTGTAGTATGGTCTCTACCTCCTCGTCCACGTCCACCTAAAAATATTGGCGACCAACGGGGTGAGACCCATGTCCCAACATAAGATATAACTCTCCTCCAATAATATTATTATCACAGATAAATTGTATAAAACTGGGCAGAGGATTCTTTTGCATTAATAAGCAGGAATTAATCACTGTTTAAACAGAGTAGAGCAATATCATCTTCTGAAGCATTGTAACTATATATGATAAATTAGTAAATCATCTATTCATTTTATAAGGAATATAAATACCATGTATAACATCTATCCATTTAAGATGTATAAAAGAAATGTAACATCAACCAATGTTTTCCGTATTCAATCCCTAAGCAAATACGCTACACGACTGATTACATATTTACAATCACACTTATGCCCTGAGGAGATGAGGTATACCGCTCATCCTCCAACCGACCACTGCAAAGTCAAAATCGGTACCATACAAGGTCAATGGAAGAGCCGGCTGCCAAGACCTCTGCCTTCTCGGTCAATGTTAAACCACTAGCAAGACATCTCATGTCAGCTGCAATTAGCTTATCATGGTATATTGGTATCTTCGCTATAAAGCTACAGTCGCAACATGCACTCTCTTTAGGGAGATTTCTGTTATCCATCCCCAACATTCATCTTCATCGGGAGATTATACATCCATCCCGGATTATAATGAAGGACATCTCACATCAATCCTGTAACATCCCAGGATTTGAGGCCTCGGATAACATGATCTTAAAAGGAATGATTGGACTACCCATATCACCAAGGTGCACCTCCTTTTCAGGGAGCCCATCTCTAAAGAACTCCATAGTTAAGCATGCTCATCTTGGAGTAGTACTAGGATGGGTGACCAGTCGGGAAGTTGATCCTGGCTTACGCGTCAATGTGGACAAATTGCGCAGTTAAGGCTAGTGGTGGTCTGTGGGGCCAGTCGTCATTCTTGAAACTCTACTAGAGCCTTGGGCAGTGGGCCCGGGCATTACAAATCCCTCATTAGGACGTCTATAAATTAGCGCCCATCGCCCCCACATATTCAAAAATATGTGCTCCAGGTAATCCCTTGGGAAAACCCATTTCACCATTTAACAGCTACTGACACTGATGGATCTATGGCCAAGGCACTAAATTATAAGATTCCACTTGATTATTAGGTGCATTACAATATCTTTTAACATCAACCAAGTTTCAAACATGAATTATAACAGATGCTACAAAGAAAGGTGTAATACATTTATCAAATACTTTTATAACCTTTGGAACACTTTGAATGCATAACACTTGGGATCTCAGTCCCTTATCACATTTATGGGAATTATCATCCCTTAACATTATCATCATCATGATTACTAGATCTGGGTATTCAATCCCTTAGTTCATCACTGAACATTGTTACCTATTATCAGGTAACTATTTCCTCTAGGTCGTAAGATTAAGGTATTCATTACACTTGTTGTACAAGTATTTCACATAATGCACAAGGCCCATTAAACATCTTGTCAGCTTTCACTAGGCAACAACTATTCACACGGCTCACAAGGCTATTTAAACATCTTGTCACCTCTCACTAGGCAACGACTATTCACATGGCTCACAAGGCCCATTAAACATCTTGTCACCTCTCACTAGGAAACAAATATCTTTTAGGTCATCAGACCATATAAATAGTATACTTGTTATACATGTATGATACATGTTTCACAAAGCTTATGCAATAAGAGAAATACAACCTTCCCATTATTAGGGTTAGTGTTTCCCTTTATAGCCGAATAGGGTTTCAAGTTCATATTATCAATCTAAACCCTAATTCATTTCTCCACACGTCTAGGGGCATACATTGATATCATAAGTATTCAATCATACTTATTTATTCTCATCATTTATCATTAAATGATTTTCAACATAAAGTATGAGTTTCTCTCTCATCCTCACTAGGATATTGATTACATCATACTTTATTAACTTGGCTTAACCCTTTCTCAAGGTATGTTAGCCTACACTTATAAAAGTGCATTAAACTCATTACATCTTAATGTAACAATTGACATGACACACTTCATGTGTTACTCATCCAAGTGTATTGGATTTAAGGTGCATCAATGTGTATCAACCTTGAGGTGATGGATGTGATATTTATCATGCATTGGTGTATCACTTCCCACATCACTTTTAACTTACTTAAGTTCATCAACTTATATTGTATTAGGGTATTTCCCATCCTAATACTTTATGCACTAACGCATCACATTTATCTCTGTTGTGTATTGGCCATAAGTCACACACTTTGAATTACCCAACTATCATCAAGTGATATGGACTCATCTCAGGTTAAAGCATTGTTGATATAGGGTTGACCATTATCAACCACTTTAGGTGTTTCACCTATCAAGGTACTAGCCACACCATTACTTGGTGTTACACTCATTACTACTAAGAGTGTTTTGCCCTCACCTTTACAAATTGTATCGGGTTGAATCGTGTACGTCAAATTGAACACATGTATTGGGTTAGGTGCATATCGAGATATGCATCATCATATCCCTCATACCCTTACCCATCAAGGTATCAAAATTACCAATCATATGGTGTATCACCTTCACCATACATGGGTGTAACATCCTCACCTCACTTGAAGATATTGGCCACACCATACTTTAGTGTATTGGCCATCACATGTTCTAGGGTATTAACCACCTTACCACTTTTGTCATCTAGTGTATTGGATTACCCACCATATCATTTTAGAGATGTGTGCTTAGCACCATATCATCCAAGGGGTGTATGCTTAACCCAATATCGGTTTAGAGGTGTATGCTTGCTACCCAGATCACCTTAGAGGTTTATGTGTGCCTACCATATCGGGCAAGATGTGTGTGTGTGCTTCACACCATATCGGGTAAACAGGTGTGTGCGCGCTTCACACCATATCGGGCAAAGAGGTGTGTGTGTGTGCTTCACACCATATCGGGCAAAGAGGTGTGTGTGTGCTTCACACCATATCGGGCAAGGAGGTGTATGTGTGCTTCACACCATACCAGGCAAGGAGGTGTGTGTGTGCTTCACACAATATCGGGCAAGGAGGTGTGTGTTTGCTTCACACCATATCAGGCAAAGAGGTGTGTACTTGACATTATATCATGCATGAGGTGTTTGCTTGACCTCATATCGTGAAAGAGATGTATATTTGACATGATATCATGCACAAGGTGTATACTTCATCATCATATTGTGCAAGGAAGTATAAACTCATATACATATCATTTTAGTGGTGTAGGTGCATCACCATATCAGGTTAGAGGTGCTTGCTTATGTGTTTGAACCCGATATCATTTTGTAAGGTGATACCATCATCTTCAAGCTCTAGAGCTTAGTTCTACTTGTTGTAGTACAAATATAACAGGTCTAAGCAACTACTGAACTCATAGATATATCAAGTATCCAAGAAAATTTTAGAATTGAAAGTAGATCATCAAATATAGAAAGAAAGATGGTGAGTAATAACATGTTTTGGTTCAAGTTATATAACCCGCCTCAAGAACAACTTCAAAGATCTAGGATCCAAATCTTCACGTTCCTAAGGTAGAAGATGAACTATCACAGTTTCAAAACTCATTCACAACTCCTCTATAATCAAAGAATCACCATAGATAAGAACTTAGTGAAGAAGAAAAGAAAGGAAAGAATCACAACCGAGATCCATGCTTGAACCAAGGTTGAAGATGAACATGGCTTCACCTAAGCTTAATGGATCGAGCTCCTCCTTGGTCCTTGCTTCTTAGCACGATATCAAAGAGTAAGAGAGTGATAGGGGTTGAAAAGATTCACTAGTAGGTGAAAGAAAGGGTATATATCCTTGAGGTTCATGGGATAGTGATGTGCACAAATCATATCATCTTTTGGATCATGTTTGGTTGCATATTCATATTGTTTAGACTCAATTATCACTCTCATTCGTGCTAGATTCCATATTTTTAGCTATTCTTACTTGTCTCATGGTTTGGATTGTAGGTACTATATTTTGCAATGAAATGATAAGGAATATATCATATTATCTCTTATTGGATCACTCCTCAAGTATCTACATGTTTTGGGGTTCGAAATTACGCAAATATCACTTTTTACAGCATGTAAATCGGACCTACACACTGAAAGTTATGAGCAGAATACATAACAGCCCAGAATAGCCAGGTGCACATCGTGCACCTGGGAGCGTCAAGCAGACCAAAGTTTCTAGAAAGTTGCACGGCGTGCACGCAATTGCACGGCGTGCACCTGGGAGCTGAAAGTTCTGGAAAGTTGCACAGTGTGCATTTCTTCAGCACACGTCGTGCACCTAGGAGCTAAAGGTTCCTGGAAAGTTGCACGGTGTGCATTTCTTCAGTGCACGCCATGCACAATGCATTCTGGAGCAAATTGAAAGTTTTTAGAAAGTTGCATGGTGTGCACCTGGGAACTTAATGGGAGGTTATGCCCGGTCATTTGCGGAAGTTCTCTTGTCCTAGAGCAAGCCTAGAGCATAGGAGGGCGATTTTGAGGGGAAAGGAGGTGGTTTCTTGCCAAAGAAACCCCATTCTTCCTCTCTTCTTCTCCAAGCTTCTTCTCCAAGGTGCAGCAAAGCTTCTCCACTCCACAAAGCTTCTCGGGAGGGAAGTTTGTCCGGTTTGGAGTAGCTGAAGAAGTGGGATTTTTTCCTCAAGCCGGAATTCTACCTTCCTTTGGTTACACCTTGGGATTGCTTATCTTTTCCTTCTCTAAACCATGTTTAACTCTGAAATTTCTGCACATTTTCTGTTGTACATCATTATGGACGAGTAGACTCTTGTTCTTGGGTATGGAAGAGTAACTCCCATGTCATAGCTTGTATGAACATATGAATTTCATACTAAATGTTAGTTTCTTGCATATTCTAAGAGTTGTTTCAGATCTGAAATGCTTGTTTGTGTGATTGGCCATCATACTTGCATGTTTTATACTTTCTTTCATAATCTGAGAAGATGTGTTTGAGAGTATGGAGTAACTCTTTTGGCAACTTTTCCTTGACCGCGAGAGTGGCTGGGATTATGTTGAGGATCAAGGTTTGTGATTTAAAATGAAATACATACACGAGAGTGATGTATGGAGTTAAAATCATCATAACTTCACCGGGAGGTGAGTGATGACTACAAACCTCCTTTGCAAGTTAATTAACATGTTTAAATTCGTATTTTAATATAAGCTATGATGTGATAGTGAAATCCCAAGTCTAAGATCCTTCCAAATCTGAATCTTAACCTTTCTTAAGTGATAATTTACTGTTTTGTTTTAAATCTATAATTTAGTTGTTCTAATCCAATCATCTTGTGTACAACGATCTAGATTGTTGAAAATCATAACTCTTGTGCCTAACTAACCAACGCTCCCTATGTTCGACCTTGACTACAACTACTCTCGTATACTTGCGGGATATAGCTAGTTGAGTAAAAGATCATTCTTAATGATTGAAACTCGTTAGTGTAAACAACCAACAAGTTTTTGGCGACGTTGCCGGGGAACATCGGTATTCTTGTTAGAGTAAGAGTTGTTGATAAGTAAATGAGACTAGATCACAACCTTCATATCCACCATCATATCCATAAATCATAATTCATCATGATCATCATAATTTGTTGTATCTTCCATGTTTGTTTTTGTATCTCACTCACCTTTTTTATTTGCAGGAGCATATGGGGTGTTCATAAAAAGATCCTTGAACCGTGCATATCTCTACATTTAGAAAATGAACACACTATGTGCAGCCCTCATGGAGCAAGGAGTGAAACCCAAACATGTATGGAGGAATCACAACCCACACAACCATCATCCATGTCACCATCATATGCACCACCCTCATCCACACATCCTTCATCCACACCACCATCAATCACACCTAATTCACCGCCATCATATATACCACCAACAACCATACCACATTCTTCCACACCCTCATATACACCACCAACATCCATACAACATACACCACCACCATCTACGCCACATATACCTAATCCTCTGGATTCACATGAAGAACTAGTCAAGGAGGATGACCTTCCTCTTAAGGACTACTTTGGTACAGCTGCAATGCACATGAGTGGGCCTATTAATATTTTAGAATTTGAGGCAGAGGAGTTTTCTATCAGCCCATCCATCATACAATTGCTACAGCTGAATGCATTTGGAGGGACACCAATGGAGGAGCCAAACCTCCACATTGCTGAATTTCTGTAGTTGCTAATCACCATAAAGATATATGGTGTTCCTACTGATGGGATATGCCTAATTCTTTTTCCATTCTCTCTTAAAGATAGAGCCAAGGCATGGCTCTATACTTTGCCAAAGAAGTCAATCAGCACTTGGGAGGAGCTTCTAAAGGTCTTTTTGGCAAGATATTTTCCACATAGCAAAACTTTGCAGCTAAGGAGTCAAGTCATCAATTATTCTCAAAGGGATGGAGAGACCTTGTATGATACATGGGAGAGGTTCAAAGATCTTCAACATCTTTGTCCACATCATGGTCTAAGCAATTGGCTTCTATTGCAATCTTTCTATAATTGTTTGTGCTACAATACAAGGATGTCTATTGATGCAGCTACAAATGGAGCTCTAATGAACAAATCTTATAGAGAAGCCTATGCTATTATTGAAGATATGGAAACAAATCATTGCCAATGGAGTCCGACTACAAGCTACCACCCATATTTTTCACATAATACTTCCAGAAAGCAAAGGGAAGATCACACGGTTGGTGCTATAGACATAATTGCAGCAAAGATAGACACTTTATCACAAAGGTTTGATAAGCTAAGCACACAGCCATTTCAAGCAGCCAATATTATTTGTGATTCATGTGGGTTGCTTGGACACTCATCTTCTACATGTTATGCTTCTTCTATTTATTCTCCAATGGGCTACACTCCACCGGACTTCTACATCAATGCAAACCCAAATTTCATTCAGCCAAAACAACCACAAGTAACTTCTAGATTAGAGTCCATGCTTGCAACATTTATTTCAACTCAAATGCAGCAAAATGAGGAGTTCCATCAACAAAGACAATCAATGAAGGGTGCCATTTTCCAACTCTCTTCTAAGGTGGACGATATTACCACTCATGCACACATCTTGGAGAAAAAAATTACCCAGCAAGCTCTTCCTAGCAAAGAAGCATTTCCACCTTTCTTACCTAGCCCACCAGAGACAAATCCTACATATTTTAGGCCGGTGACATTGAAGAATGGAGTTGTTATAGAGTTATATCCTTCAAAGTATGATGATGTTGATATCCATGATGATTATGAAGTTGCAACTAAAGGGGAGAAAGCTAGAACACATGCTCTACATTTTGATTCTTCAAGCAAGCCACATGTCTTTCCTCCTCACACTCTAGATGACACATTGCTTTATAATGAGAACACTCTTCCCAACTCATATTTTAATGATGCTTCAAAGGAGAATGAAAAGACAAATAGTATTGGCATACAAAAGACTATTCTTGTTGCAGCTAATAGGTGCTTTCGCTTGCCCCAAATCAAGTACATATTTGCAAGGAGGCATCAATCTTTAGCACAACAATTTCCAGCTGCAAATCAGAGCACCGGTCCTCCATGGACTTTGATGTTTCCACCGTGATGAGGTACCCGGTTGCAACATTTTTAGTTTGATTTATGCAGTGAGGACACTGCAGATTTCAAGCTTAGGGGGGAGCAACCGGATGGTAACCTAGTTATTTTAGCTTTTCCCTTTCATGTTATTTGCTTCTTGTCATTTTCTTTTGTTTTGTGTTCACATTTCAGTCATTGTTTTCAGTTCTCCTCTTCTAGTGGCAAATCTAGTATGATATGAGGTGTATCTTTTATATGTGGATAGAACTCCTATGCTTAACAGATTGTCCTCTTTTGATGAGAAATATCATTTGGAGAAATTGTAAAAGGCATGCATTAATCAAATGAAACCTTTTGGCCATGAACATGTGCTTAACTCTGGTTTATGCTTCTAGTCTGAACATTCATCTTTCACATCCTTGATTGCTTAAAACATGTAATGGTTTCAATTTTTGTGAGTAAATCAACTTTACAACATCATTTGGAATACGAGATGCCCTTGCCAAGCTCTTAGTGCATTTTCAACCACTCTTTCAATGAAAAATTTTCAAAACAAATGAATGAAATCTAGCTAATGTTGGTTAAAATCGTTATCACTTCACCAGGAGGTGAGTGATGACTACAAACCTCCTTTGCAAGTTAATTAACATGTTTAAATTCATATTTTAATATAATCTATGATGTGATAGTGAAATCCCAAGTCTAAGATCCTTCCAAATCTAAATCTTAACCTTTCTTAAGTGATAATTTATTGTTTTGTTTTAAATCTATAATTTAGTTGTTCTAATCCAATCATCTTGTGTACAACGATCTAGATTATTGAAAATCATAACTCTTGCGCCTAACTAAACAACGCTCCTTGTGTTCGACCTCGACTACAACTACTCTCGTGTACTTGCGGGATATAGCTAGTTGAGTAAAAGATCATTCTTAATGATTGAAACTCATTAGTGTAAACAACCAACAGAGAGAGTGTAAGAGGTGTCATCTTCTTATTACTACTAGGCGCCACATGACCATTCGGATTGACACATGTACTTGCATGCATTCCATATTTATCTTTCCTTGAAAAATAAAAACTTGAGGATAATGTAAGGGATAAGGGTCGGCCCCTTTGGTTATCTTCTAGGGCAAGCCACTTCCACTCACATTATTATTATATTCACAATTATGCAAACCGATCCAACTTTTGCAAGGAGAATCTAACTCGTCATGGATCACCTCCTTGAGGTGCTTTTCCCATCATGGCCTTTTCCAAGAGTTCAAAAAATGATATGGGATCCCCTCTATGGCTCCTTGGCCGATAGGCACTCCCATATCAAGTCTACAACACGATACAACTCAAGTTAGGGTTTCACATTCAACCCCTTTCTTGGTCTTTTCAACATGGTGTCTCCTTCTTTATCTCTCATATAAATGATACATAGAGGAAGTAGGAACACTCTAGAGGTGGTAATTTTCATATCAACCCTACATTTTGGGTATCAAAATTGGTGCACAAGGTACTAGCATTATTCAAACAAGTCCAAACTTGGCATTTAAGCCTTCCACAAGCCACCACTTAGTATCCTTCTCTCTCTTATGATGCTAAAACACTTAAGGCATCTTCAATATGTGACGTTTTGCAATATAACCCCTCATCTTGGGTAAATTACACTTTGGTCCAAAATAAAGGAACATTGCTCAAACAACATTCAATCAGGACCAAACTTGAAACATAAGTGTGTCACATGATAACAAAACACCTTAGAGGATTATATTAAATTTCTAAGCAACTTACTTAGCCAAAAAAATAGGGTTACCTCATAACCCATGTCAGGGTCATCACAACAATTTGGATCACCTTTGTCACATTGGTGATTGTGGCACAAGATAAATAATTAAAAGGAATAAATAATATTGGTTTTTGATATGATAAATGTTTTCTAAAGGAAAATAAAATTCATAATATTTTAGATAATTAAAATAGTGATTATCTAGCCATTATTGGCAACACATCTCTTGAGATATCGATTATAATTATTTTGATTTAACATTTGTATACCTAAAAATAATAAAGGAAAGAAAGAGCATTCTAGAATTTGGAGAAAAAAAGGTAGTCCATGTGATAATGGTATTGTCTAAAATAATGTCTAAAAGGAGAAAATTTTGTATGGAAAATAAATGCCAATAAATCCCACGCACTAAATATGAATTAAGCAAGGTTTTAATGAATTTAAAGGATATACCATGGAAATAGATAAGAGAATAATCTAAAATCTATGCTCAATGTAGCTAATAAAACATCATATGTTTCCTTTATGGCTTTTTATATGAGGTTGATAATTTTGAAGTAAAGAAAGACTAGAAGGACATTTATATATATATACATATATAATTCACCATATTGGAAATTTATTAAATGCTCTCCTTTGGACAACTATACAGACTCCCATAAGTCTTGAGAAAAAGCAAGGTTTTCGTGAGGGAGCAAAGAAGTTATTAGAAAGGAAAGCCAAACCCCTCCTCTCAGGGACCGTTCTCTCCCTCCCTCCCTTCATTCTTGGTGGTAACCTTTAGGGTTTTTTTGACATAGATGTATATATAAGGACCGAGTATTTGTCTCTTTAGGGAGGCGCCCAACTTCTGTAAACACCGGAACCCTAGAGATTGGTTCTTATCCATCGTTTATGTAACATCCCTGACCTGGGTTTAGGGCTAACCCTATTTGTTTACCCTAAATAAGTTGCTTAGAACTTTAATATAATCCTCTAAAGTGTTTTTTTATCAGGTGACAAACTTATGTTTCAAGTTTGGTCATGTTTGAATAATGTTATCTTGTTTTGGGCCAAAATGCAATTTACCCAAGATGAAGGGTTATATTGCAATTTCTCACATGCTGAACGTGATATAAGTGTTTTAGCATAATAAGAAAGAGAATGATGTTCTTTTGGAAAGCCTAAATTCCAACTTTGAACCTATTTGAATAATGCTAGTGACTTGTGTACCAATTTTGGTACAAGTTGTAATTTACCCAAAATGTAAGGTTTATATTCAAATTACCACCTCTAAAGTGTCCCTACTCCCTCCTAGTATCATATAGAGGAGATATATAGAAGGATGCATCATGTTTGAATCACTTATGAGTGATAGTACTCTTGATGATGAAAAGACCAAGAAAGGGTTGAATGTGAAACCCTAATTTGAACTTGTATCGAGTTGTAGAGTCCATATGAGAATGCCTATCGGCCATAGAGACATAGAGGGAGTCTCATATAGGTTTTTGAATTCTTGGACTTTTCCATGACGAGCTAAGCACCTCAAGGAGGTGATCCATGACGAGTTAGATGCTCCTTGCAAAAAAATGTATCGGTTTGCATAATTTGTGAGATCAAGATGAGATATCTTATCAAACAAGATAACTAATGGACGAAATATCATCTCTAGATTATCCTCAAGTGTTTTTCATGTAAAGATAAATATAATTTCATGCAAGGACACGTGTAAACCATGCATGGACACGTGGAGCCTAGTATCTTAAAAACATGACACCTCATATACACACTTTTTCATGAACCTCAAGTATATATACCCTTCCTTTCACCTACGAGTGAAATTTTCAAAATTTGTCACCCTCTTGTTCTTAGATATCATGAATAGAGTCTTGGTATTGTGCATAGGTGAAGGAGTATCATGCATAGGGCCTTGGTATCAGCCATAGCAAAGTGATATCGCCCATAGCAAGGTGATATCGGCCAAGTGAGGGATATCGACCACAAGTGAGGGATATCGGCCACAAGTGGTGAGGTATCATGCATAGGGCTAAGTAGATCAAGTCTTGGACCTTTGAGAAGCTCATATTCAACCTTGGGAACGTGAAGATTTGGATCTTGGAGCTTTGAAGTTGCTCTGGAGGCAGGCTATATAACTTGAACTCAATTATGTTATTATTTACCATCAATCTTTCCTTAGTTAAATGATTTACTTTCAAATAGAATTTTCTTGCATAATTGATGAGCCCATGAGATCTAGTAGTAACTTAGGACTATTGTATACTAATTAGAACATTAAGAACAAGAGTCTAGAGGTTGATTATTATGACATCATCATGGTTCAACCCGATATGGGGTTGAAGAACCTCTAACTCGATATGGTACACCTCTTACCCGATATGATGTTGAAACCCTAGATAGTGATGGTTATACTCATCTAGAACAATATGGTGATGAGCATAAACCGTATTCACGATATGGTGACACATACACACACCTCATGAATGATATGGTGATGAGCATAAATCTTATGCATGATAACGGTGACACACACACCTCATGAATGATATGGTGATCAAGATACACCTCATGGGCAATATGGAAGCACCCATATACCTCATGCACGATATGGTAAGCACATATACACCTCAAGGTTGATATGGTGAGCACACATACACCTCAAGGTCAATATGGTGACCATGCATACACTTCTAACCCGATATGGTGTTGAAACCCTAGCTGGTGATATGGAATCTGATATGTATTGGAACCCTACACCCCTATCATTTTGTGTAAATGGGTTAATTGTGAAGGGTTCAACCAGTTGTATATCCTATCACTAAATACATTATAGAATTGATTCCATGAAGGTGTGAAAGTATATGAGCATAAGGGTTTAACCCGACATGCTAATCCGATATGCCAACCCGATATGGTAACTTGATATGGTAACCCAAAATGAGGATATGAACACAACCACTAGCAAGGTATAGTGATGGATTTATATCTCATGAATGATATGAGTGACACATACACACACCTTGTGCATGATATGGGGTTAAGCACACACCTTATACCAGATATGGTGTTGAGTATATACTTCTAACCTAATATTGTGTTGAAACTCAACATGGTGTTGTGAAACCCAATATGCAAACCCCTAAGGTTGAGTAATCTGATATGGATGCATGATATGGTAATGAGGATACACCTCTATACCCAATATGGAAGCATACCTACACCTCTATACCTGATATGGAGGAAACACCTCAATCCAATACACTTGATTAAGTAATACATGTAGTGTGTTATGTCAAGTGATACTTTAAGACATGAAGGGTTTAATGCATTCCATAAATATGGACCAATGTACCTTGATAGAAGGATTGAGCCAACCTAATGAAGTATGATGTAATTCATATCCTAGTGAGGATGAAAGAGAAACATATATTTGTTTAATACTCATGTAATGAGTATACATTGATACTCCTATTATGTATGGAGTCTGAATTAGGGTTGTGATTCTTGTTGAATGTACTTAAAAACCCTAGTCAGCTTAAAAAGGGAAATCTTAACCCTAATGAAGGGTAATGATATGCTTTGAAACTAAAATTGGTTAATAAAGGGAAACCTTAACCATATTGAAACCATGCTGGTAGCATGAGATAATGAGCATAGTTAAGTATGAGCTATGATTTTTCATATAATATCGATTATATAGGTCTTATGACCTAGAGATAGTTGTTGCCTAGTGAGAGGTGACAATATGTTTAATGGGCCTTGTGAGCCATGTGAATAGCTTTTGCCTAGTGAGAGGTGACAAGATGTTTAATGGGCCTTGTGAGCCATGTGAATAGTGGTTGCCTAGTGAGAGGTGACAAGATGTTTAATGGGCCTTGTGAGCCATGTGAATAGTTGTTGCCTAGTGAGAGGTGACAAGATGTTTAATGGGCCTTGTGAGCCATGTGAATAAGTTGCTGCCTCGTGAAAGGTGATGAGATGTTCAAATGGAAACCCCATAATATAATAATAATAATAATAATAATAATAAATGGTTATAAAGATGATAATGAAATATTGGTCAGACATGCCTTATAATTATAGTCAAATAAAGGCTATAAGTGTTCTGAATATGTTTAAATGAGATATCAGGAATGCTTATTTCACATAAAGGATGTGAATGGGTATAATGCCTAGTGAAGGTGATGTGGAATTCAGTGATGATATTAAGGGATTGATATCCCATAATGAAAGTGAAATGGGCATATAAAGGTATTCTACTACTATGGAATCCTTAGCAATATGGCCATGATATCACAGGATTGGTATCATCCAATTCCTGGACATAGTTTCACAAGGATTGGCATAGCCCAATACCTGGATATAATTTTACAAGATTGGCATAATCCAATACCTGGATACAACACTTCACAGGATTGGGATAACCCAATACCTGGATATAATCTCACAGGATTGGCATAATCCAATACCTAGATGCAACACTTCATAGGATTGGGATAACCCAATATCTGGATATAATCTTACAGGATTGTCATTATCCAATACATGTATGCAACACTTCACAGGATTGGGATAACCCGATACCTAGATATAATTTCACTGGATTGGCATAATACAATACTTGGATGCAACACTCACAGGATTGGGACAACCCAATACCTGGATATAATTTCACAGGATTGTCATAGACCAATACCTGGATGCAACACTCATAGGATTGGGACAACCCAATACCTAGATATAATTTCACAGGACTGGCATAGACCAATACCTGGATGCAACACTCATAGGATTGGGACAACCCAATACCTGGATATAATTTCACTGGATTGGCATAATCCAATACCTGGATGCAACACTCACAGGATTGGGACAACCCAATACCTGGATAAAATTTCATAGGATTGGCATTGACCAATACATGGACATAATTTCACAGGATTGGCATAGCCCAATACCTGGACAGAATATAATCATGTATATTCACATGATTAGTGCAATTCAATACCTGTCTAGCAGATTGGCTGATGTCAATAGATAGAAATGAGGATGATTCATGGATATCATACCATGATAATATTATCACAGGATAAGCTTGATATGTTGGTATACTATGATGGGTAAATGATATACATGTTCTTCATATTCCTTAGAAAGTGAATAGATGATTAACTACTCTATCATAGACAGTTACAATGCTTTAAAAGATGAGAATGTTCAAAACTGCTTATCCACAGTTATTAACCTTGCTTATTAATATAAAGAACCTCTGCTCAGTTTTATACTATTTACCTGTGATAATAACAGTGTTGGCAGAGAGTTATATCTCTTACTGGGACAATTGTCTCACCCCGTGGGATCCACAATTTTTAGGTGGACGTGCATGAGGAGGTAGAGACCATTCTACAGAGGAAGGACAACAATAGCGGGGACAATAGTAACAACTCAGGTTGAGCGTATTGTATTTCGTGTCTTGTAGATAGAAGTCCTATGTGTCGTCTCTGTACTCTTAGGTACTCAGTTTTAGTATGAAATGGTTTTATGAACAATCTGAGATCTTGTCTAGTATGTCTCAAGGTTTTATGTTGCTTCAGTATATGTTTTGATAAAGCAACTGTTATATGTTATCCTCCAGAAAAGATGGTACAATGTATGTACAATGTGATCAATGATGTATATAAGGTTTTAGTTCTTCCTTTAAGAGTTTTCCTGGAAATGGATCTCTTTGCAAAATGATTTTTGTTTTTACTAATTTTTGTTAATCCGCTGCTTATGATTTTTTCACATAATTAGTAATTATTTGGTTGTCGGTTTGGTGGTGGTCGTTATAGTTTACCCACCTTGTGCCAGGTTGGATGAACTGATAGGATAGAGAGTTGAAGGGTTTTGTTAAGGAAGGCCAAGGCAGCACAACATCTCCTCCCTCAATTCCTTCCTCCTTCCACCAACAAGCTGACCACGCCCCGTTCCTTTAACATAGAATCGTTACTAAAAAGCTTACAAGTGTTGTTATAACCCCAATTTTTGGGATCAAGTGGTGAGAAATATAATTTCTCATATTAAAGATGTTTGAACGAATAATCATATATTTGGTTGAGAATAATTGGATTTCGTTTAAAATAGCCTTGTTGTTTGATTTGTGGGCTTTATTGGCTATTGGGCCCAATAAAAAGGGAAATAACAAAGGAAATTCAATTAGTAAATGGATAATTGAATTTTAAGAAAAGAAATATGTGGAAACCTCTAGAAGGCAAATCCAAAGAGGATTTTGTGCCTCTTAGGTTCCTTGGGTACCAAGGAGTCCAAGGTTGCATAAAGAAAGCAATAGGAAAAGAAAAGATTAATTAAGTATTTCGTTATGAAGAAAGAAATTGGGAAATAATGATATAATGTGGAAAATGAATGAAAAGAGGCATAAATGAGATTTATTGGTGAAATTTCATATCCATGAGGTTATTAATATTAAAAGGAATGCCAATGAGGAAAATAAAAAAAGAAATAAAAAGAAATTCTCAAAAATAAATATTTTATTAAGAAATAAACATGATAATGCAAAATAATGCATATATGTGCATTAAGAAGGATAATGAGTATTCCAATAAAATAAATTTCGAAATAAAGAGTGCCTTGGGATTCAAGGAGTCCCAATAAAAAGGAAAGAAAGAGAAAATACTAAAAAGGCAAAATAAGAGGATAATGTGTTGCTTTATTAATGGATTATATAATTTTGATAAAAGGGAGTATTTTCCTAAAGAGGTATATACATATATGTATATTTTCATGGTTAATGGATTAAAGGCAAGAATAATGATGATAAGAGAAAGGATTTTCGAAATCCTAATAATAATAAAAAAAGTGTATCAAGAAGGTAAAGAGGAAGAGAGAGAATTTATTACTTCTTATGAGAGGGATATGTTTCCTTTACATATGAGACTTGTTTTCTCTTGAATCTCGTGGATAAGCCATCTAGACCCTATATACCCTTCCCTATATGAGGGGTAGGGCTGTTGGCTCGATTTTGACAAGGATTCCACGTTTCTCTCTTTCTCTCTTCATCTTCTTTCCGTACAAACCTTAGAGGACGATGTAGATCTTTTTTGAGGACACCAAGGAGCAGTGTCGAGGCCTTGTTGGGAGAAGGGATCTCCCACGACGACGCCAGGAGAAGAGGTTGTCTTTTCGTGCTCCAGGCAGTGCGCCACCCCCGCTGGATGGGAGCAGAACATCCGCAGATCACGAGCCTTGTTCGCCCCATCTAGCTAGTTAGGACGTGGGCTGTGTGGTGCCCCAAGGGAGGCAGATGGCGATGGAGCTAGGGCAGAGATCGACGGCGGAGATCGGGGCCTGGAGGTGAGGGTAGGACACCCGCAACCTACTGCGTCGCTGCTCGGTTAGGGTATCCCGAGGTTGAAGAAGCCTGGACTCCCGTTTGACGCTTCTACCCTCCGTGCATTAAAAGAATCAATCACTTACTCAGGGGTAAAAAAGTAATTGTGTTATGTTCCAAAGAGAGCAAGCCGCGCCAACGTTGCATGGGCTTGGTGACGTGGCAATCTCGGATTGGCCAAGAATTATGTGATGATTTAATTACTTGCTTGGATCTGTTGATTGGCTTGATTGCATATACATGAAGTAAATGTTGAATAATCTGCATGACTCATCAAATCAGGTATGTGGTTACGCTTATGACTATACCGAATAGTTTTCCGGGGATTTTATCGACGTTTCCCTCAATGATTGAAATAACTGTTGGATGTTTCAATTCAAGCAACTATAAAGTGACTATGACTATCACTATAGGAATACATGTATAACTAGCTAGATCCAGATCCACCCTTATGGCTATGCAAAGGCTAAGGATAACCTAGAGAAAAGTCTAGGGTATCAGGAGTTAGAAACTGGGCTACCCATGTGTAGTGCCATGAGACTCTTAGCATACCATGAGTTAAGGAGTGGGCTACCTACGAGTAGTGCCATGTGACTCTGCCCTAGAAATTGACTCACTTGATAGGTGAGGTTATGAGGGGTAAAAGGGAAATGGGACACATGGATCGTGTAGTTATACTTAAAGTGAAAAATTGATTGTTAAATGATAATTGAATGCAATACAATAGTTGCATGTTTATTGTTTCCCCCGCATACCAGCTTCGGCTGACCGACGTTTTGTTTGTCGGCGTTTTAGGTACAAGCCAAAAGGACAAACAGTAAATCGTCACATTGTGAAATACATGAAGAAAATTTCAAGGAGGATTAGTTAGCGTAGAATCATTAAGTGGATAGAAGTTAGAAATCCAAAATTTCAAAAGGTATGCAAAGTTTATTTTCTTACAGCTTTTCAGTTTAGTATGTTAAAATTTGATAATTATTCTTGGTTAATTGTCGAACCTTTGATCCGGAAGTCATGGGTACGGCTTCGACCTCTCGGTCTCCCTTAATTGGGGGTTATCGGGAGGTGGGGTCGTAACATTTGGTATCAGAGCCTGGGTTCCTCAATTAACCATTAATAATTATTAAATTTTACAAACTCCATAGAACGTAAGGGAGTTATTAGAGGATTATCCAAAAGACGGAGGTTTCTAGTAAAGGATCACGACCGGGGGCTGGCAAGATTTTCCTCCGCACCGCTAGTCGGAATACGAGGACTCCCGGATCTGTGTGACTGCCTGGCCAAAGTCTTAGTATATGAATCGAAATAAGATACCTTTAGGACTTCTCATCTTATTCATCCCTTCTCATCACAAAATTCTGATAAGGACCTAAAGGATTAGGGTTTTCTTTCTTCTCCTCACCCTCTTGAGGTATGAGTAAGGTTAATATGGATTAAGGAATCCTCCACCAAATTAATGAAAGGCATGTAAATAAGATGTCATGGACATAAGCTTAATAGTTTAAGCGCAAATTAAATAATAGATACATGCTTAGGTCGTATGACATAAGTTGTCATGCCCTCAGAAGAGACCTGAGGCTAGACCTTCTTGTCAGGAGGATAAGTCAGTTTTGGAGATAGAGATATCCATTGCTAGTAGAGACCTGGCACATCCTATGAGGATGATGCTAACCCTAACCCTAAGTGAAGGTTAGAGAGAGATGAGTTGGACTTGGTGTTTGAAAGGACATGCCTTTGGGATGCCATATGATCCATGGGTAACCTAACACCTTTGGCAACCCAACCCTGGGAAGGGTCGTGCATGATAGGGTAAAGGATATCTCCTTAGATGATGAGGTTAGTGAAAAACCTTAGAGACCCAATGGGCTTATGCAGATAGGGCATAGCACGCACCCAGAGTATGTTAGTAGTGTGAGTAAAGGGTTGAAACCCTGGATAAGGAATCATGATGGAGCATAAAAGGGGTATGGATGATCTTGAGCAAACATAAGTTCGAACCTAAGCTTCACCCATGTAGGGCATGCCTTTGAGGTTGATCCTTCATGAAGGGAGAACCTATAATGGTGAGGTTGGATATGAGGTTATCTCTAGAGAGAGCAGGAAACCCAACAAGAAGGTTGGAAGCCTAAAACCCTGAACAATGGATGATAGTGGTTGCTTCATGATCGATCCCTGAAAGTTGATGATATCTTGGTTGCCTTTAGAGGGACCAATCCCTAGAGAGAGAAGATGAAGCTTCTAGCACCTACGTTCCCATGGTAGGGATGTTTACCTTCTGGGGTAGGAAGAAGAGTTCCTTAGACCTAGAAAGGTTTAGTAGCAGGTTATGAGGCCTTGTACCTTGTTGGTTGTCCTGGAGGAGGACCCAACCCTAGGTGTTACTCGATTTGAAGGATGACAAGAAGTGCATGTCATGCCTTTTGCATGCTTGGTTCGTGGTTAAGAGATGGGGCATGCAGTTGGACACCTACAAGTGAACCTAGGGTTCCTAGGTCTATGAAGGGAAGTGGTGTACCCAATGCTCATAATGAGAAGTTGAGTTCCTATAGAAGCGAGCATGGTGCTCCTTATATATAGAGGAAAGGGAAGCCCCTTAAGTTTAAGGTGTGTTTGAACCCCTCACAGCTAGGTTGTTGGTAAAGAAAGGTATGATCTTGATACAACATTGAGGAAAGAGGACAAGTATGACCTAGCATGGTTCAGTAAGTGATCTGTTTGTGACTTAATAGCTTGCTAGGGTTAAGTAGACTCATGTGGAGGTAAACCCTAGACTTAAGAGCTTTTGTTGGTTTAAGGTAACCTAAAGAGGTCTAATAGGATCTTGCGAAGCTAAGTGAAAAGTACATGATATGAGGATGAACCTGTAGACCCATAGATATCCATCTCTAATTGCATATGGATGTGTTACCATGGAGGTAACCGGTATAGGGCTTGACTAAGGTAGGCAGGTTGCCATGATCTTGATGAAAGGATAAAAGTCAGCCCATGAATGCAGAGAGAGAGATGATAAAGACTTGGGTAAGGTTCTAAGTGAACATGTACTATGATGAAGAATCCTAAGTCTATCCTAGGGTCAGGTAAGGATAAGAGCGGTGGGAGTAGGAGTTACCTAATTCCTCAGTTGCACATGACCATAGGGTCGGGAGGTAACAGCTATCATTGTCTAAGGGCCATGGGTTAGGAGATTGATCACCTTCATGAACTCATGGGACCCGAAGGGAAGATGAGTAGGGCACTCTCTTGATGCATGAGGGAAGAGGGATGACCCCAGAAGAGCTGGTACCCTATAGACCTAGAGGAGATGACCAAGGATATAAACCTTAGTAGGTTCAAGACTTGTTTGATATCGTGATGTCTGTGATGTAGAGACATATGTGACACGTTGCAACTTAGATGTAAAGGTGTATTGGCAAGGTGGGACGTACCATCTCTACTTTTAGAATAGGAAGAACTCTGTAGTTGGACTGCAGCCAAATGCTTATTTCCTCTTGTTATGGGAGTGAGAGATAGGACATTACGCATGCCATACACCAAGGATAAGAGATGATGTAGGTTGGAACGTTGCCACAAGGAATGAGGATAGAGAAGATAACCAACCCTAGTAAAGTGAATGATACATGGATGGATTGCAAACACTAAGAGGAATGGGGTAGTTCCCTTATGAGGATGTTTTTATCATGAGCTATGTGGAACTTACAAGTTATACCAGGTTGAGTTTGATCACCATGATGATGGAATCAGAGAGTGTTCTTAGGAAGATAAACATATAGTTTGAGGTGACATGATAAGTGAAATGCATGAAAGTGTAATGTTACCTAATACCTAAGGATGAGAAGTGGTAATGGGTGTTCTGGTTGAGATACATATGACTTGTTTGATTAGAAGCTAGAAGAGGTTGTTTGACTAACCCTAAGTTTGAAAAGGAGAGGTGTTTGGATAATGCTCAGATGTAAGGGTTGCCAGTCTAGTCCTTGAGGTAATGAAAGGATGGTGGTAGAACCTCATATGAACTTCTTTGGAAGAGAAGGTGACAAAACCCCGACTAGAGTGGTTTAAGGTTTCAGAGGATTTGATCTTGAAAGAATCATGACATACAGGAAATCATGGTTGAAGATCATCATACACCGTGGAAAATGGCAATAGCACTTTGGATGTTTAAGATGAGGTTGCATGTGGCCATGCAAGCCAAGAGGTAAAGGACGAACCCCAGTAACCCAGTGTATCGATATAGAGGACAAAAGAATCCTTGAGAGGGAATGAGAGCTCAACACTATGGATGTTGTGATAAGTCTTCCCTGGATCGAGGAAGGTCGAGATGCAATGTGGGTTATGGTAGTCTGCCTTACCTAGATGACATGGGGAAGAAGAAGTTCTGTCAAGGGACAGATCTGGTTGAACTACCCATGAGAGAAATATGGTTCAACTATGAAGCGAGTTCAAAGGTTTTTGAGTTTGACCAAAAGGTTCCCTTCCATAAAGTGGAAGTAGGTACATGAAGAACTCAATATTAGTATAGTTGTCACCCCTAACTATGGTTAGTATGATCCAGACTAAAGGGTCTGATGAGGGCAGGTGTGCTCGTTCAGGGTGATATCTAGAGACAGTTCTTGTCCTATGAAAGATGTGACATTGACCACCATAGCCGGTGTCGGGTTTTATATGAAGCTCTGTAAGGGAGGTTGTGTCGGTCACCACTTCAGTAAGATGATGTTGGTGAAAAGGACCACATGATGGTTAGAAAAAGGGACCCCAGTGCGTGTAGATGAAGTCACTTTGATCATGCAAGGGCTGAAAGGAGCCTAGAGACGATGAGAGTCGTGAGCAGATGCAAAGTAGACTGACATACAAGTTACTGTGGGAGAAAATGTGACACGAAAATCCGACCCCTCTAAGTTATAACTAAGAGAGATGAGTCCCCGATACATGGGTCCATTAGAAATGGAAGGGTGGGGAAGGTTAGGTTTGACCCTACCCTCAGGATAAAGTAATGTGGGATGTTTTCCATGTGTCCAATTTAGAGCACTATGTGAGGTACCCCGATCATGTGTTGAGCAATGAACCTAGTGAGCCCCAAGGGAGGCTGAAATGGCCTGAGTCACCTGTGTAGTTTATAGACGCCAGGATGAAAGAACTCAGAGAAAATAATATGTGATGATAAAGGTTCTTTGAAAACACCATGAGTACGACAAAGCCACATAGGGGCCAATGATGGACCTGGAAAAGTCTTATCGTGAGTTGTTTGTTTGCTTGCTTAAATTTTGAGGACAAAATTCCTATAAGAGGGGAAGGATGTTATAACCCCAGTTTTTGGGATCAAGTGGTGAGAAATATAATTTCTCATATTAAAGATGTTTGAACGAATAATCATATATTTGGTTGAGAATAATTGGATTTCGTTTAAAATAGCCTTGTTGTTTGATTTGTGGGCTTTATTGGCTATTGGGCCCAATAAAAAGGGAAATAACAAAGGAAATTCAATTAGTAAATGGATAACTGAATTTTAAGAAAAGAAATATGTGGAAACCTCTAGAAGGAAAATCCAAAGAGGATTTCGTGCCTCTTAGGTTCCTTGGGTACCAAGGAGTCCAAGGTTGCATAAAGAAAGCAATAGGAAAAGAAAAGATTAATTAAGTATTTTGTTATGAAGAAAGAAATTGGGAAATAATGATATAATGTGGAAAATGAATGAAAAGAGGCATAAATGAGATTTATTGGTGAAATTTCATATCCATGAGGTTATTAATATTAAAAGGAATGCCAATGAGGAAAATAAAAGAGAAATAAAAAGAAATTCTCAAAAAGAAATATTTTATTAAGAAATAAACATGATAATGCAAAATAATGCATATATGTGCATTAAGAAGGATAATGAGTATTCCAATAAAATAAATTTTGAAATAAAGAGTGCCTTGGGATTCAAGGAGTCCCAATAAAAAGGAAAGAAAGAGAAAATACTAAAAAGGAAAAATAAGAGGATAATGTGTTGCTTTATTAATGGATTATATAATTTTGATAAAAGGGAGTATTTTCCTAAAGAGGTATATACATATATGTATATTTTCATGGTTAATGGATTAAAAGGCAAGAACAATGATGATAAGAGAAAGGATTTTCGAAATCCAAATAATTAAAAAAAGTGTATCAAGAAGGTAAAGAGGAATAGAGAGAATTTACTACTTCTTATGAGAGGGATATGTTTCCTTTACATATGAGACTTGTTTTCTCTTGAATCTCGTGGATAAGCCATCTAGACCCTATCTACCCTTCCCTATATGAGGGGTAGGGTTGTTGGCTCGATTTTGACAAGGATTCCACGTTTCTCTCTTTCTCTCTTCATCTTCTTTCTGTACAAACCCTAGAGGACGATGTAGATCTTTTTCGAGGACACTAAGGAGCAGTGTCGAGGCCTTGTTGGGAGAAGGGATCTCCCACGACGGCGCCAGGAGAAGAGGCCGTCTTTTTGTGCTCCAGGCAGTGCGCCACCCCCCGCTGGATGGCAGCAGAACATCCACAGATTGTGGGCCATGTGCGCCCCATCTAGCTAGTTAGAATGCGGGCTGTGCGGTGCCCCAAGGGCGGCAGATGGCGGCGGAGCTAGGGCAGAGATCGACGGCGGCGATCGGGGCCTGGAGGTGAGGGTAGGACACCCGCAACCTGCTGCGTCGCTGCTCGATTAGGGTATCCCGAGGTTGAAGAAGCCTGGACTCCCGTTTGACGCTTCTACCCTCCGTGCATTAAAAGAATCGATCACTTACTCAGGGGTTAAAAAGTAATTGCGTTATGTTCCAAAGAGAGCAAGCCGCGCCAACGTTGCATGGGCTTGGTGACGTGGCAATCTCGGATTGGCCAAGAATTATGTGATGATTTAATTACTTGCTTGGATCTGTTGATTGGCTTGATTGCATATACATGAAGTAAATGTTGAATAATCTGCATGACTCATCAAATCAGGTATGTGGTTACGCTTATGACTATACCGAATAGTTTTCCGGGGATTTTATCGATGTTTCCCTCAATGATTGAAATAACTGTTGTATGTTTCAATTCAAGCAACTATAAAGTGACTATGACTATCACTATAGGAATACATGTATAACTAGCTAGATCCAGATCCACCCTTATGGCTATGCAAAGGCTAAGGATAACCTAGAGAAAAGTCTAGGGTATCAGGAGTTAGAAACTGGGCTACCCATGTGTAGTGCCATGAGACTCTTAGCATACCATGAGTTAAGGAGTGGGCTACCTACGAGTAGTGCCATGTGACTCTGCCCTAGAAATTGACTCACTTGATAGGTGAGGTTATGAGGGGTAAAAGGGAAATGGGACACATGGATCGCGTAGTTATACTTAAAGTGAAAAATTGATTGTTAAATGATAATTGAATGCAATACAATAGTTGCATGTTTATTGTTTCCCCCACATACCAGCTTCGGCTGACCGACGTTTTGTTTGTCGGCGTTTTAGGTACAAGCCAAAAGGACAAACAGTAAATCGTCACATTGTGAAATACATGAAGAAAATTTCAAGGAGGATTAGTTAGCGTAGAATCATTAAGTGGATAGAAGTTAGAAATCCAAAATTTCAAAAGGTATGCAAAGTTTATTTTCTTACAGCTTTTCAGTTTAGTATGTTAAAATTTGATAATTATTCTTGGTTAATTGTCGAACCTTTGATCCGGAAGTCATGGGTACGGCTTCGACCTCTCGGTCTCCCTTAATTGGGGGTTATCGAGAGGTGGGGTCGTAACAAGTGTAGCAGATGGTACCCTAATCCCTAGAGGGGTGCCGACATAGTGCTCTAACACCAAGGGAACTCGAGGACTCGACACCACCCTCAACTCTCCATACAAGCATGGAAGTTGCCTACATTGTTGCTTCCCTGACTCCTGTGCCGAGAGCCAAGGTCACGGACTGGATCCCGACTGCACCTTCTCCCCGCCCCACTCACCTGGGCTCAACCTTGCTGCCTGTAGCTCTGGCAGAGGCACGCAAGGGGTGATAAGGCCTTGCGCTAGCCTAAGGCACCCTGCATCAGTACCGGTGGAACTTTTTCCACATACGCAACATATGTAGATGTACGGGAGCTAACAAGCGTCGCGCCCTGTGTGAGGGAGATAGGAAATTATAGTCAAAAGAGAAAACACCCCTCCACACGCAAAGAGAACTCATCCACTGAGGTAAGGGTAAAAGCATCTTTGGATTATTACTTTTAAATTGCACTTGTTCTAGAGCACATGGCTGAAGTGGCCATGAGCCATTGGTCAGACCTAGCCACATGGGCCTTGTAGGTAATGCTCGTTAGGCTAACATGGTCTAATCTAATTGGCCCATTAGTGATAATTTTGTGAAAATCATAACTAATTGTAGATAACTTGGATTAAAGCAACTCTTACATGAAAATTGATCATGAGAACACGTAGAATCCAAATAAAATACTTGCAGACCCTAATTATGCTTCTAGGTCTAAAAGTGGTGCAATATGGGTTAAAGTGTTGATTAATGCATATGAACCCTAGTTTTTGATAAATATGTTGTTAATCATGTTAAATGTGTCTCTTTGTGATGTAATCTGATAATGTGAATCATAAAGGTGATTTCACATGGTTATGACCTTAATGATGATAATTTGGTTTCGAATATGGCTAATCATGCACATGAAGTAATTTAGGATTTAAAGATCCTAGCTTGCTAAGTTATTAATGAACTTAGTTGAATCTAAGTATTCATAATAAAATGATATGGTAGATTTGATATCATTGTTACATATAATTAGAATTAGGGTTCTTAACTCATGAGATTAATGAACATGGGAATTGGAGTATCAAACATAACCCTAATGATAACTCGAAACTAAGGAAACATAAACCCTAGGTTAGGATCGAGTAGGTATTAGCATGATTAATGTGATTAATATGATTCTTGACACTTTAGAATTTACATAATGTAGGTTATATGATGATTTCTTGATTTGTCTGCTTGACTGAATAATATGCTTAGAGAATGTTTACATAATCTACATGGCTCACTATTGAGGTATGTGGTTACGCCTAAGAATAACCGCCCTAGTTTGTCAGTGCTTTTCGAGGTTTTCTCATGAATTGAACAATTAAAATGTTAGTTGTTTATTTAGTTTTGTTCAATTATAATACCACTACGAGTAGCACATAGATGTTCTATGAAGAAAATGTCATTTATATTTTGCAAGTATTTGTTGGAATGTATATTTTTATTTACTTACACACTTTGGATGCACCCCACGTACCAGTATGGCAACATACTAATCTCGTATTTGTTTCACGTGGTTTTAGGTATAAGTTTATAAAGGACATGAAGATAAAGATGGAAATGTCATGAAAGCATTAAAGATTGAAAAGGAAGATTTAGCCAGTTGTTTCTTCTCAAAAGTACAGTCCTAATTCATGTAAGAATTTTGTAAATAAAGTTTGTGATTTAATGAAATTGTTTTCTATTATTTATTATTTGCTAAATCTGGATCCTTGGATAATTTTTGTAGATAATAGCTCTCCTCTTTTTGCCCTTCCTTAATTGGGGGTTGCCAAAAAGTGAGGTCGTTACACTTGGTACCAGAGTCCCAGATTTTTCAAATAATATTTAATAGTTTATAATTTCATGTAATATGTAGAAATATGAGGGAATTACTAGGGTATTTTCTAAAAAGGATGGTGTCTAGAAGGGACCATGACTCGGTAAGGGACTGGCAAAATTTTCCTCCACACCGCTAGTCATCTTACGAGGACTCTTCGGCTTGTGCATCCTGCCTGGCCAAAGTCGAACAATTTTACCCAAGTAAAATACCTTTAGGGTGTCATCTCATCTTGATTCATCCCCTTCTCATCCTCTTTGCTTAAAAACCCTAAAAGGAATTTCTCTCCTCATCTAAAGTTAGGATTTTTGAGAAGAAATAGGATTATGGCATCCTCTGCCAATTAGTGTACATGTAATATGGAAATACTAATGTACATGTAATGTGAAAATAATAATAATGTACATACGATGTGGAATTAATGATAAAGTAATGAAATATGTTTCATGGGTTTTCCTTATAAGGGTAAACTCTAGATGGAACTAGGGTTGAGTTATGAAAACTCTAGAGGGTCAAGGGACATGGAAAACCCTAAGATGTTGGGTGTAGGTTGAGTGTTCCCTAATCCTAACCTAAACTAAAATATTGGGAAATGAGAATAGTGTGAGAGAAATAGAAACCCTACCCATATGAACCCAATCAGGGTAAGAGGAAAGAGAGAATACAAATATTTTTGGTAACCCATGCATGAAGGATGCATGTGAAAGAATATGAATATAGATGAGGTTGAATGTCTTGGTCTCCCATGCATGCGTGCATGTGGAGCATGACATTCATGTAAAAGATTATGAGAAATATAAGAAACCAATGGTTATATATATATGAAAATGAAAATCTGAATATAACTTGCTCGAACCCCTCATGCTATCTTTGGAAGTTTGGTTATGGAAAGAAAGTCATTGAGATGACTATGGTCAAACCCCTGGAGAGGAAGGTCAAAAAACATCAAGCCCCTGGAGGGGAAGGTCAAAAAAGATCAAGCCCCTAGAGGGGAAGATCACAGAAGGTCAAGCCCATGCAGGGGAAGGTCAACATAGTACCAAGCCCCTCGGGGGAAGGTCAAGCCCCTAGAGGGGAAGGCTGACATAGTACCAAGCCCCACAGGGGAAGGTCAAGAAAGGTCAAGCCCCTGGAGGGGAAGGTTAACATAGTACTAAGCCCCTGGAGAGGAAGGTAAATAAAGGTTAAGCTCCTGGAGGAGAAGGTCAACATAGGCACCAAGCCCTTAGAGGGGAAGGTGGTCCAAGTCTACTGCATGGACAAAATCCATGATAGGATATCCCAGAGATTGAGAAAATAAGGGTTGATAAGTTATAATAATAA
Organism: Alisma plantago-aquatica; assembly: GCA_963693085.1. Lineage (NCBI taxonomy): Eukaryota > Viridiplantae > Streptophyta > Magnoliopsida > Alismatales > Alismataceae > Alisma > Alisma plantago-aquatica. The sequence continues at coordinate 793,142,684 of OY856409.1, forward strand.
AAACAACGCTTATAGATGAAAATATGAAACCCTAGGGCTAGTGTGCCAACCCGGGGTGGGTCAACCCAAGAGTGGGAATATGACATATGGGGGATGTAAAACCTTAGACTATGGGGTTAGGTTGTGTCTAGCAGTCTAGAGATCATAACTTCCTCATGTAAGCAAAGAAGGCACCCCAGGTTAGGACCTTCCCTAGAAAGGTAAGTTATCTAAACCAATTTAAAGATTGAGGTAACCTTAACTGTCACCTAAAGGGTGAAGAATGAAATCATGTATATTGAGTATGATTTTTGAACCTAAGTATGCCATCTCTGAGGAACATGAGAAAAATTCAATATGGAAGTGGCTAACCGTATGAGATTGAGCCTGAAAAAGAAAAGTTACCATGAGTCCAATGAGGGGACATAAAAAGTGAATAATGAGTATCATAAGAGATGGAGGAATATGATTCAAAGAATTACATATGAAAATAATGTTCTATGGATGAACCCTTGGGGAGGATAGAGCCTGAAGTCAATCCTAAGGTCAAGTAGGGGGTATTATAGGTACATGGACTTATGGGATTAGGAGTTGATTGATCCCTAAATGCACAAGACCATATGGTTGGGAGGTAACAACTATGTTTGCATGAGACCCATGTCTAAGGAGATTGGCCATCTTTGATAGTTCATGTGGACCAACGGGTGAATGTGAGAGGCACTCTCTAGGTGCATAAGGATGAGATCACTCCAAAAGTACCTATACCCCTAGAGGCCTCAAGGAAGTGGCTAAGACTCATCATACCTGAGGTGTAATTGTGAAAGATACAAAGAAGTCATTTTATAATCTTAAGAGAAGTTGTGCACAAAATAAAGAGTGAGAAAAGTATAGGTATTCATGGAATACAAGAATGATGTGGAATTAAAAAGTATGGTTTAAAGTCATTTTGGGAATCATACAAACTAAAATGTGAAATTTTAAGATGATGTGTGTATATTGTCTCTACTCTTGGAATGGGATGAACTTTGTACATGGGATGCAGTAAAGTGCTTATTTCATCTCATTATGAGTGAGATAGATTGGTTAGACATATGTTATGCTTAAAATTGACATATGAGAATGAAGATCCTAAGTTGAAAATTTATATAACATGACCTAGGGTTGGAGGTGCTACCTCACCCTTATGTGGAAATAAATGAACAATAGGTTGGAAACTTGGGTGAAAAGGTAGTAACTGTGTGAAATTGAAATCACAAATAAAGAATGCAATCACCAAGATACTAAGAATGTGGATATATCTTTAACTAAATTCAAGTACCAATCTTAGTAATCATGTGAGCAATTTTGCATATCAATAAAAGATGTTAGAGATATCTAAGAAGGATTGCTAACCTTGAGATTTGAAATGAAGATGAGTTATCATTCACCTTAAGCTTACTAGATTTGCATTTTGTGGACAAAATTCCTTTTGAGGGGTGAATGGAATATCCTAAATTTTTGTAAAATTGAATAATATAAATGTAAAGTATGTTTTAATAAATAATTTTCATCAATGGTATTATTGGTGGAACAACAATGTGGATCACCTTTGTTGCATGGGTGCTTGTGGCACAATATAAATAAATAAAAGGAATAAATAATAATGGATTTTCGATATGATATATGTTTTCTAAAGGAAAATAAAATACATGGTATTTTAGATAATTAAAAGAGTGTTTATCTAGCCATTGGCAACACATATCTTGAGATATTGATTAGTATTATTTTAATTTAACATTTGTATACTTGAAAATAATAAAGAAAAGAAAGAGCATTCTAGAATTTGGAGAAAATAGGTCTATGTGATAATGGTAGTGTCTAAATAATGCCTAAAAAGAGAAAATCATGTATGGAAAAGACATACCAATAAATCCCATGCACTAAATATGAACTGTAATTTTTTTAATAAATTTAAAGGATATACCGTGGAGAGAGATAAAAGAATAATCTAAAATCTATGCTTAATGTAGCCAATAAAGCGTCATGTGTTTTCTTTATGGATATTTATAGAAAGTTGATAATTTTAAGTAAAGAAACACTTGAAGGACATGCATGTATATATACATACATATATAAGTCACCATATTGGAAATGTACTAAATGTTCTCCTTTAGACAACTATAAGTACTCCCATAAGTCTTGAGAAAAAGCAAGGTTTTTGTCAGGGAGAAAAGAAGTTATTAGAAAGGAAACCCAGACCCCTCCTCTTAGGGACCGTTCTCTCACTCCCTCCCTTCCTTCTGGGTGGTAACCTTAAGGGTTTTTCTGGTATATATGTATATATAAGGACTCAGACTTTGTCTTTTTGGGGAGGTGCCCAACTTTTGTAAACACCAGAGCTCTAGAGATTGGTTCTTTCCCATCATTCTACCCACCTTGCGCCAGGTTGGATGAGCTGATAGGGCAGAAAGTTGAAGGGTTTTGTTTAGGAGTTCCAAGGCGGCACAACATCTCCTCCTTCAATTCCTTCCTCCTTCCACCAGCAAGTTGATTGTGCCCCGTTCCTTCAGTAGAGAATCATCACTGACATACATGCAAGTGTAGGAGGTGGAACCCTAGTCCCTAGAGGGGTGCCGAAATAGTGCTCTAACCCCAAGGGAACTCAAGGACTCGACACCACCTTCAACTCCCCATACGAGTATGGAAGTTGCCTACACCAGTGCTTCCCAGACTATTGCACTGAGAGCCATGGCAGCGAATGGGATCCCAACCACACCTTCTCCCCTCCCCTCTCACCTGGGCTTGACCCTACAACCTGCCAGATCTGGCGGAGGCAAGCAAGGCATTCCCATGCCTTGCATCAGCTTAGGGAGTCCTACGTTAGTACCGGTGAAGCTCCTTCCACAGACGCAGTGGATGCAGATGTACGGGAGCCGACGGGCATCGCGCCCTGTGTGAGGGAGATAGGAAATTATAGTCAAAAGATCAAACACCGCTCCACATGCAAAGAGAACTCATCCACCGAGGTAAGGGTGAAAGTGTCTTTGCATTTTCTTTTAAACCACAGCTACACTAGAGCGCATGGCTGAAGTGGCAACGAGCCATTGGTCAGACCTAGCCACATGGGCCTTGTAGGTAATGCTCATTAGGCTGACGTGGTCTAATCTGATTGGCCCATTAGTGATAATTTTGTGAAAACCATAACTAATTTTAGGTAACTTGGATTAAGACAAATCTTATATTAAAATTTATTAGGAGAACACATTAATCTAAACAAAATACTTTAGGCCCTAATTATGCTTCTAGTTCTAAAAGTGGTGCAATATGGGTTATAGTGGTGATTAATGCATATGAACCCTAGTTTTTATATAAATAGGTTGTTATTCATATTAAATGTGTTTCTTTGTGATGTAATATGATAATGTGAAACATAAAGGTGATTTCACATGATTATGACCTTAATGATGATAATTAGGTTTCTAATGTGGATAATCATGCACACAAAGTAATTTAGTATTTAAAGATCCTAACTTGCTAAGTTATTAGTGAACTTCGTTGAATATAAGTGTTTATAATAAAATGATATGGTAAATTTGATATCATTGTTACATATAATAAGAATTAGGGTTCTTAAGTCATGAGATTAATGACCATGGCAACTGGAGTATCAAGCATAACCCTGATGATAACTTGAAACCAAGGAAATATAAACCTAGGTTAGGACCGAGTAGGGATTAGCGTGATTAATGTGATTAATATGATTGGTGACACTTTAGAATTTACATATTGTAGATTATATGAGGATTGCTTGATTTGTCTACTTATTGGATAATATGCTTAGAGAATGTTTACATAATCAGCATGGCTCACCATTGAGGTATGTGGTTATGACTAAGAATAATCACCTTAGTTTGTCGGGACTTTTTGAGGTTTTCTTGAGGACTGAACAATTAAAATGTTGGTTGTTTATTTAGTTCTGTTCAATTATATTGCTACTATGAATAGCACATAAATGTTATATGAAGAAAATAATGTTTATATTTTGCAAGTATTTGTTGGAATGTATATTTTTATTTACTTGCACATTTTGGATGCACTCCACGTACCAATATGGCAACATACTGATCGCATATTTGTTTCACGCGGTTTTAGGTATAAGCTGATAAAGGACATGGAGATAAAGATGGAAATGTCATGAAACCATTAAAGATTTAAAAGGAGGATTTAGCTAGTTGTTTCTTATTAAAAGCATCGTCTTAATTCATGTATGCATTTTGTGAACAAAGTTTTTGATTTAATGAAATTGTTTTCTATTATTTACTTTTTGCTAAATCTAGATCTTTGGGTAATTTTTGTAGGTAATGACTCTCATCTTTTTGGCTTTCCTTAATTTGGGGTTGCAGAAGATTGAGGTCGTTACAATCGGTGTATATTAAATACACATCTAAATAGGCATTCAAGGCTAGCTTTTTATGATGAAATAGTGCAATACAATGGATCAATTTTTAGGGGTTTCCTACAGCATGTATGAAATTGATCCACACTTATATAGAGCATTCACATGTATTCCAGACTTTGTAATTCATCAACATCAACTTTTTTCTAAGAGTGAGGGTTCAATGTGTGGGCTTTTTCTAATATATTCCTGTGTAGGCTCTTTCCCTCCATGATATTGACTTGATCAAATCTTAATTAAGAGATTGATTGTGAAATTGTTCCAGCGTAGGCGTCGGATGGACACACAGATATGCATTACCAGCTTCAAATTAGCAATTGTTTGAAACAAAGAACAGACATATAGCCTGAAAAGGTAGGTTGTAAGGTAGTTTGTTAAAAGGTAATTGTGTCATTGATTATATTCTCATTTAATTGTATCATTGAACGCTTTTCATATATGGCTGCTTAAAAAACTATTGTGTCACTCATGAAGGGTCGACCATAACTATATATTCCTAATGCTTCCTATATGTTTAAATAAAAGTATTTTCACAAGAAACAATACATATCTTAAAACACAAAGTAGGGAAAGGTGGAAAATACATTAATGTCTCATTTACTAGTTGTCTCAGGTCCCCCTTGAAAGTGGGTAATCCTATGCCTGGAATGTAACCACACCCTTGTACTTAATATTGGTTGTGGTATCTAGTGCACACACTGTAACATACTGAAATACACTATGTTTCTCTTTGTACTCTTTTTCAATAAGATTTGTTCTTCATTTTCGTCCCATATGTATTTAGAGTTGAATTAGTGGAACTATGATAGTTATTTGATAAATATTTCCCCTATATTCTTAATAAAGGGTTTTATGCACAAATACCTCAGTAGAAATCTAAGTAATGGGTCTTTTGTGCAAATGTCCACTTAAGTAATAAAAATAATGATGGAATTCATGCTATAACTTTCTAGGACTTTTTAGAATAGGAAAAAGAAAAGAAACCCCCAAAATATACATAAAGAAGATGATAAATGCTATAAATAGATAAAAGGAGATAATGTGGAATATATTGTTCCAAAAATCACAAATAGAAAGCCCATAAGATAATTTGAGACACAATTTCAGTTTCTTGAACTAAAAGTTACTTAAGGGCCAAGTATCACTCAATATAGAAAATATAAATATATATACAAGCCTTTATTAAAGGAAAATAGGAAATAAGACAAGAAAGAGAAATAAAAATATCTAATGGTCTCAATTGGAAAACTAACTCCAAATTCGTAATCTAAATATAAAAATAAGTCTTTGCGCAAGTTTTCAATTAATTTGGATGATATTTGGATAATGTGAAAAAGTAGAAGAGAGAAAGTGTGTAGAACCTTCATTTTAAGAATTAATTAAAAGAACAGAACAAACATGATCAAATAATGGCAAAATCGTATATAAGACATTAATTGGGACAAGTGGGTGAAATTTGATCATATTTGGATAATCTTAGAGTCATAAATGAAGGAGGAAAGAGAAAATGAGTTTTGAATTCTTTAACCCATCAAAAGTCCTCAAAAGGAAAAACGAATTCCATATTCAGATTCTACACCTCAAAACCAGTCAGTCATTCAATTTTTATTAAATTTTGAAATTGTTTGAGCCCTCAAAAGAAGAAAGAGAAATTCATTAAATAATGTACGTATCACTTTATTCGAATTATAATGTAACTTGGAAAATAGGTGTCACACAGATAATAGGACTTATGCGTGTGATACAATGGCGCATAGATCTTCATGGGTCCATCGGATGGCTGAGGATGTATCTTCTACCTCAGTTTGAAGAAGGAAACAACAGTTATGTTGGCAATTTTTCATAATTGAATATCTCCTTCCACACTCAACCAAATCGAGAAATTCTTGCTTCTCTAGACTCCTCTTGTGAATCTCCATCAGTTTTCCCAAGATGTTTTTGTTTTGGAAAATAACCAAGAAACCTCCAAAGTTCCTGAAACTTCCCTCTCACCTCATTTTATAAAACCCTAACCCACACCTCCTTGCCTATAAATAACTATGCCCTGAGCAACCCCATCGCCTTTGTAACTCAATGCACCAATCAATTTCACTTTTCATCACATTTTGATCCCCTGACGAATGAGTGAAACCTATGGACTTGTGATGGCTCACCCTCTCACCTCTCTCCATCTCTGACGAAATCAAAGGTATCTTCAAGTTTGGATTGTCCTCTACTTTCTATCGCATCTTTCACTTTTGAGTTTGGTCGCATTTTTCATTTTTGCCCAAATTCCCTAGCTGGTAGTAGCTGCTCTCAATGCCATGGCATGGGCCGACGAGTTGGGGAAGATAACCATTATGCATTTTTACCAAAGTGTCCTGGCTCAGCTTCTTTCTGGCTTTGACTCGCACAAGGACACATTAGTCCTTTTTCCCAGTTTTGACCGCCCTGACCCGGCTTTGACCGGTGCCAGGCTGTGAGGTGGGACATTGACTTTGCTCACTGTGATTGGGCCAAGTAGTGGGCCCGGACCCACCCTCTCGATCTCTCTATCTATTTAAAATGAAAATCAAATTTTCTAATTTTCTTATTGGTCGATTTTAGGAAATTTGTATCTATTGATTCCTTGGGCCAAAATTAAAAGTAAAATATGTTCTAGACTCAGAAAAAGAAGATCTATCTAATAAAAATAATTTTGATGCCTGGTTTTGAGTTTTCAATATAAGTGTTTTTGGGAATGAATTAATTTAGTAAAAATCACTAAAAATACCCCTAAAAATCCATATCTATAAAATATATAAAATTATATGTTATTTTCATCAGAAAACCCTAACTAAGATAGTGGTGATGTTTTCAAGACCTAAATCAATGGTTTGTAGAAAAATTTGATAACTTTAGGGTTTTAAGTCTTTAATGCTTGTACATAATTCTCATACATGAACATGGTTATGATATTAGGATAACTGGGCTCTGATCTTGCTTAGGGTTTTTAGAGAGTGGTTTCAAGGACTCTAAGGAAGAGGTATGTGCTTCTAACACCTTAGTTGGGATATTTATGCCTTAACCTAATATTCCCTAATGAGGCTTAATTGAACCTAACTCTTTTCTTGAAACCCTAATTTCTTGTGCCTCAAATTAGATCATAGTTTGTTATTGTTTGGGTTTTTAAACCCCACTGCCATGCTTATTGATTCACATGATTATTCTTGCCATGAATACTCTTTCTAGCATGTAGATTTACGTTCTGTTTAATGTTAAGTAGCGGTACTTATGTACAACCACCCATAGAGGACATGTATTTATTCGCCCCGGGGAATGTTTTTATTCTCCCCATAATATTGTAGGTGACTAGGAATGTCTTATTCTCCCCACACCTAAGGTTAGAGGTCTGGTAGGTGCCTCAACCCTACTTAGTTAGGTAGACACAGTTATCGTACATGCAAAACCCCATTTAATATAATTGTTAATAGCAAGTTTCTTTTGATAAAGCCTCATATTGTTGTTATCTTCATCTTACGATGAACCCTAGCTTGTTTTTACTTTCTTACTTATCTTGTTATCCTAGAATATTTTTGTGACACATACTTTTCTTCCCTTTCCCTTTTGTTGGGTGCTTTCCCAACCACCCAGGTGTTGGTGCTGAGCAAGGAGAAGGTCAAGTTTGAAGGAAGCTTTCTTAGGAGTAGATCTCAATCTCTTTGGAAGGATGACTAGGTTGCTATAGCTAGATCCTTTTTCTCTTATCTTTTCTTTTAGGAACAAACATGTAATGAACAATGAAAGCCATGTAATAGGCTTAGTATTTTTATTTCCGCTACTATTGGCATTTTATTATCTATCTGGAATCATGCTTATTTATTTGAAATATTATGCAAGCATCCAAAATTCTCTCTCTTTTTGTGAAAAGTGTGGATGTTTTATATTTCCTTTAAATTTTGGTAAGGAGGTGATCTCGCCTCTTTACAACATGGTATCAGAGCCTTTAGGCAACTATTAGGGCATGAAGTTGAAGCAAGGGTGACTAGAAAGGATTGGGATTTTGGGAACTGGCAATATTTTCCTCCACGCCACTAGCTTGGTTTACAAGGGCTCCCGAGCCCATATCATACCGCCCTGGCCTGAGCTGATATGAATTGCCCAAAATAGTATGCTTTTAGGTAGTAGCAATTCTAGATATCATTTTCTCATCTCTGCTTCTATTCCTTTATCGTCTATGATTCTATACTCATGAGAAACTAATATGTTAACACTACCTTTTAGGAGAGGTGACTTGTTCGACACCATGAACCAGGAAAAGGAGTCGAACCCTAATGACTTCAGCACTCATGTGACGCTTGCGGTCAACCATACTACTCTGGGTACCCCTGCCTTTACACTGGAGCAGGAGCTGGCAATGTTGCGCCAGGTGTTGTCTTCCACCCTGATGGGGTAGTTCAACACAATAGCTGCCAACGTCAACAAGCCAAGGGAGTTCACCCTCACTGACTTCATAAAGATGCAACCACCCTACTTCAAGGGCGAGAGTGAACCCAACATGGTGGACAAAGCTGACGACTGGGTGTTGGCTTTGGAATGGACCTTCGAGGGCATGGGGTGCCCTCCTCACCAGAAGGTTCGGTTCACGAATTATGTGTTGGATGACCCAACACGCGTCTGGTGAAATGGTGTCGCCTGCACCCTACGTGTATGATGGAATGGTGTCGCCCGCACTCGGGACACCTCTACCATGGAGTGGGACCAGTTCCTAAAGCTTTTCAGGGAGAAGTACATCTGCCCTGCCTTCATAAGAAAGAAGGAGACTGAGTTTTATAGACTCAAGTAGGGAGGCATGAGTGTGGCTGACTACATTCAACAGTTCCTACTGTTGGAACATTATGCCACTGACCTTGGAACCGAATGAAGGGCAACATTGTTCTTGCATGGCCTAAACAACTAAGTGGGCCGAAGTCTCATTCTACAGCTTTCACTCACCTTTCAGCAGATGGTAGATAAGGCCCTAGCCATCAAGTCCTACCATGATTTTAAGCTTCTAGACACAGCAATGGCTACAACAACAACAAGAGGAAGAATCTGAACTAGAATGAGAATCACAAACATGACCGATGCAATAGGTGCTCTCACCACCATCCTCTAGAGAGATGTCTTGCCAATGATGAACCTGCTCATAAAGACAATCGGCCTCCTCTGACCTATCACGAGTGTGGCCAAGTTGGGCACATTTGACCGTTCTGCCCTCGTTTCAAGTAGGGACAAAATAATACTCAGCAAAATAATGCCCAACAGCCACAACAGCCAAGGTAGAACCCGCCTATGCGTAATAGCAACAACAACAACAACAACCAGAACCTGAGGCGACTGCCAATGGAGAGGAGGAATGGGAGAGTGTTTGCTCTCAATGCTAAGGAAGAAGGTGAAGACAATGAAGTTATTGAAGGTATCTTGCACCTTAATATGCATCCTTTAAAGGCACAATTTGATTCTGGCTCATCCAATACCTTCATATCCTATCAGTTCGCTTCCATGTTAGAAATAGTATATGAGTTATGGATCATATATTAGATGTAAAAACCTCTAGTGGTAAGATCTGCTCTTTGTACCTCCAAACTCTGACCATGGACCTTTGTATATCTGGAGTAATGTTTCTGTAACATCCCTGACCTGGGTTATGCTTTAACCCTAGAAGTTTTTCTTAAGTAAGTCATTTATATTCTTGTATTTATCTTTTGAAAAGTAATTAAGACTGAAGGAGAGCTTATGTTTCAATTTTGGTCCTATTTGAATAATGTTGAAACAATATTTTACCTATTTTGGACTAAAGTGCAATTTACCCAATTTAAGGGATTACCTTGCAAATGTTACATGATAGATATTTCTCAAGTGTTATAGCATCATAAGGATGAGAGTGATGCTGAGGTATGGCTTGTGAAAGCCTAAGTTCCAAGAAGGAGCTTGTTTGAGTAAAGCTTGTGTATTGAATGCTAGTTTTGGGGTAATTTCCAATTTACCCAAAACCTAGGGTTGAATATGTAAAATACCACCTCGATTATGTCCCTAATGTTTCTTGGTATCATTTAGAGAAAATAAAAAGAAAGGATCGTCTTGTTTGAACTACTTTTGAGGAGAGATAATATTGATAATAAAATAATCAAGATTTAAGCATAAATGAAGCCCTAATTTATTTTGTAGCAAAAATAAATATATTATTTGAAGTGCCCATCAACTAAAAAGGTTGTGTTTGAAATACTATAGTGCAAGGACGTCCAAATTCCTTGATTTTCACCGAAATATCCTAAGTAGGTGAAGAAATCCACTCACATTTGTTAATTAAAAAGTAATGTCCACTAAAAATGGATAATAATATTATAATGATTAAGGTGCTTAAGTGATTGCTTTTAATTCAAGGATAAATGAAAAGATTTTGAGGGAAAATGAAGATGTCTTCGAATACAAGGAAGTTAGGGGGCATGTGGCAAGAAAGTGGATGAATTTTCTCCTACTTTCTCTCTCCTAGAAAATCAATTACATATACTCGATTTTCTCCTTACTTGAAAGGCTATTTTGCAAACCACTTTCTTCCCTTGCTTTGTCCGACGACCAAGGAGCTTAGGAGCAGGAGGAAAACGTTCCCCAATATGAAGGTAAGCTCCATGATCATCTTCAACCTTGAATTGATGGTTGAAATCGGATTTCAACATTGATTTTCTTCTCTCTTCTATCCAATTCTCAACCTTGGCCATCTTTTGCATTCAAAGAGTTGGAAACGAACCTTGGATAGTTGAAGGAGTTTTTTTCACCATTAGAGACGTGAAGTTTGAAGCTTTGAAACTACTTTGAAGGTGGGTTATATAACTTGAACCCATCAATGTTATTATTGCTTTCAATTCATTATCACATGTTGAACTTTTATTTCTTCTTGAATTATTGACAAATTTATCATATACATGATAGTAGAATTTAGAGGTCTAAAGCTTTATGATGATGACATCATCTTAGCACACACCTCAAGAGTATCAAGAACAAACGGTTGCAATTTTGTGACTAAATGGTTTCAAAACCGTTAGAGGTCAAACGGTTTCAAACCGTTAGAGACCAAACGGTTTCAATGGATTCAAGGATCAATTGGTCTCATGACCTAATAACTTCAAGCAATCAAATTCAATTGGTTTCAAAACCCTAGAATCAAACTCAATTGATTTCAGAACCCTAGCTCAATTGATGTTAAAACCCTAAATTAGGTTCAATCGGTTTCATTTCTGATTTGACCAAACGGTCTCAGACCGTTTGACGACCAATCTGTCTCAAACTGTTTGAGGACCAAATGGTCTCAAACCGTTTAGGGTTATCCAATCATCAAATCTTTTGAGGATCTTGGATTGAAACATTTTCAAAATTGTTTGATGAGTAAAAGGTCCAAAACCGTTTGAAGGATTTTGAGACCAAGACCATTTGATGGTCTAACGTTCTCAAACCGTTTGAGGTTTTAGACCAAGACCGTTTAAGGTCTAACAGTCTTCAGACCATTTGATGAGAAAGAGGTCAAGACCATTTAAGGTCTAACGGTCTTCAGACCGTTTGAAGGGGCAATTGGTTCAAGACCATTTAAGGATGTTGAGACCAAGACCGTTTAAGGTCTAACGGTCTTCAGATCGTTTGGAGGTTTAGTCCAAGACCATTTGGAGGTTTGGTCCAAGACTGTTTGGAGGTTTGGTCCAAGACCGTTTAAAGGTTCAATTGGTCCAAGACCGTTTGAAGGGTCAATTGGTCCAAAACCGTTTGAAGGTCTAATTGGTTCAAACCATGTAAGTACTAATAACCCATTAAGTGATTGAAGAGTATCGCAAGGTTGTTTTCAATGGAAGCACCTCTAAAGTACTTAGGTGATTAGTATAATTAGAGTGATTATAATTCGATGCTTATGAAGGTAATAAATTCAATACACTATGATATGCATGGTTGCATGTCCTTAGTGAAAGGTTAAGTCAGCCTAATAAGGTATGATGGTGATGTGTGTTCCTAGTACATGGAATAATGATAAGCATGTTTTTAATATTTAAACAATACTTTGTGCTCCAAGATCTGTGGAAGCACTGATTTAGGGTTTGGATTAATGAGTTAATCATAAAACCCTAATTAATATTAGATGGGAAACCCTAACCCTAATATAGGGTTATGTTATGTGAAACCCTAATATAGGGTGAGGTTATGTGAAATCCTAATTGATAAAGATGTGAAACCCTAATATAAGGTGATGTTATGTGAAACCCTAATATAGGGTGATGTTATATGAAATCCTAATTAATAAGGATGGGAAACCCTAACCCTAATGCGAGAATGGTGATGTTATCTTTGTATTTCATAATGTTGATATGTAATTGATATGGTTGTTATCCAGTATACTAACCATGTAGGTATCATGATGATGAGCATAACTAGGTATGAGCTATGATGTTAATGGGCCTTGTGATCCATTATTTTATTTGTTGCCTAGTGAGAGGTGACAACAAGAAGTTGAATATGCCTGGTGAGCTGTGTGAGATGCTTGTGTAACAAGTATCATGAATACATTGGTCAGATGACCTGGAAGTAATAGTTACCTGATAATGGTAACCATGTTCAGTGATGAACTAAGGGTTTGAATAACCTGATCCAGTAAACATGATGATGATAATGTTGAAGGATGTGAATTCCCAGTAATGAGATAAGGGATTGAGATCCTAATGTTTAATAAAGTTTTGAAAAGAATTTGATAGAAGTATTGCATGTTTCTTTGTAGCATTTGTCATAATAATCCTTGTGTGAAAACTTGACTAATGCTAAAAGAATATAGTAATGTACTTAATTAATCAAGTGAAATCTTATCATGTAGAGCCCTAACCATAGATCCATCATCGTCAGTAGTTAGTGATGGTGAAACAGGTTTTCCTATGGGAACTCCTGGAATGCATATTTTTGAATATGTGGGGGTAATGGGTGAATATATCCTTACGCCTCATAGGAATGACTGCGGGCCATTTCCTATGCACATGAATGGTTATGGACCATATCCCAATAAGAGTATGGCTACGGTACATGACTCCAAAATACTAGACATTGGCTACGGGCCATATCCTAAAGAGAGTATATGCTACGGGCTATAACTCTATAGCGAAGTTGCCAGTATACCCTAGAAAGGTATTTTAGCAAGAGACACAAGATGTCCTGCATGTGGTCTCGCACTGACCGAGATAGATGAGGTGATGGAGTCTGGATCTTCCATTAACCTTGTATGGTACCGATGCTTTACGCTGTCGTGGTCGGTTGGAGTATGAGCGGTATACCTCATCTCCTTAGGGCATAAGTGTGATTGTAAAATGTAATCAGCCGTGAAGCATATTTGCTTAAGGATGAAATACGGAAATCATTGGTTGATGTTAAATTGCTTAATGTATCCTAAAATGGATAAATGTTATACATGTTCTTCATATTCCTTTTTAAAATGGATAGATGATTTACTGCTTTATCATTCATAGTTGTAATTCTTTAAAAGATGATATTGCTCTATTTTGCCTAATAATGATTAAATCCTACTGCTAAATAGAGATTCCTCTGTTCAGTTTATCACTATTTATCTGCAATAATAATGTTTCTGGCATAGAGTTATATCTCTCGCTGGGACAATTTCAATTGTCTCACCCCGTGGAATCCAACATTTTTAGGTGGATGCGAACGAGGAGGTAGAAACCATATAGAAGGGGAAGAATAGCAGAATCAGGGACAACAATAACATCTCAGGTGGAGATACTGACTGTCGTATCTTGTAGATATGAGTCATATGTGTCGTCTCTGTACTCTCAGGTCCTTGGAGTTAGTACTTAGTGTTTTTATGATCGGTCTGAGATTTTGGCATTGAATGCCTCGAGGTTTTATGTTTCTTATGTGTAGATTTAACAAAGCAACTATTGTATGTAATCCTCGAGAAGTGAAGGTACATGGTATGTACTTTGTGGACCAGAATGTATATATAATATTTTGGTTCTTGTGATAAGAGTTTCCTGGAATTGGATCTCTTTGCAAATGGTTTTAATTTTTAGTGATTTTTGTTAATCTGCTGCTAATGTTTAATTCCGCTTAATCAGTAATGAGTTTTGTCAGCTGTCGTCACAGTTTCCCACATATTTTGTCTTGCTCGACATGACCGCCTTTGATGTCACCTTGGAAATGGATTGGATGAAAAGGTACAAAGTAGTTTTGTTTTGTGAAGAATCCAAGGTTAGTTTGTTACATCATGATGTGGAAAGAATGTGTGTCAAAGGTAGGAAGTGAGAGGAGTGACAATTTTTCATCTTCACCATTAAATCTGTAAAGCTTGTCTTGCAAGGGTGTCGAGCTTTCTTAGCTTCTATAGTCCTCGATGCTACATCTCCTACTCTCGACCACATTGATGTGGTGAAGGACTTCCCAAATGTCTTTCCCGAGGAGTTAACCGGGTTGCCACCAACTCGCAAGGTGGAATTCTCCATTGATCTTGTACCTGGAACTTTACCAATATCGAAGCCGCCTTACCGCTTGATCCCTACCGAGCTGGCCGAATTGAAGAAGCATCTTGAAGAGCTTATCGACATGAGCTTCATCTGCCCCAACATTTTGCCATGGGGAGCCCCTATCCTATTTGTAAAGAAGAAGTATGGTTCGATGCTAATGTGCATGGACTACCACATGCTTAACCAAGTGACGGTGAAGAATCGTTACCCTTTGCCTCACATTGACGATCTATTCGATCAAATGAAGTCAGTCACTGTATTCTTGAAGATGGATCTACGGAGTGGCTATTACCAGATGTGCGTGAAGGATGATGATGTCCCAAAGACGGCATTCAGAACTCGCTATGGGTATTACGAATTCATGGTCATGCCTTTTGGTTTGACGAATGCCCCTGCTTCCTTCATGGACTTGATGAACCGAGTGTTCTGCCCATACCTTGACAAGTTTGTGGTGGTGTTTATCGATGATGTTTTGGTTTATTCTGAGATGTTAGAACAACATCATGAGCATCTACAAATTGTACTCAACACACTGTGAGAAAATAAACTCTATGCAAAATTCTCAAAGTGTGAATTCTGGATAAAGGAAGTTATGTTTTTGGGCCACATGATTTCTGTCGGACATATAGTTGTTGATCATGTGAAGGTAGAAGTTGTGACAAAGTGGAAGGCTCTGAAGAACCCATCTGAAATATGTAGTTTCCTCGGTTTAGCTGATTACTAATAGAGGTTTATCAAGAGCTTCTCTAAATTGGTCTTGCCTTTGACCAAGATGACACGAAAGGAGGTCAAGTTCTCATGGACACCTGAGTGTGAGAACAGTTTTTAGAAGTTGAAGGAGTGTTTGACTTCTGCTCCCGTACTTGCTTTGCCTATTGAGAGCATACCCTATGTCATCTACACCTCCAAATAGGGCTTAGGGTGTGTCTTGATGCAAGATACAAAGGTGATCACCTATGCATCTTGCCAATTGAAACCTAATGAAGCTAATTGGCCTACGCATGATTTGGAGCTTGCTGCTATAGTTATGCTCTAAAGATCTGGCGACACTATATTTATGGTGAAAAGTTTGAAGTCTTCTCCGACCACAAGAGTCTGAGATACATGCTGACTCAAAGGGATCTGAATCTGTGACAATGTAGGTGGATGGAATATCTCAAAGATTATGACTTCACCGTCACCTATCATCCTGATAAAGCAAACATCGTAGATGATGTTTTAAGTCACAAGAAGGATGTTGTTTGTGCTGCTCTGAGACGTTAAATGTGGTAAAATCTCGAACATATGACTAGTTGGAAACCTCAACCTGTCAATTCAGTCGATGAAGACAAGTTGTGTGTTCATATGGCTAGTTTGAGTGTTACACCGACCTGGATGTCAAAAGTCATTGCTACATAGTTGGAAAGTTCTGATCTAGAAGAGATGAAGGACTTGACTGAGAAATTGCAATCTGACTTCTCTCTCAGAGTGGATGGTATTGTTCGCTTCAGACAAAGGTTGTGGATTCCTAACGTGGGAGATCTGAGACAGAAGATTCTGAGTGAAGCTCATGGGTCCAAGTATACTATTCATCCTAGCACAAAAAAATGTACAAGGACTTACAACGAAGCGTATGGTGGAAGAAGATGAAGGATGATATAGCTGTGTTCGTCGCGAAGTGCTTGACATGTCAGCAAGTCAAGATCGAACATCAACAACCTGGTGGTCTTCTTCATCCTCTTGAAATTTTAGATTGGAAATGGGAGAATATCACAATGGGCTTTGCTACTGGTTTCCCTAAGTCCAAGAAAGGTTATGATGTTTTTTGGGTGGTTATTGAACGACTTACAAAATCTGTTCATTTCTTGCCTTTCAAAACCACATATATAGTTGTTGAGATGGCTCAGTTATATGTGGACTGGATAGTTCTCCTGCATGGTGTGCCTGTTGTGATAATTTCTGATCGAGACCTAAAATTCACTTCTCATTTATGGGGTCAGATTCAGGAAGAGATGGGTACTGATCTGCATTTCAGTACTGCTTACCATCCGCAAACCGATGGACAATTTGAGAGACTTGCTATGTGCTTGTGTGATGGATTGGGGTGGTGTATGGGATCGATATCTGCCATTAGCAAAGTTTGCTTACAACAATAACTACCAAGCCAGTATTGGTATGCCACCTTTTAAAGCTCTCTATGGTAGACCTTTTCGTTCACCTCTACATTGGGATGATATTGGTGAACGGTCCCTAGTGAAGAAGGATGATATGCAGATGATGCTTAAGAAGGTACAACTGATAAAGAAATAGATGAAAGTTTCTCAAGACTGACAAAAGATGTATGCTGATAAAAAGAGGTCTTATATTAGCTTCTTAGTGGGTGACTATGCATTTATGAAGATCAAGCCTATAGGCTCTATTACAAGATCTAAAGTAAAAGGCAAGATGAATCCCCGCTATGTTGGACCATTTGAAATCTTAGATAAAGTTGGAGATTGTGCATACCGCTTAGCCTTACCCCCTACTTATGATAAGATTCATAATGTGCTCCATGTCTCTGTGCTAAGGAAGTATGTGAAAGATCCTTCTCATGTACTCACAATTCAGCTTGTGGAGATTCATGAGAATCTGACCTATGAAAAGCTACATGTGAAGATCTTTGACTCCTGAGTAAAATAGGTGAAGAACAAGGGGATAGAGCTAGTGAAGGTTTTGTGGAGATATCATGGTTTGGAAGAGACCACTTGGGATTTGAGAGATGAGATGTTACATACTCACCCTTCCCTTTTTGTCTGAGATTTCGGGGATGAAATCCTTTTTTAAGGGGTGGAGTTCTATAACATACTAAAATCTACTATGTTTCTCTTTATACTATTTTTCAATAAGATTTGTTCTTCATTTTCGTCCCATGTGTATTTGGAGTTGAATTAGTGGAACTGTGATGGTTATTGGATAAATGTTTCCCCTATATTCTTAATAAAGGGTTTTATGCACAAATACCTCAGTAGAAATCTAAGTAATGGGTCTTTTGTGCAAATGTCTACTTAAGTAATAAAAATAATGATGGAATTCATGCTAGAACTTTCTAGGACTTTTTAGAATAGGAAAAAGAAAAGAATACCCCAAAATATACATAAAGAAGATGATAAATGCTATAAATAGATAAAAGGAGATAATGTAGAATATATTGTTCCAAAAATCACAAATAGAAAGCCCACAAGATAATTTGATACACAATTTTATTTTCTTGAACTAAAAGTTACTTAAGGGCCAAGTGTCACCCAATATAGAAAATATAAATATATATACAAGCCTTTATTAAAGGAAAATATGAAATAAGCCAAGAAAGAGAAATAAAATATCTAATGTTCTCAAATTGGAAAACTAACTTCAAATTCATAATCTAAATATAAGAATAAGTCTTTGGGCAAGTTTTTAATTAATTTGGATGATATTTGAATAATGTGAAAAACTAGGAGAGAGAAAGTGTAGAACCTTCATTTTGAGAATTAATTAAATAAATGGCACAAACATGATCAACTAATGGAAAAATCCTATATAAGACATTAATTGGGAAAAGTGGGTGGAGTTTGATCATATTTGGATAATCTTAGAGTCATAAATGAAGGAGGAAAGAGAAAATGAGTTTTGAATTGTTTAACCCATTAATGTCCTCAAAAAGAAAAACTAATTACATATTCCAATTCTACACCTCAATATTAGTTAGGGTATCAATTTTCATTAAATATGGAAATTATTTGAGCCCTCAAAAGAAGAAAGAGAAATTCATTAAATAATGTATGTATCACTTTATTTGAATTATAATGTAACTTGGAAAATAGGTGTCACGCAGCTAATAGGACTTATGCATGCGATCCAACAACTCGTAGATCTCTCTGGATCCATCAAATGACCGAGGATGCATCTTCTACCTCAGTTCAAAGAAGGAAACAATAGTTATGTTGGCAATTTTTCAAAATCGAATATCTCCTTCCACACTCAACCAAATCGAGAAATTCTTGCTTCTTTGGACTCCTCTCATGATTTCACACCAGTTTATCCCAAGATTTTCATGTTTTGGTGAATAATCAAGAAACCCCAAAAGTTCCTGAAACTTCCCTCTCACCTCATTTTCTAAAACCCTAACCCATGCCTCCTTGCCTATAAATAACTATGCCCTGAGCATCCCCATCACCTTTGCAACTCCACGCACCAATAAATTTCACTTTTCATCATGTTTTGACCCCCCAACAAACAATTAAAGCCTCTGGACTTGTAGCAGCTCACCCTCTCACCTCTCTTCATCTCCGACAAAATCAATGGTATCTTCAAGTTCAGGTTGTCCTCTACTTTTTATCGCATTTTTCACTTTCGAGTTTGGTTGCATTTTTCATTTTTGCCTAAATTCCCTAGCTAGCAGTAGCTACTCTCGACTCCATGGAACATGTCCATGAGTTGGGGAAGATAACCCCCCTAGCATTTTTACAAAATTGCCCTCGCTTGGCTTCTTTCTGGCTTTGACTCGCGTAAGGAAACATTAGTCCTTTTGCCCGAATTTGACCGCCCTGACTCGGCTTAGACCGGTGCCAGGCTGTGAGGCAGGCCACTGACTTGGCTCACTATGATTGGGACAAGAAGTGGGCCTGGCCCCATCCTCTCACTCTCTCTGTCTATTTAAAACAAAAATCAAATTTTCTAATTTTCTTATTGGTCGATTTAAGGAAATTCATTATTAATTCCTTGATTTAAAATTAAAAGTAAAATATGTTCTAGACTCAGAAAAAAATGATCTGTCTAATAAAAATAATTTTAACACCTAGTTTTGAGTTTTTCAATATAAGTGTTTTTGGGAATGAATTAATTAAGTAAAAATCACTAAAAAATACCCCTAAAAATCCATATCTCTAAAATATATAAAATTATATGTTATTTTGATCAGAAAATCCTAACTAATATAGTGGTGATGTTTTCAGGACCTAAATCAATGGTTTTTAGAAAAAGCTGATAACTTTAGGGTTTTAAGTCTTTAATGCATGTACATAATTCTCGTACATGAACATGGTTATGATATTAGGACAAGTGGACTCTGATCTTGCTTAGGGTTTTTGGAGAGTGGTTTATAAGACTCTAAGAAAGAGGTATGTCTATCTAACACCTTAGTTGGGATATTTATTCCTTAACCTAATATTCACTAATGAGGCTTATTTGAACCTAACTCTTTTCTTGAAACCCTAATTTCTTGTGCCTCAAATTAGATCATAGTTTCTTATTGTTTGGGTTTTAAACCCCACTGCCATGCTTATTGATTCACATGATTGTTCTTGCCATGACTACTCTTTTTAGCATGTAGATTTATGTTCTATTTAATGTTAATTAGCGGTACTTCTGTACAACCACCCATAGAGGACATATATTTATTCGCCTTGGGGAATGTTTTTATTCTCCCCATAATATTGTAGGTGAATGGGAATGTCTTATTCTCCCCTCACCTAAGGTTAGAGGTCTGGTAGGTGCCTCAATCCTACTTAGTTAGGTAGACATAATTATTTTATGTGCAAAACCCCTTTTAATATAATTGTTAATGGCAAGTTTCTTTCGATAAAGCCTCATACTCTTATTATCTTCATCTTATGATGAACCCTACCTTGTTTTTATTTGCTTACTTATCTTGTTATCCTAGACTAGTTTTTGTGACACATACTTTTTCTTTCCTTTCCCTTTTGCTAGGTGCTTTCCCAACCACCCAGGTGCTGGTGCTGAGCAAGGAGAAGGTCAAGTTTGAAGGAAGCTTTCTCAAGAGTAGATCTCAAGCTCTTTGGAAGGATGACTAGGTTTCTATAGCTAGATCCTTTTTCTCTTATCTTTTCTTTTGGGAACAAACATGTAGTGAACAATGAAATCCATGTAATATGATTAGTATTTTTATTTCTATTGCTATTAACATTTTATTTTGTATCTGGAATCATTCTTATTCATTTGGAATATTATGCAAGCATCCCAAATTCTCTCTCTCTTTTTGAAAAGTGTGGCTATTTTGTATTTCCTTCAAATTTTAGTAAGGAGGTGATCTCTCCTCTTTACACACACAATTATATTATTTTAACTATTTAGTTTAGTTTGCTTTCATGGGAAAATTGGTTTTATTTACATATTTTTTTCAAGAGTTTGTTAAAAAAAGTACCTTGTTTACATATCTTCTCATTCATGTCACCGAAAAATATAGTTTTATGTGTATTATGATTCCATCACTTATTATAAGTGATTATACAACACTTTAAGTAGATGTACTTGGTTTATATGCATTTTTTAAGGAAATATAACATTTACCAATAAAGTTGATGCATCAACCCTATGGTCAATGTTGTTGACTTTATTTCCCTTGAAATACACCCGAGTCCAATGGTTTTACACATTGACCCCTTGGTCAATAGCATCAACATTATTGTTGAAATGTCAGGATTCTATAGCCATTTTTCTCAATGCATCGGCCACCAAATTGATGGATAGACCATCAACGGACTAGTTGGACAAATATGAGTTATCTCAATGAAATGGCGGGGTCTAAAGTTGCAAAACACTATAGTAAGAAATAATGACATGCTCGAAGTAGGATATGTTGTTCCATACTTTTTTTGAAGAAGGAGAGTAAGAAATAGATGTGAGAAAGATTCCTTGGCACCCTCATAGTAGTTGAAGGCATAATCATTTGATGATTTTTTTAAAAGATGCCCAAGACATATTTCCTCGTGTTCTACACCAAGAATCCTCATCATTTGTTATTTCATCATTGATATTGTTCTATTTTGAATTTATCGCATGGAGGAAATATTTACACGATGAATGGTCTCAAGAGGGGTGAGTTGAAATATTAAAAACTTAAACCAAAGTTGTTATACATTCAAGTTATATCACAAACTAATTGCAAATAAGGTAAACAAGCAATGGAGATAGAGATTAAACAATCCAAAAATTATATGACTATTTATAGTGGTTCCACCTCTATAGGATGTACATCCACTATCTAGAGATGTAAACCTATAGTGCTTTGAAACCTTGAGTACAACCTTATATGCACTTATAAGAGTACACCAATAGACCACCCTTTTCAAGATCAAGTGCTAACTAGAAACCTCCCTTAAGGTCAAGGGAGCTAATAAAAATACAAAGGCCTTATCTATCTAATGACCAAGAGTCCACTAGTATAGATCCCACCTATAGAGATGGTTAAAATATTCATATAATGTCAATTTTGTACCAACATCTAAGTGGGAGACACTATAATTAAGGACCTTCTACATCTATTTTGAGTGAAAGGAAAAATTGATGAGACAAGGTCAGCGTCGATTTCTGTGAAAATAAAAATTAATGTCTCACATCGATGTCAACTCATAGTATTGATCTATATCATTGGTTCCTAACCAAGAACTGACTCTATAGTCTAAGATCTTTCATCAGTTACCCTAAAAATCAATGTAATGTGTAATTTTCCCTTTTAAAACTCCAACTTCACTAAGACATGTGTTGTTGGTTCCTAAATAAGAACCAAAACTATGCCAATTATGTTGTCGGTTTTGTATTGAAGAACCCAAAACGTAGAGAGATATTATGGTTTGGTAGCACGACCGTATTAGACAACATGACTGTACGGAAGGATAGGTAGAACAGTTGTATTGGGTGGTGTGACTGTTTTAGAATGGTTATGTCATCGGTTTTATGACCACTCACATTAGTAGCAGCAACAACAATGATGTGTAGTGCAATAGCAGTTACAAAGGAGCATAAGAGTGGCAGTAAAGAGTGACAATGATCATTAGAGAACGAGCAAATAACAAAATGAAATAAAGAATGGGAAAAAGAAGTTTTGTGAGTGTTGTTGAGTTAGTCGCCAGTTGTACAAAAAATAAAAATAGAGGTCTTAGTCATCAGTTGCTTAAGAAAACTGATGACAGAGTTCATTCTCTATCAATTGTTATCCACCAATAAATTTGTGTCATATGTAATTATCTCTGTTAAAAAGATAACCTCTCTAAGACCTGTGTCGTCAATTTCCCATTAAAAATGATGCTAGAGTTCATTCTCTATTGTCAGTTATCCATCAAAACACTGACGCCATATGTACTTATTCCTACTAAAAAAGACAAAGCAGACGAAACATAGAGAGAGGGTTGTGATGCGTAGAAAGAAACCTTTGATTGTGCGATGTGATAACCAATACAAAAAAGCAAGGCCTGATCTCATATCATGGCACCCCTCCACTGAATGGAGTCAAAAAGCTTTCATCAATCATTAATTCATTCTCTATCATTGGTTGTATACAAATAAATTGACCCCATTTGTACTTATACCTATTAAAAACTCCAACCTCACTAAGACATGTGTCGTTGATTTTTTGTAAAAAAGTTGATGATGTAATCCCATTTGTGTGAAAATATTTTTCACAAGGCATGTGGGTGGAACCCTTTGTCATCAATTCTTTTGGAAAAAAACATACACCACAAGGTTTTTAGAGGTAAATTTTTCACCGTGGATATGATCTACGGTATCGGTTTTTATAAAATGCAACCTACGATAGAGTATTTTTGGAGGCAAAATTTAATTTGTGGGAAGTGATTTTGTCATCAGTTTTTGTACAACCAACGCAATAGGACATATCAAATTTCCCCCCGAAAAATTGAATTTCACAGGCTATCTAAGATATCGGTTCTTCACAAAGAGACCAACAATATAGTAAAAAATGGTACCAACATTTTTTCTTAACTAAAGAGACTTGGCCAATAGTGACGTTTGTGCTTTACCAACTGATACTAGAGGCATGTAGTGTTAGTTTTCTACAAAAAATGGCATTAAGAAAAGTGACACCAGAAGTCAAAAAATGTACAAGTAGTCTTTCGCCTTCTCAAAGGACTTACTCACCCTTGACAAGTATATAGTACCTTTATCTTTCTCCTTCCTTTACCAAGGAAGCACCTTCCTTCACCAAGGAATCTTTCTTCAAACCATCCCTTTGAGAGTAAGATTCAAAGAAGGGAAGTGGAGAGCTTTTGAAATAACAATTAGTGATAGATCTCCTTACACATTCCTATTTCACTCGAATGATTTTAGAGAGATCATAAAGCTCAAGATAAATAGTGTATATATTAGCACAAGTACTCAACTATAGCATAGAAGCATGGATGATAACCTTGGGATGAAGCCCAAAGGATCCTATTTATAGTTGAGGGCATCAACTAGCTATCAAAGTCAATTAGTTCAAACTCTAGTCATATCTGAGAGGTTGGATGGGTCACCAACAGATATAAATTCACTTTTTTATTTATCTCTTACATATTTATTGCACTTTTCAACTATGGTACCATTCACCAAATTTAGGGTGCCAAATCTTAGTCAATGACATAATAAGAAAAGAAATTCCATGGTCATCGGCTAATATATGGGGACCAAACTTGACCGATGAGTTTTTTTCATATCCCTGACACCCTTTCATCTGTTGAGATTCATGAAAGTTAGAATGTCAACTGATGGCATCAATTGGTTAAGAAACTAAGGTCATCGGACAAGATTTGTCCAAGACAATCTCTACTGATGAAAGTGCATGGATTGCATTAAACCAATAAATTTGAAATATACATGCTTTAATTAATTCTATTACACCTTTAATATTTACTATTACTCACAATCAATAAAAATGATCTACAAAAAAATTACAAGTGAATAACTATTTTTCTTCAATTTTATAATTACGTGCGTGTATGACTTGAAATTCATCATTCTAGGGTTTGTGGATTTGATTACATTGAGTGTACCTATGGATCCAAAATGATTGCAATAGTAATGTTAGATACACATGAATGGAATGGTGAATTAATCATCAAAATATGGACAATTTACATATGTTAGGTCATCATTCACCGCCTTTTTGAAGATGAGAAACAATTCCTAAAAATATTGAAAAGGATAAGAATTGAATTTCTTTACATTAGAATCTTAGATGAGTTTATGATGAATAATTTACATGATCCTCCTAGATTCATTAACACTAATATGTTTTGTTAGTATTTGACAAAATTCACAATATATATGGCAATTTCATTCAATTCAAATATTCATAAACATATGCAATTTGAGATCCATTTCAAAATAGATGTGTCTTACTCCCCCTTTGTCATATAAATAAGTAGGGGTATAAGAACAATACTAAGGTCTTATCTAATCACCCACTCAAATCTAAATAAACTTAACAACAAAGATGAAATTCTACACGTCATAATCAGAATATGCTCAAAGTTGTCTCAAAACTCATAACAATTTCATAGATAAACATGGTTTGTGCCTAAATATAAACATTATTATGACATGTTGAATTTACAACTAAGTAGACGAAAGTCTATATTATACAAAAACATGAAATGTGAGAATAATATGATGTTCAATGCCTCAAAAAGTAAGTGACATGTATAATATGTTCTAAGATTACAGAATATACGTATAGGACACTCTAGATATTACATTTAATTGTCTAGTTATGGGCCATAGTCTTCATATTCATTCTCATTTTTTGGAGTGATAGGGAAGTAGAAATAACTCTCAGGAACCTCCTCATAAGGACCTTCATAGTAATCATCATCTTCAACTACCTCTCCATCATCATCACCATCCTTATCATCATTATTCATCACCTCATAAACAACCATAGCAACATTCTGTGTCACCTCAAATTTTCTACCTAGACATCATGTATGTAACAAAGCCTCAGTCATGAAGCCATGACAGATAACGACATGATCTTGGGGGTATGTGGGAATGGATTTCCAATCAAAACCAACAAGCTCAGGTGACAACCAGAAGAAGGCACCAAGGCCGAAGCAAAGTTTGGAACATCATGTGAAGATGAGTGTGGAAGGGTCATATGGGGAGTTGCATGTGGAGAAGAGTGAGGTGCATCCATATGAGGAGATGAGTGGAAGGAGGAACCAACACCAATAGCGTGGGCAGTGAATGGGGGGAATGGGAAGTATAACAAAATTGATCATATGCAAAGGAAGGAAGCATATCCTATAGAGTGGAAATAAGGCTAGTAGGTCGGGCATGGGTGAGGTTAGGATAGGTTCATGGATGACATTATGTAAAGGAGGTCATCATAAAGTTGGTTTAGACTTGAAGGGTATAGGAATTATCCTAATTTAATATCACATTAGTTATTCATTAGATAGTGAGAAAGAATCCCTAGAAGGTGGGGTAGATGTAGTCTGGTTGGAGAGGGTGTAGGGGGAGTTAGTACGGGAAGAGGAAACTCCAGGGCTGCAAATGTTGGTCTTGGTATTTGTGAGTGATTTCCTAATGGAGGTTTCACTAATCAAGATACTTCTAGCTCTAAAGGATATTTCATATCAACAAAGAGGTTTTGGCCACTATGATTTTGAAACACTCCATGTATCACGGTAGGCTACGGTGGGTGGGTAATCATTGGTATTTTTATCAGAGTCAAAGAAAGTCATACGGTGGAGGATATATTGAGCCCTTTTAACCATAATCTCATTTAGAAGGTAATAGATAATCAAAGGTGTATTCTCTACATTATTTGCATCTTATTTCTTAGGATGGATATTTGCATTGACAATGAAGGTTGTGACTCTATCCTAAGGGGAGAGGGTAGAGAAGGGAAGGGTGGACTATTTGGTATAGGATACCATGGCTTCTTGATTGCCATATGGATATCATGATACTTAGGTTCATATATGTTATAGAGATTGTCGAGATCAAGAAGATCAGTCCTTTTCTCATAGGGGGGTCCCAAGGATTTTAAAGTTTGAATAATTGAAGTAACGAGTGAGACAATTTTTAGGTATTTCAAAACAATGCTTAGCAATCATGGACTTGATAACAATGAGTCAGTTAGTAGGGAAATTTTTTATAGTGTAGTTCTAAGAGATATTGGCATGGAATTCATCTAGTGCTTTCTGGATTGAGTCAAAATTGGAAAAAATATAGTGACACACAAGAGTGGAGTCAAGATGGCGCAATTTGAACAACTTACATGTGTTGAACTTCTCTAGACATTGGTCTTGATAGGATCTAAAGGGAAAAGGCTTCCAAGGGAGAAAAAACTTCTTCATCTTTTATGAGCAGGTAGGTAAACGAGATGGTTCTTAAGGTGCTAGGAGGGGGATTGGTTAACGTTTACTCTCTTGGTTGATTGAGTTTTTTATTTTGTGGGAAATGAATGATGCCCCATGAAATAAGTAGAAAGGATAGTGGCTAGGGTGAGGGAAGAGCTAAAACCAAGGTCAGAGAGAGAGGAGGAGGAGGAGAAGGTCTACATTTGAGTTTACAAGGGTTGGACGTAGGGGAGGACAACAAGTTCGAGTTTACAAGGGTTGGAGGTAGGGGAGGACAACAAGGTAAGGTTGTCAGTTGAGTTAGAATTAGTCAAGCCATGATTCTTTTTGTGCATCCCACATCTTGTAGGAGTAAAGGAAGATACTTGACTCAGTCGGTATTTGTCTGGAAAGCATTCACTTTGTAACCATTTATGATGCTCTATTTTAGCCATTCAATTTGATAGGTGACTTCACGCCCCATATACATCTCCAATTTAATTCAGGATCATACCCATTTATTTGACATTTTACAATAGTTGACCTTCAAGGGTCTAGCAACAAGGATGCTTTGTTTAGAGATGCATCCATCCTTATTTTGCGAGAAGACTGGTTTAAAGCACTGAAGTCCGTGAAACATGTTCTGGCTGATCATATTAGATGCACTCTTCTTGGTTTAATGTTCTTTAACAAGTAAAAAGTACATCCTTATCTTTCCCACGAAAAAAGTCACATATGTAATATTTTCATTTTTTTTAATATATAGTTTGTAAGAAGGTATATTGTTTTATGTTTGTTAATTGGTTTCATGATATATTTATGCCGCAACAGATTGTCAGTAGACAAGGTTTCTACATCAAGAAGGTTATTCTGAGAAAAAATTATTATAGGACTTAATCCTATAATAACATGGTAGGATCCAATAGTAATTGGTTATAGTGTCTAATTTGTGTTTTTCTCTCCTTGTTTTTTTTAAGGAGTGGAGTTTTGAAGAGGAGAGAGGAGGAGATGTTGCAATGTAATTGGTTTTCTTAAAAAAATATAAGACCAGTCCTATAGTAAGTTTTTTTATTATCCTGGCACTGCAGGCACGTTACCTACCATTAATAATGTGCTCGAGCAAACCATCTCTCTATCAATCGGGTTGTTTATAT
The DNA here is from genome assembly GCA_963693085.1 of Alisma plantago-aquatica. NCBI lineage: Eukaryota > Viridiplantae > Streptophyta > Magnoliopsida > Alismatales > Alismataceae > Alisma > Alisma plantago-aquatica. The sequence goes on from OY856409.1 coordinate 793,170,828, forward strand.
ATGCCTCACCATTATTAGCCCTCACGATCTGTTTTTGTGCAATGGCATCCGAACAATGGATGCAAAGGTCCCCTTTTCAGGTAACCAAATTGGACCAAGCGGTATACCTGATAACATAGAGTAACGCTACCCACATCCGGCAGCCCCACCCAACTACCCACCCGGTTCTGGGATGTTGCGCCCCACTACCTGCAATAACAGTTAGCAGCAATTAAAATAATAAAGGATGAGGAAAGTAGAAGAGAGAGAGAAAATGTTTTTGTCCATAACTTTCAATCCGGAATGTATTTTCGACGAAATAAATTGCATTACAATCCTTGTAGAAAATACTTTTCAACGAGACTAGTGTTGATATATTTTAAAATAATGATATTACGCGAGAAACATAGTATCATATATTAGGATATCATACATATGTTCTGGGTACAGACGTACAGTACTCGTGAGTCATGTACTTTTGAATGAAAGAGGATCAACAATACTTAAGAGTAATGTACTATGGATCCATAAGTACTGTATCCACTTATTAATACTCAAGCATAAGTACAGTACATACCAAATTATAAAACCAAGCATAATTGTATAACTGATGTAGAAGTATAAGTACAGTACATTCATAATCGCATAGCAACATTAGTCATTTGGACTAAGTTGAACACCTACTTGTTAATGATCTCAAAAGTACAATGCACGTCAGCTCAAAAGATCAGCTTTAAAATGCATCCATAAGTACAGTACTCACGAGTATTGCTGATCCTCCTTCATTCAAAAGTACAGCACTCACAAGTATTGTACGTCTGAACCCAGAACATGTGTATGGTATCCTAATATATTGTACTATGTTTCTCGTGTATTATCATTATTTTAAAATATGTCAACACTAGTCTCGTTGGAAAGTATTTTCTACAAGGTTTCTAATGTAATTTATTTCATCAAAAAATACGCCCCGGATTGAAAATTATGGATAAAAATATTTTCTCTCTCTTCTACTTCCTTCATCTTTTATTGTTTTAATTACTGCTAACAGCTAGCGTAGTAAGTAATTGACGCAGAGGAGGCCAGTCCCGAGAACCGGATATGCTCCCGGGGACGTGGCTGGTTATACCTAGAATTTCCCATAACATATGTTCCTATATCTTGGCACGCGCCACTGCACCAGGTATATCGTTTCATCTCTATCAAAGTTCACATGGGATCTTACGCCGATGTTGACCGCCGAGATTCAAGACTACCCTATCTAACTAATAAATGGAAGCACGGGGGATAAGCAGGTGGGAGTTACGTTGAAGAGCACATTGACCATTCAAGGATTCTATATTGCTGGACAGCAGGAAGAATGGCCTAGCGAAATATACGAGTAGGGGCCTTCGTCCCGCTGCTATGCCTCATCCCCAAGCAAACCTGTCAACTGAGTGGGTTGGATGAGTTTGAGTTGGGTGGTCGTGTATGTGGGTCTCGCAGGTGCGGGTCTAAAAGATACATTTTTAAACAGGTGGAAGAAAATCACACCTAAATCCGACTCCGCGGGTTGCGGGTTGTCCACGGGTGTCCATATAAAATGTAGTTGTCCATTGATGCCCATATAAAATGTGGTCAACAATAAGTTGTGAGTACCTTCCCTTAATACAAAAGAACAATCACAACATCTCATAATTGTGTTTGGATGTTAAATATAGTGCAAAGCAACCAATTAACTACTATGTTTGATGTAAAACTAATCCATTCTTTGTCCACTTATGTTTATAACAAATTAAAAGAACAAAACAACAACTAACTATTGTGTTTCTATGTAAATTAAGAAAAGACCAATATAGTTTTCATAAATGAAGTATCACAATTTTTTTTTAATTTAACACTACACATTTCGAATTTTACAAATACTTGTTGTTGTTTAACATAAAGAGAATACAATTGCTATAATTGATGCTAAAGATCTAACTTGTGAAAAAAATTATGTACATCTCTGAATAGGGGCATGTTTATAATAGTATATAAATATATTGACTTTATTTAACTGGGTCACCCGCGAGTTTCACCTGTGAAACTCGCTATATAAACGTGTGGGTATGAGTTTAGGTGATTTTCAAGGGGTGAAAAATTTCTTCACCCAAACCCAACTTAAACAGGTGGACCCGTGGACACCCACAGATTTTGACATGTCACTACTGCAAATCTTGTCAAAGCCGAAGGCCAATTCCTTGACCATTACATGTGAATCCTTGACCAATAGGTCTTGGTCAAGGCCAGTCCCTGACCAACGTATCCTCGCCAAAAGCTCGGTGACAAATAGTGGTTGGCTAGGACCTATCCTTGACCAATAGGGGTGGAATCCCTGGGCAACCATTACAGGAATTAAAAAGAATCTCTTGGGATAATATATTGTATCCAAGGCACATCCACTACTACAGAAAATGCTTTTTACAACAGTTCATTTTTCCATTTTACAACAGGTGTTAACCGTTGTATTAGATCGTGTGGTCTTATGGGGGTGCTTTATACAACATGTGATCGCATGTTGTAATAGATGTATTTTATACAACAGTTAAAATATGTTGTCTTTTAATGAATGGCCTGTTCTAATATGTGTATTTTACACAACATGTGGTGCACCCGTTGTAATATATATTATACAACAGTTGAACCACGTTATCTTTCACTAAACACACCCGTTGTAATAGGGGTATTTTTTACAACATGTGGTTCGCCCGTTGTAATATATATTATATAATAGTTGAAGCATGTTGTCTTTCACTAAACACACCCATTGTAATAGGTAGGTTTATTACAACATACAGTGCACCTGTTGTAATATACATATTTATACAATAGTTGAAGCATGTTGTCTTTCCATACATTCAACTGTTGTAACAGGATTGTTTATACAACATGGTGTGTGTCTGTTATAATATACACATTTTAAACAACAAGTTATGCATGTTGTAGTTCACTAGAAACACCTGTTGTAATAGGTGTCTTTTTTCCAGACACACATTTTGTAATAGGTGTGGATGACACAACATGTGTTGTTTGTTGTAGAATCATACATTTTACAACATATTATTAACTGTTGTCTTTGATTAGAGTTTGACAGGTCATATATCAAACCAATTGTATTGATCAAATTAACCATATTATTAATAAATTATAATAAATATGCAATTATACTTTTTTCATTTTACAAAAAAGCACATAATTGAACAAAATTTCCATCAAACCTTGAAAGAAACTCGTACTGAATTTAATTAATATTAAATCATCTATACAAAGATTCAATAATACAAAGTACTGAGTATCACTCTAGAATCGAAATGAAAACTAACTAAAAAAGTTTCAGACATTGATCTATGCTAAAGAACAAATGTCTCTCCCTCATGCCACATAATCTTATGTGTGCTCAAGAACACATGGCACCCACTAGTTTTAGACCTCATCGATTTCTTCTTGGTTGAAGCAACGAGCAATATACTTTGAATAATACTACAATCGTATGACAAATATATCAACATATTGTGATTTTTTCAATTTATTTAGAAATTTAAACAAGCTAAAAGAATATAATGTTAAGTAGCTTACACATTCAAAAATATTTCTAACTCTCACATCAACGATGTCTTTCATGTACTTCAACACATAATACATGTAATATGTATTGTTCGGCTGCTTTGGACACTATAAAAAATAAATATGAATTTTTTATCCAAATAATTGTGAGAACTTGTTAGCAAATAAGAGGATGGAAAAGTATAAATAACCAAAAAAACTAATAAAAGGTATGTGTATACATAATCAAAAATGTTATAACCAATATTCTATAACCCACAAACATTGTGTAGTGACTGGTAATATAATATGGATGGCTTCAAAACGTAATCAGTGGGTGAGCTATACGATTGTAGTTCCTAGTCGAAAAGATTTCCTGCTATGTCACCATTGCGGCAATCCAAAGACACACAACTGTCTTTCAACAATCGACAAAAATGCATTCATGACTTCCCAGCTCACCTAGGATACTAACAAACATTAGTATGTTTAATATTTCTCTAGAGTAGCAAGACTGCTTCTGATAGACCCTCGTAATTATAATTGATCCTAACACGATTGTGACTGAGGGCTCGATGATGATGATAAATCCCAAACTACAAAACTATCAATTGTAGTCTTGGACCAGTCAACATCTAGCATATTTGGGTTTCAAAAGAATCTGAACAATGGAATAGCTACTAACTTTGATAGAGATATCCTAAAAAAAATGTAGAACAACTAGTCAGATACCCTAGTTTGGATAGCTAGCATGAGGAAGATCATGTGTCATGGGTTAATGGTAACTTATAATCCACCACATTATGCGTATGTTGCAATGCTGTGAAATTTGTACAAGGGATGAGGTGGATGGAAATATCCGTATGTAATTCCCTAGTTCCATCCTGATGTTTTTTCAAAATTGTTTCATATTCTCTTAATAACAGAACATCAGAAAAGAATTTTCCTATGAATCTGTAGGAGTTAAACATATTAGTTTGGGCTCATCGATCCTTTATGGCATTTTCACATAATCCATCTCTGAAGAGAATCTCTCTAGCTGAAAATACACAAAATCAATGGCACATGTAACTAATATTGGAAATATCACCCTAACTGCAAATGCTAAAACATTGTTGCAGGACATTAGAAGCACGTTTGACCAAGCTACAAACATTAGTCACTTGAATCTGTGCACATCCAATCTAAAGATGTCAACTTGATACATATTTGCCTTGGTTTCTAATTAGATACTTCATAAGTCTTTCAAAACACCATAAATATAGGAAATTACTGGGCAAGCATCCGTATGTGCTAAACTAACGTGCTTGAAAACCCAACACTTAGATAAAGGAACAATTCACGAACAGGAAAGCAAAGCAATGGTACGACTCCTCATCATTCACCACTTTCCAGGAAACAACCTGCTCGTAAGAAACTGGCCTCCCCATGCTTGAGGTGCAAAGTCCGGATGGCATGTAGGCAAAACCGTGTTGCATGATCTTTGGAAACTCAGGAAAGAGGATCTTCTGTCCACTTTCATCAAGTATTTTGTCAAGAATCAAGTCTTGCAAAGCTACCAATGTAGTCTCCAACATGTCAAGATCGGATTGATTAGCAAAAGTGCAGATAGGAGATGAAGCATTTGACTTGAATGACGAGCAAATAATTGCATCAGAGTGATTCCACAATAGTTTCAGCAGTGAGTCGCCAGATTGGCCTTCAACTCTGAGAAGATCCACACTAGTGTAAGACTTGATAGTTGAATAGCATAGAACCTGATGTTGCCCCGAGGCCCGAGATTTACATTCTATACCATATCCAAACTGATATGAAACACCACCAAGAAGCATTTTTTCTCATAAGAAAATGCTCTCCATTTGCATAATATGTATTGCATAATGCATAACAGATGGCATGACTCAAAAACTCCAGGGGATAACTTGAAGGGGGGTATAATCACTAATATAGGCCATTCCAACTCTTACGGCCGCATCCATTTCATGGTGGTTGATATAGACCACCTCAAGAAACTAGACTACCTCTTTGTAAGCATCTCATCCCTTAATCTATCTAGTAATCGACTTAGAAGTGTCTCAACATATAAATGATAGATATTATATGATCATTGTTGCTTCCTCTTGGCTATCAAATCCCACATACTTTGTTGCCTGCAAGTTGGGTTTGTTAGAAAAATCCCAGCTTGAAGATCCATCTATTTTATCCTTTTCTTTTTTGTTGTAGTAGGTTCATAATGTGCAAGATTATGATCTAATTCCATGGTTGTATATGAACTGATTGAAACCTTACACTATGTAGTGAATGATAACCTGTTGTTTTTTATCCTTTTTTGCACCTAAGGGCTTAGACACAATTGGTGGGATGTGTAGAATAACTAAAAAGAGACTTCAGGACATTAAGAAGTTTAGAATCATTCATCAGTGGGTATCTGAGCTGATTGAAACCTTATACTAGATAGTAACCCATTGCTAATCATCCTTTATTTTTTCACCACAAAAAGAGTGTGGATATCATTGGCGGGATGCCTAGGAAAACTTACATTTAACATTGGGGCATGAAGAGGCTAAAACTCATCCATTTGTGAAACACCTAGGACTAGGATGGGTGATGCCTACTTGTTTGATGATCGACCAACTCAAGTAAAATATTGGTTTTTTCTTTTGCTACTAGCAGACCCAACAAGGTCCAACAACATGAAGAGACAACCCCTCAGAATAGAGATTAATATGAGTCTAAAAAACTTTAGATAATTTGTAAATATGACATGGATATAATGAAGTTTGATATTCAATAAAGGTGATGGATAGGGAAGAAACTAACAAGTGAACATAAATCTCATTGGCAAGCTTACTCCTAATGCATGAGGAGTCCATATAAAGGTGGTTTGCCCTTCCACATGGATGCAATAAGCATCTGCAACAGCAATATGGTCAGCTAACAACCTAAGCAAAAATGAACCAAAAGAAGCATTGTATATCCTATTAACTATTAATCATCCTCTCTGATAGCAGTATCTAATCCATACCAAGAAAATTTGATAATGCAAGCACATAGCAACCATATTAGGTTTAGTAATTTTTACATGTCACAAGTCTTGGACAATAATTCTAGTTCAGATACATGCTTGAGATCAGAAAAGCAATCTGTTTAGCGTGCAGTTAAGGAAGGGGTGGGAGGATAGCTGGAGTAGTGTAGACACCCTATGATAGACAGTAGAGGATAAGATAAAAGGAGGATACTATCCTTTGGGGATGATATCCACTATACTCTATTCACACCCATATATGAACTCATAACATTAATATGCTTGGACTGTGAGGAGTCTGAACTATAACAAGAATCTTCATTAGATCCAACAATCAAATAGAAATTATCTGTCAGATCACTTTGGGTTTGGCCTACTTCATAGTTTTGGTGGAATTGGGTTCAAGTAGGGTTATTCATGGGGTGATATCATTTCTGGACATTTTATATTATTAGGTTGGTTCAGTTCAGGTCATGTCAGAACCAAAGTTGGGCGTACCAGGATAATTTATTGGGCCAGGTTGCCACGATGATTACTATTATAATGGGTGTTCTGATGGGTATAGATTATCTCAGATTGTTTACTTCTATCTAGTTGGTCTTGGTTCCAACTAGAGTTGGGTTTAGTTTAGATTTATATCAGTATCTGATTAATTTTCTGTCAGATTATCTTAGTTTTTTACATATAGTTGTTTGCCTCCATCATCACCAAGGAGGGTACTTACCATATTGACGCATGCTGGGTGATGGAGCCATGGGTTTTGGCACCTTTCAAAATCCTGAATCTGACCATTCTGCACTTGTAGGTTGGGGGTTGCTTTCTGGAGTGTAGGGTCAGGGTGAGTTTAAAGTGTGTTTAGGTCCATTAGAGGTCGGCTCAATTTAGGTCTCATCAGGTAGATGTAGGGTTGTATTATATAAAATTTGGCCTCTTTAGGTTAATTTAGTCCTAACATAATTTATTTTGGTCAAAATAATTAATTATTTGTGAGTATTCAGTAGTCTACTTAATGGCCAAAACAAGTATACATCTTTTGCATATATATTTTATAAGAAACAACATATAAAACTTATATATAAACTGTGTGACTTACTATAGGTTAGAATGTGATCCAAATATAGATAACATCTTTTAATCCAGCTGTGGGAATTAAAGCCAAGGATCACAGGGACTCCAAGACATTTGCACTGAAGACACCACGTTGTGGCCATCAGCACAGTCGTAGCCAAGCTACCTCAACCTGGTCGTGGCCTCTCCTGCCATGGTCGTGGGATTTAATTGCTCTAATTAGCCAAGATCTATAGAATAAGGAATATCAAGGTCTATATGACTAAGGAATATGATTAAATGTGTTGGAGTTTTATTAAAGGTAACATATATCAAGGTCTATATGACTAAGGAAGCAGTGGCCTGCTCAAGATCCAAAGTTGTAGCATGAAGAACCTTCTAAAATAGAATAATGTACACCTAATATTTCAATTTTATAATGTATACTGGAAAACCCTCCATGGCTTACAACATGAAGTAGTTCAAAGTAGCACTCATAGCTAAATAATGAATTGTTAAGTCCTAAGGAATCTCTAAAAAAGTAGGGGATGGTACACATATCTTAGAGCTATGGCTGAGTTTAAATATATGCGTAAAAATGTACAATGTGAACTACATCCAATTTATTGGAAGTAATAGTTAGGTAGCATACATAAAATGCTGCATGAAGTCTGCATTTTATTTGTTTAATTAATGACTGCATATCAATTTTCAAAATACACACTGAGTCAACATTCAATAGGAAAAAAAGAAAAGTCTAGGTTTTCCAATGCAATAACATTACCCAATCTGAATCAACTCTATCCAATTGATGCTCGTCATAACCACCAAATGATATAGGTGTATCCCTATCAAATATAACTTGTTATTAAATATAATGATTTTTTTACAAATATAACAATTCATAAGGTGAAATAAACCATCCATACATACTTTATACTAGCCTAAGAATTGATATAGTTTTCTGAAATCTCTGGTTGAATACATGTCTAAAGAATCAATTGAATTTGCATGGTTTTTTTCAAATGATATTAAATGGTCTATCATAGTTTGCATGGTTTTCTTAATATCATCCTGCATATGTCAGATAATTGCATAGAATCCAGGGCCTGAGAAGCTTGATTGAATTCTTTTTTTACTTCAGACTAAAGAACTACGTGTCTATATTGTTGTCTTGAGAATTACAACGATGTTCATTCATGTATAATCTATATTTGTAAGTTTTACATCTTTTGTTGCAGGTAGGAAATGTGTAATTTGTATTTGCAACTTTTACCCATGCTCAATTTCCATGGTACCAACAAGGCAGTGCACAATGCATGAATTCATTGATGATGTTCTCAAGGATAATCTTCATGTAAGTTTTATAAAGTAGCAAGATACATACATGAATTCAGTCACAAACAAACCTAAACACATATCGCCATACATACATTGAAGCCTGATTGTCTCTGTAAGCCTTCATAAAACCCACTTCAGGCCTTGGTTTTTTAGCATATGTTAGATACGATTTGAGGGCTTGTCTACAGGGTTCGTCAGTAGTTTTAGAGAATAACAGGAGGCTATAAAACCACCTATTTAGTTTGTGGTGATTGTGTGATATATACAAGCAGAGAGGCAATCTTGCTCCAGGGCATAATGTACCTAAAATGGGGGCACCGAACAAGGAAGTGGACTCCTGGTTTGTGCACTAGAGGATGAGACACCAGAATTTTGGTTGCGATGGTGCTGACACCAACCACTGCCTTGGCCGAGTAATCTAGCAATGATCGTCATCCCTCCTCAACTGCAAGTCGCCAAAGGAGATGGAATCCTTGCTTGCAAGTGGAAGCGGAGGTGATGGTCATCGTCTGTTCCTTGATTGCAAGCAGGCACCAAAAATAGAGATGAACTCCTTGTTTGGAAATCGAAGCCAGTCACTGGTTTTTGTGGGTCTTCAATGCCGGTGACGGGCGAGAGGGGGGCGGGGAGTGTGTCGATGGGTGAAGAATCTTAGATTATGGATGGCAATGTGGGCGAGGAGAAACCAATGGAGGGGGCAGGGAGTGGGGAGTTTATGCCCTAGGGGACTGACGGGTGACTGGGGAGTGCGTGGGGAGGGGGATGTAGTTTGGAGGGTTCCTTTTTTGTGGATTTGACCGCCTTTAAGGGGGCGCATCCCTCTATTTTTTAGTTAATGCTTGGAATTTTATTCATATTGTTACCAATTGGCAAAAGAAAATATCACTAGTACAAAGTTGTGTCATCCAATATCTACAAAAATGGCCTTGGTTTTTGTGGTTCAACCAGGTGGGTCGGCGGGTTTCTTTTTTTTAATGCCTAAAAACGGGTTTGTAACCCACCCAAACCGCCACACCTTCTAGGTGACGGTTCAACCGGTTGAACCTGCTGGTTCGGGTCGGGTTTCAAAACTTTGATATTTAGAACCAAATCCAAACCCAAGTCAGTCCTGTTTGATCCTAGACGGGTGATTAGATGCTCTAGAGGGGGGTGAATAGAGTTGAAAGCACTTAAACAAAATTCAGTAAACCTTCAAGATATATCACAAGATAAGGTTGCTAAATAGGAAATTTGTGTGCAACTAAAACATACATAGTAAGGGAGAAAGAGATTGAACATGCACCAATTAGACAAGATATTTAGAGTGGTTCCACACTTCAAACTAGAAGTATGTCAGTCCACTTGCCTAGAGAGGTCAACCTCTAGGACTTCCAAACTATTGCACTCTTATATTCATTCATAAGACATACAATGCATGACCAAACAAAAGACTTACCTATCCAATACAAAGAGTCTTCTACCTTACCAAGGACTTACCCACTTTGCAAAAGTCTTCCGTCTTTCTTCCAAGGACTTACCTACTCTTGCCCAAGTCTTCACCCTTGCAGGTTTTACCCACTCTTCTTGGATCTTCTGCCTTTGACTTCACCTTCACTCGGAGAAGCTTCCACCAAGGTCTTACCCACTTGAGCTTGAGTCTTATGCCTTATCCAAGGGCTTACCCACTCTAGCTCCAAGTCTTCATCCTTGATCTTCACCAAGGGACTCCTTTCCTTGTTCTTCTTCACCTCTCTTGGACAAGAGAGAGAACCTTCATCATCATGATTGAAATGAGAAATGGGAAGGTGGTGGAAGTGAGAGCCTCACAAGATATACATTTGGGACTAGCTCTCTTACATATTTCCTACTCACTCTAATGGATGTAGCAATTCATTCGCTTAGAGAGAGAGAGGAGGTTGTAGGAAGCACTCAACTATAGAATAGGAGCCTCACATAGAGTTTGCAATGAATGCTCAACCTTGGAATGAAGCCCAAGGGGTCCTATTTATAGCTGGGGATGCCTCTTAGCCTTTGAGAACACTTGTGAATGAAAACTAGCCATTTTGTGGCTTGCAACGGATCTATTTTCACTTGTTGCAACTCCACAACGGCTAGAATCACTTTTCTGTACTTTTCCGTACAGTGCAATCGGACGAGTTTCTATAAGGGTAACTCGACTGATAGAGTAAAAGACAAAGCCGATATTCAGACCATCGGTCGAATTTGTCCTGAGGAAACTCGACCGACCAATGAAAATCGATTTGGTCAGTTACTCCATCGGTCGAGTTCTATGTAAACACAACTCGACCAATGCAATCTTCTGAAAAATTGATCGAGGATGATAGGTCGAGTTTTCAGGCTGGGAAACTCGACCGACAAAGTGCATGTAATCAATTTTCAAAGTTGCATCTAAAGTGCTCTAATATTCGATCTAAGTGCTCCTGATTTTTTCTAAGCTTAATTACAAGTCATACAATAATTACAAGTGATTTACAACATGATTCTAATGGATTTACATCATATTGCAAAAATGTGCACTTGTATTGACTTTGACTTGTCTTTTCTCCAATTTGAGATGCGCAAGTTAGGGCATTTGGAGTGTGTCTATACCTAATCTGAAATCACTCAAGTAGAGACATTAGACACCAATATGTGGAATGGTTAGTCATCATCAAAACACGAGTTTAATCAATTTAGACGTGAGTCAACATTGACCTAATTGACCTTGAATCAACAGGTCCCAAATTCAAAACTAGATTTTGTTCGACTAGTGTCTCAATTGAGAACAAGTTGATTGAAAAAATTAGATTCAAAACAAAATTTGGACCTATATTTGATAATGAATTTATAAAAAATAATTCTCTGATTTCCTGATTATATTTCGTGTTATATAATATTGAGATTGGGTCAGTTTCGGGTCAAAACATCTACCCATAGTGAAAAAGTGTCATTCCCATAAATCCCAAAAGGAACTCAGACCTATATTTGATAATAATATGATACAAAAAAAATATTATCAGATTACATGTTCCTGATAAAATTCTCTGATAAGAAATTGGATTTGGCTCAGTTCTGGCTATATAACAACAAGTCAGAATCTGTTGTATAATCTTGGCATGTAACAACTGGTTATAGCGTGTTGTGTGACTATGGTCTATTACAACATGTAGCTATTACAACAGGTCATCCCATATTGTGTGATAATGATATATTATAATGGGTTAGTTAATAGTGGATATTACAACAGGTCACAACATATTGTGTAAATATAATATATAACAACATGTTGGAGTCTGTTGTGTGATCTTGGTATATAACAACGAGTTTCAATATATTGAATTATCGTGGTCTATTACAACATGTACCAAATACAACAAGCGAAAGCATGTTGTGTAATTAGTACATATTACAACGGATCAGTCTGTTTTGTGTGATGATGGTCTATTACAACATGTGACTATTACAACAGGTCACAATACGTTGTGTAATTAGCGTCTTTTATAACAGGTTTGAATACATTGTAATACTACAACCTATTATAACACTTTAGCACTTGTTGTAGTATCACGCATACTACAACGGATTTGACATGTTGTAAATGACTTTTGTTGTATAAAATATACAATATATAATATGAAAACATGATTGTTGTGATAAGTATGCTAACTACAATATAATCATCAGAACTGTTGTCTATCTCCCATTGTAAAAAACATTTTCTGTAGTAGTGATCCTTGACCAATAGAAATGTATGTTATTTTGTTATATATCCATATATGAACACACATAACATCCAAAATATTACACATCAGAAGTAGATTATCACACATCAGATGACAACACCTTGAATATAACAAAAAAGATCAATGCATTGAATTTGTAATTGTGATGTCTACATCCAAAAAGTATGATTGAAGCATCATGTTTTTTCCCAAAAGGATAACTCATATCCTCTAATAAATCACATTGTTATAGCATTCATATGCATTGCACGACATATCACATTGTTTCAAACAAAAATAAACTTTCATATCGCCATCCAGATCTAATTACTTCATTCATTCTCCCTAGCATCACTTCCACAACTTCCACCATGAGGGCTTTCTCCAAGATTTGCTTCGATCCTTCTACTTTGTGTAGTGTTTCCAATATCCTGCATTTTATAAATATATCAACTTTTTACAACAATATACAAGTTCATAAGTGACAATCAAAACTATTCGTAGAATGTATGTAACAAAAGTAATCAAGTGTAATTCTTATTTATATATGCATGACACATAACACATGTTTTCATCATCATATATAGTAGTCATGTAGTTCTATTGAACAAGCACATAAATAGACTGCATCAAAATATAAATAGCAGCCATGTTGTATTTTAAATAGATGTTTCTTTCTACAAAAAAATATGTTCTCTTATTGTGGATGGTGGGTACAACACGCCGGTTGCTTGGGTTGTAGCCGCCCAAATTTTTTTTATTTTGTTATTATGATACCATGTATTGATTCTAATTTCGTAATTTATATTTTACTGCAACATATGTTTGCAATATAATGTTATAATACCTGATTGAAATGAGGTATGTATCCTGCTTGTGAGAATGTGTATCCATTGTACGAGTATGGAAATGGAACTTGAGCACTTTGCATATTATTTTCATGCTAGAGAAAGATAATGTATTGAGAAAATTTAGTATGTAACTAATTCATTTAAAAAATTTCAGATATAACGTTATATACATTTCTTACATGTTGATGTGTGGATGGTTGTCATGGCCCTGAAAATTGATATCCAGGAAAAAAGTAGTACCATATGAATGTTGACCTTGTGCAAGTATACAGTTATGTTTAAAAAATTATTTGTTTGACGAGAATCTAAAAAATGTTTATAAATAAAATGAAAGATGTAACAAATAGTATAAAAACATGTATTTAAAAATGTTTATAAATAGAATGAAAGATGTAACAAATAGTATACAAACTTGTATTAGAGAAACCAAAGGACGTAATGCACTTAATGTATTTTTCACTTCAGTCATATTTTTGTTATATTCTTCCATTTTTCTCTGTAGTACTTCGACAGTTTCCTATAAATGCACAATGTTAAAATTTACACAATTTAAGTTATTATTTAACTAATACAATCAAATTTATCATAATAAGTTAATCACCTTGTATTTCTTATTTTTATTCAGTAAAATCACATTGGTTGCCCGTATAGAAGCTCCACGAGCACCTATCGTATCATGGCCACTACCAATTAATCATTTCTGATTAGATTTCACAGGTTTAATGATTTGACAAATGGCTTCATCTTCTTGTTCATTACTTTGATTAGAATCATCACATGACAATATACTTTGTTGGGACTTGTGGTGCTCCACAATTTTTTCCTAATAAATTGTATATGCATTGATGACATAATCAAATTTAATGAGGAGATAAAGAAATAATGTAGATTGCTCACCACTATATCCTTGTCTTTGGTATAAACAACTTTTAACAAATCCATTTTACTTGGAGCATGCCCAAGTTCCTTTTCCTGTATTGAAAAATATTATTATTGCATACACACATAGACTTCAAAATATTACACTTAGAGCACAAATCAGTATATATAACTATAATACAAAATTTTGATGTTCTTACCAGCTCATGACGTTTTCTTATAAATGTTTTAGCCCCAGTACAATGATTAATCTGCTTCTTTGATCTATTAATCTTATTCTTCTCTTCAATTGCCTAATATGACATAGACAAAAGATAGAAAATAAATTTTAATTACATAGTAGCAACCTCAAAGAAATGTTTATAAGATTCCTACAATTTTATATTTAACAGCTGCAAATAAGTTGTAACAAAGAATATAAAAATATTTTGTACACCACATAAACGTTTCTGTCCATAAAAAACAAGATGGACACTTGTTTCTACAGTGAAGGAGGGCGGATTTCTAGACTGTAGCATTTCAAAAAAATAGCTATGATATTATTGTGATACCATGTACTGATATTAATCAAATAATAGCGATGCACATAAAATATGAATATTTGTTTTATCTGTGTTTTGGGTTGTTTCCATTTTTCAACCAATCTTAAAAACTGCTCATGATCAATTCGAGAATTATTTGAAATTACTTCCAGCATTGCATCAATGTCATCTTGATACTTCAACCAAAATTTGACTTTCAATTCTGCCCTCCAATCAGTTAGACTAGAACTTATATGTGTCCATACCCTCTCCCAACCATTTGGATGATCATCCAAGTCAAAATAAGCCTAATTCGTATGAAATAGTACATAACTAAAAGTAAATATATATAACATGCCAGAGTGAAGTTATCATGAAAATGTATTATTACCTTTACAATATCTCTTGTGTCGTTGAATGATGATATTGGCATTTGTGGCCAATACTTATCAACGGGCCACAAAGATGGTCTTCTAGCTAAAATCTCACACAATAGGCTTAATTGTTTTCCCACTTCTCCAATTTCAAAGCCATTGTCATCAAAAACTAAATGGTGCCTCTCACCAGGAGGTGGCTTAAGCTTTGAGATAATTGTAGGGCCTCTCCCACACTTTTCAATTGACTGGAGTTCAATGTTTCTTCTCTGATCATTTTCTTCTTCAACATATGTATTTATAGTTGGAGGTGAGGCTGTAGGATTAATAGTTATATCATCTTCTTCAACTTCAATCCTTTGTGCCAACCTTGCTGATTCCTGGACATCTAATTATAATATAGAATATAAAACCATTCATGTTAATATTAACAAACAAATATGATCAAAGTAGAAATAAGTAGAAATGGTTCAGAATAAATGCAACATAAGATACATTTATATATAGAATAAGTTAATATTGTAAGATATGTATGTCTTACTTCCACGTGTTCAAAGACCTATAAAAAACACATACATTGTGTAACAAGCATGTGGCACATAATATTTTCCACTCTCAAGTTTGATTGCCCACAAGTCTTTCTGGATCCTTAATTCAGATAAGTCCAAGCGAGATTGCACAATATCCTTGGACTTACCTTCAACACCAAGAAGTGTTCCTAATATATTCTCACAAATATTTTTCTCGATGTGCATGGTATCTAAATTATGTCTTATCAATAGGTTCTTCTAGTATGGCAGGCGAAAAAATATACTAATCTTCTTCCATGGCTTTGGTAGAGGAATTTTGTCTTCCATTTCCGAACTCCTCCTTCTTTTCCCAGTTTCTGAAGCTCTCAATTCCTTGTCGAACGTCACATTATCATAGCATTGAAACTCATTCCAAATATCCTCACCAACAAGAGACTTTGGTGCATGTCTGTATTCAGTCTTTCCATTAAAGTTCTTCTTATCTCGTCAATAAGGATGATTGTCACTAAGGAAACGTCGATGGTCCAGATAGCAATCTTTTTTTCCATGTTTAAGCCTATACCATCTAGTATCTCTGTGACAACAAGGGCAAGCAAACTATCCTCTTGTGTTATGACCAGAAAGGTTGGCATACGCAGGAAAGTCACTTATGGTCCACAAAATAGCATCTCTTAATGTGAATTTTTTCTTGGAAGGTGCATCATAAGTAGTAACTCTTATTTTCCATAACTCTTGAAGTTCATCAATTAAAGGTTCAAGATAAATGTCAATATCATTTCTAGCATCTTTTGGATTAGGAATCAACAAAGACATGATGAAGTTTGGTTGCTTCATGCACAACCACGGGGGCAAGTTGTATGGGATCAACACAACAGGCCAAGTACTATGAGAAATATGTAGGGCGTCAAAGGGATTGAAACCATCACTTGCTAGCCCAAGACAGACATTACGTGGCTCACTGCCAAATTTTGGAAACTTAGCATCCAATGCTTTCCATGCAGTAGAATCTGCAGGATGTCACAACTTTCCATCTATCACCCGTTGCTTGTGATGCCATTGCATATCCTCTGCCACAGTTGGACACATAAAAAGCCTTGGCAACCTAGGAGTCAAAGGAAAATGAAATAATTTCTTTGTAGAGATCTTTGATGGTTTCTTTTGGGAGAGTGTTTCTGTTTTCCATCTAGATGTCCCACGCCGAGTGCACACTTCAAGTGTCGCACGATCTTTATAATAAATCATGCAATCATTTGGGCATGCATCAATCTTCACTTATTCAATACCTAAGTCTCTTAATAATTCCTTGGCTTCATAAAAACTATTAGGAAATGATTTTGCCCCACTAGGAAGAGCCTCTTTTGTTAATCTCAATTGTGATGTAAAAGACTTATTGGTCCATTGAGATTCAACTTTGAGATTCAACATTTTTACTAGATAAGATAGTTTGGAATGGATCGTACAACCATGGTATAAAGGTTCCCTAGCTTTACCTAGAAGTTTATAAAAATTTTCAACATCAAGATTGATTGGAATATCTACATCAATATCATCTACTGGAGATGTCTCAGGATTCTGCACACCAAAGACATCATGCAACAAGCCTCCGATGTTGTCTCCATCAACATTGTCACCAAGAAGAGTAGTTGTGGATGAAGATTGTCTTTCTCTTCTAGGAATTTCTCCATGGTCAGTCCATATGTAATAATTCAGTCCAACTTTACTGTTCCGGAAATGCTATTACACGATGTTCCATGTAATCGTGGCCGTCAAAAGACCCCATTATCTTTTTTAGGGGTTGGGTTTTGGAATAAACATAAGGTTATGATTGAATGCAACAGCGGTTGCTACAGCAAGCCGCAACAGCAGATCTGAATCGGTAATAATTAGGTGTGAACCCTTTGATCATTACATGTTCAAAAACCTCCTCCTTAGACTTGAAATATCTATTGCCACAAACTTTACATGGGCACAATAATTGACCACTCCTCGCATAGATTTGGTGGAGGAGATTGTGATCAATGAAGGCAGACAAACCATCTTGAAATTCCTTACCATGGATATGATTTTCGATATACATCCAACTTCTATCTGCTATGTAATCCATCTACACAAGTAAAATATGGATAAGTCAAACCTCTAAGTCTTATATATTTGACTGAAAGTAAACATATTAGTTTCTAATAGAACAATGATTGTAATATGTATTCATATGTGCCACCTATCCTATTATTGAACACTAAATCTCACTAGTAAGTGTATAATGTATGTTTGGTTTTTACAGAAATTTTGGCAGCATTTCCCCTTAGTTCTCCAAGTACACCGACATAGATGGAAAAATAACCCACCTAAGTATGTACCCAGAGAACAACTGAGGAAATGACTACCAAAATATCTTTAAAACCAGACACAATATTATACACTCACGTCCTAAGTGAGATTAAGTGTTCGAGAACAGTCCCAAACTGGGGACTATCCAATATTTACTCCTAAAGAGTAAATTTTGGATGGGTTTCTAAGTTAAAAAAATATATGTAGAAATATTTAATATTGTGTTTTATAAAAATATGTTTGAAGTGATGAAATAAAATAAAATTATGACTCATGGAGTATTTTAAAAAAATAAATATATATTAATATACTGATAGTATGCATATTTATGCCGTGTAATATCACTCAACAAATTCATGACAAGTTTGCCTTGGATTTGACTAGCACCATTAATGTTCTAAAGTTTCCAAACACGATGTGTGATTTTTCATTCTAGTTTTACAAAGGTGGAAAAAATCTAACAAAAGTGGGCACGTCGTTAAATGTGTTTAATCATTGATAGGTGAGAGAAGAAAGGCCAGAGAGTAGTAAAATACATCCTAACCCTTAAAAATTGATCCAAATATTTTTTTCTACACAAATAATTGATAAAATTTGAAAAGATTCGAAAATCCTCGCATAAACAAATGATGTTTGCAATTATAGTAGCAACTTGTCATGAACATATTTTTTTATTAAAATTTCTAATCTATTAGATAAAAGTACTAAATAAACATGATGAAATAAAATGTTAATTTTGAGCACAATGAAGTTTTATAATTTTTGTCTCAAGTTTTACTTTCTATTAAATTGATATAACATAAGCAGAATAGAAAAGATAGACCACAAATTAAAAAAAACAAATATTAACAAAATTTCGGTAAAGAAAAAACATATAAATTTTAGTTAAGAAGTAATTTGTCAAAGTCACTTTTATAAATAAAAAAGGAACTCGACGCTAGTATTTAGACATTTTCGAGATTCTAACTAGCATTACAAATGCAAAAATATTTATGTCCAAGATCATCATAACTTTTCGATGCATATAATTCAAATGTAATGAGTAAAAAAATATCTAAATTTTTTCTTTATGTTCCATTATGTCCAAAAACAATAAAAAGTAGAATTTGAACAAGAATTGTTGAAGGACGGGCACCTTTAGTTTCATCTTTTTCATGTCAAGGGTAACCAGTCATGAAAAATAAAGATTTAATCTTGGCATGACATAAGTATGGTATATATGTTCATTTAGTAATGTAACTAATTGAGAATGAACTTATTTGGGCTACAACTAATCACCAATGATTGAACAATTTCTGATATAGTGATCTTAGATCAGAAAAAAGATGATGCATTCCTAATAAAAAAGATGAAAAGGTGTTCCACTGGTAATGCATCATACCTTGTCAGTCTAATCTTCTTCCTTTAAGCGTAGAAGGTCAAGAACTCAAGAATGAAAAAACTTTATATTTGCATTTGTACTACGGTCCAGAATCAAACCACAAGACAACCAGTCTAGAAGCAAACAATCGAACAGTAGATCCAGAAACAATAGTCAGATAACATGTCTAGAAGGAAACCATCCGATATTATATTTGCAACAACAGGTCGCAAGTTTTACATCTGATTATACATAGCGGGAGCAATCAACAACCCTCAAATGACGTGGGTGATTACAGAAGATGAAACAAGGGTTGAAAGAGAGATAACCGAAACGGCCAAAAGAAGACGACGGTCAGAAGCCGTCCATGCTCTATGATCGGACTGATGAACAATGGCAATTAGCAGATGGCCAGTAGAAGGACTCCTAGTTGTGCCTCTACGGACGGTTGTGATGGTGCGAGCGGCTGTGGCCGAGAGCCTGCGCCCGAGAACCGGTGACGAGGAGAGAAGAGTAGCGACGAACGGGGAATGGGAGGGTGAGTGGGCACTTCCTGGACGTGCTCCATGAGCAGATTGGAGGACAGACAACAGCATGACTTCAGTTGGGACGGGAGTTCGGAGGTGACAGAGGGTGAGGTGAGTGCCTTGCGCCTCTACGGACGGTTGGGACGGCACGCTGTTGTGCCCAGAACCGGAGATGAGGATGGAACAATGGCCGCTAGCGGGAACAAGACTTCGAGGGAGCGGGTGTGTATTTGAACTGTCGCTCTCAGTTTCTAAACTGCCGCTAGGTCATAGGCTGTTGGGAGAAAATATTAGAAAGAAGAAAAAAAATTAGTCAAGGATTTAAATTACATTAGCCAGGGATGAGCTTTGAGGACCACTCCTAGTTTCGTCAGGACTTTTATTCCTGGCTAGATATCCCTAACCTATATCGGATTTTGTCCTAGTGACTGGTCTACCCTGAAGCCATCTATATCCACATTTTGGAAGGATATTAGAAGTACAATAAAATGGTGGGAAAAGGTTAGATGACCATAATTATAGTGTGTGTGTGTGTGTGATATATGGGCATGCATTTTATACCTCGCGGGTAGCTACCTGCTCCCTATTTCTGTTAATTTTTTTAGAGTTTCTTACTTTTGACATGTTGATGGTTATTTATCTTGCAAACTGTTACTTTTTAAACATAGATGGTTACATTTGTAACAATATATTAAAAAATACAATTATATATAGTGAGTGTGTTTTTTTCTCAGATTTACTTTTTTAGTTGTATAGTTACTTTTTTATCAACATAGTTACTATTTTGTTCACAGAGTTACTTTTCTGGCCAAATAGTTACTTTTTTTACTGACGGGTAGCGAATTTCAAACTACTTGTGTGTGTATTGAATGAACGCATATATATATATATATATATATATATATAGTGTCAATATTTATTGCCCGCGCGGGTAGCTACCCTCCCACCCTTCCCACCACTTTTTTTCAAAAAAAATCGCAATTGCAGAGGAGTATTTTATCTAGCTCTTTAAAAAATTTCATCCAAAAATAATATCTTTTGCCCCCCCCAAATAAAAAAACCCGTCCTTATATATATCTACTGTATATTTTGTACAGAGTTACTTTTTTAGTCATGTAGTTACTTTTTTATCACCATAGTTACTTTTTTAACATCATAGTTACTTTTGTGTCTAGAAAAGTTACTTTTTTGGTTGTCGGGTAGCGAAACTCCAGGCTACCCGCGCCGGTAATGAATAAACGGTCATATATATATATATATATATATATATATATATATATATATATATATATATATATATATATATATATATATATATATATATATATATATATATATATATAGTCAGGCTAGTGTACACTCGAGTGTACCGGAGGCACCGTACACCTTAGTCATTTTTGAAGATGCAATAATTTTTTTTTAAATCTAAACCATTGAACTTCTTAATTATCATAAGAACATACTATATAATAAATTTTAGCTCATTCGGACACTTATAGGTCATGCATCTAAAGGAGGCAAGAATCATGTATTTCAAATTAGTTTTGTTCGCCGATTTTGTTGTCCTTGGATGAGTGACTTACACTCATCCAAATGAGTTCGAATTTTGTATGTGACCTATTATTATTGTAACCATGAAGATCAATGGATTAGATTTTGGAAAAACATGGTCTAGATAGACAAACACCATTGGGGTGTACAGCATGATCTATACACTCGAGTGTATTCTAGCCTAACTCTCTCTCTCTCTCTATATATATATATATATATATATATATATATATATATATACATACATACATACATATATATATATGCTAAAAGATGTGTGCCCGAGTACATGTAGCTTATATGTACATATCTTCATTTATCATTATTGTACAGTTGTAAAGATAAATCTAACATGGATGTGATGCATACCTATTACATAACATGTGTATCAAAATTCACCTATGGTGCGATTGATGTGGTTATCCGAACCACTTCTACTTCTTTCTGACTTGTATAGTCTGACTGGTTTCCATCGACAATGGGCCGCCAGAGTAGTGGCTCAATATCGACGAGGACGGTAGGTAGCATGATTCTTTGTCAGAGTAGTGGCTCAATACCAATCATGCCATTGTGGTCGTCTCTTCCACTTTATCGGATATAATCACACCAGTCTTATTACTGTTGCCGCACCATGAATGGCTATTTCGTCCCTCTGTCTTCTACAGCCATCCACAATTCATACCACTCCATTGGAAGACTCGAAGCTCGTGAACTGATCACTGTTCTGCCGCTGTCGAAGATCTGAAGCCAAGGGCCCAAGGCAGTGAGCCCTCGTAGCCGCCACCCGGATCTTGGTCGAGGCTGTGCTGCTGCATTAGACCAGATCACTCAACATCAATGGATACTCTTTATCTGACAGCCGCGGTCTCAACATCATCAAATGCCATGTGCCTCTTACGAAAAGAATTTTTTAGGAGTGCCTCCTAGTAACCCCCAATTAAGGGAGACCCGAAGGTCAACACCGTTATTCAATTAACAGGATCAAAGGTTCAACAAATAATCAATAATAATTATGAAATTCTACTAACTAAACTGGAATTTGGTATAAAATTAAAACTTTACTTACCTTTGAAAACTTTGGAAATCTATCTATCCAGAGCTTGAATTATTCTATCTAATCATCCTTGTACTTTATTTCTTATTTTCACAATGTGTCACTTTACTGTTTGTTCATTCCAGGGTTGTACCTAAAATGCCAACAAACAAAACATCAATCAGCATACGGAGATATGCTGGTATGTGAGGACAACCAAAATTTCACAGATATGGCTAACAACTTAATAATCACAATCAAATTATTTAACAAACCAATTTACATTTTCAATGTGTCATTCTCCACCGCTTTTGCCCTAACCCTGACATACCCCTCTAGGGTTTCTCTTTTCCCATTGACTTAAGGCCACCTTCTCAATCCCGAGATTGGTGCCTGGGAGTCACCTCTCATGGTGCTCCACAGTCATGCATCATAGACCACCTTCTCATTCCCGAGCTTGGTGTCTGGGGTCACCTCTCATGGTTCCCATTGGTCTACCCTCATGGGCCTGACCTTTATGGCATCTTCCATCAGGGTGGCATGTAGGTGCGAGAATTCACATGTATATATAACTGTGATAGCCATAGTGACTTTATAATTGCAGTATGAACATCCAAACTGTTTAGATTGCATTCAATGTGAGGAAACATTCAGAAAACCCTTGGGAAACTAATGTGATTAATCATAATTAACCACATATATGTCAAGATGATGTGAGATAGAAATAATCCAATCAACAATAGGCAAGCAAGCATTCAATAAGATCCTGAAACAATTATACAATTCCCTTTTATTACTCATTTCATCAAGATCTATTAAATCTAGCTCGCTTCCTAGGGTTTCTAGTCCACTTTTAGTGTTTCATTGGAAATTAGGGTTTTTACCTCCTCTTTCAACATTATGATTCTTAACTTATCAAAACTACATTAAACCCTTAATTTCTCAACATCTAATCCTCAGTTTCGGATTAAAGGCATAATTATCCATTAATTAAGCCCCCTAAACCTCTTTTACATTAAAGCTATTATTTTATCCTTTTAATCCATGACAAGATCATTATGCTCATTTATCATCAATTCAAAGTTCATTATAGTCTAATTCGCATATGAACTTGATTTACCATTAATTCCACCTTTTATTCATGAGAAAACCCTAATTACTACATTTAAGGTATTTATCCACAAATTAGGAACTTTAATGCTCGAAATAGCTTATAACAATGAAAACTCAGTTCTATACATGAAATCGAATAATTAAAGCCATTAGTAGTCCTAATTACCAACATTAGGGTTTCAAGGCCCATTAAAGCCTATTTATGCACACAAACTCTAAATTAAACGAAGTACGTGCAAAGTTCATCATTTTTGTTCCTAATGTCCCTTTTATCATTAACAGGTTAATATCAACTTTAACCATCAATTAAACCCTACTAATCACATTAATCATATCCAAATAGGGTTTCTTAATCACTATTACACTAAAGTTAACAACTTCCATTACTTGTCCAAGAGAGGTGAAGAAGAACAAGGAAAGGAGTCCCTTGGTGAAGATCAAGGCAGAAGACTTGGAGCTAGAGTGGGTAAGCCCTTGGAGAAGGCAAAAGACTCAAGCTCAAGTAGGTAAGACCTTGGTGGAAGCTTCTCCGAGTGAAGGTGAAGTCAAAGGCGGAAGATCCAAGAAGAGTGGGTAATTCCTACAAGGCCGAAGACTTGTGCAAGAGTGGGTAAGTCCTTGGAGAAGGCCGAAGACTCTTGCAAAGTGCGTAAGTCCTTGGTAAGGTTGAAGACTCTTTGTATTGGATAGGTAAGTCCTTTGTTGGTCATGTATTGTAATTCTTATAAGTGAATATAAGAGTGCAATTGTTGGAAGTCCTAGAGGTGGACCTCTCTAGGCAAGTGGACTGACACACTTCTAGTTTGAAGTGTGGAACCACTCTAAATAGCTTGTCTAATTGGTGCATGTTCAATCTCTCTTATCCTTGCTATGCATGATTTAGTTGCACTCAAATTACCTATTTAGCAACCTTATCTTGTCATATATCTTGAAGGTTTAATGAATTTTGTTTAAGTGCTTTCGGCTCTATTCACCCCCCCTCTAGAGCATCTAATCACCCATCTAGGATCCAACCAACGCAACCATCTCCACCCATCCATATCAAATGGACCCATATATCGGGGACTCAGCTTTCTCAGCTGTAGCTTAGAGGGGTCGGATTTTCACATCACATATTCTCCCATAGTGTACTGCATGTCAGTCTGCTTTGCATCAGCTCGTGACTCATATCACCACTGGGCTCTCTCTCAGCCATTGCACGATCAAAGCGACTTCATCTGCACACACTGTGGTTCTTTTCTGACCTTCCCGAGGTCTCCTTCACCAACATCATGAAGTGGTGACCGACACAACCTCTTTCTAGAACTTCTTTCATCTCGATAAAGACTAGGGTGGTTAACGTTGCATCTTAAGAATTGTCTCCATGTATCACCCTGAATGACCATACATGCTCTCCTCAGACCCTCTAGTCTGGTTTGTATTGTCCATTAGTACGGGGTGATAAACTGTACTATTTTTGAGTTCTTCATGTATCTACTTCCACCTTATGGAAGTGAACCTTGGTCATACCCAATAACTTTTGAACTCGCATCATGGTGTGGTTGAACCATCTTCTCTCTTAAGTAGTTCAACCGAATCTATCTCATGATAGTACTCTTCCTTTCTCATGTCATCTAGGTAAGGCGATCTACCATAACCCATATTGGATTTTGACCCTCCTTGTTCCAGGGGAGACTCACAACATCCACAGTGATGAACTCCCATTCC
The DNA here is from genome assembly GCA_963693085.1 of Alisma plantago-aquatica. NCBI lineage: Eukaryota > Viridiplantae > Streptophyta > Magnoliopsida > Alismatales > Alismataceae > Alisma > Alisma plantago-aquatica. Next base: position 793,196,256 of record OY856409.1, read on the forward strand.
CTCTTGGGAACTCTTTATACTTTATATCCATGCATTGGGTTACTGGAGTTCGTTCTTCACCTCCTGGCTTGCATGGCCACATGCTACATGCAACTTCACATCAAGCCGCCAGAGTGCTACTATCACTTACTATCTTTTAGTGATCTTAAAACCATGATTCCCGGTATGTCATGATTCCTCAAGATCGATACCTCGGAAACCCTAAACCATTCTCATCAGGGTTTCATCACTTTCCTTTCCAAAGAAGTATATCTGAGGTTCGACAACCATCCTTTCATTATATCACGGACTTGACTGGCTAACCAAACAATCATTTACTTGATTAACCGCTATTGATACATCTGGGTGTTAGCCAAACTTATCTCTTTTCCTCAACTTAAGGTTAGCCTAACAACCTCAACTTCTTCTAGCTTCCAGATAAACTAGGCAACTATATCTCAACTAGAGCATTCATTACCACCTTTCATCCTCCATGTATTATACTTATCATCTCATCTCAAACTCTAAGTTTATCTTCATCAAGAAACTCTGAGCTCATCCACCTGGTGATCAAACTCAACCATGTATAACTTGCAAATTCCACAAAGCTTCTACTAGGAACATACTTACAAGGTTATTATCTTAATACTTTTATCGTTTATACCTGTCCATGTATCATTCACTCCACCAGGGCACATTATCATCTCTGTCCTCATTCCTTATAACAACGTTCCAACTCCCGTCATCTTTACCCTTGGTGTATGGCATGCGTACTGTCCTATCTCTCACTCCCATAACAAGAAGAAATAAGCATTTGGCGGTCGTCCAAATACAGAGTTCTTCCTATTCCAAGAGTAGAGATGGTACAACCCACATTACTAGTACACCTTCAAATCTAAATTGAAACGTGCCATCATCTTGATATCCACGTCACTTCCATGGAAAATCGGTCTCGACATTACTTGGTCCAAGCACAATCCTTGGTCATCTTCTCTAGGTCTATAGGGATCCGACATTTTTGGGGTCATCCCTCTTCCTTCATGCATCAGAGAGTGCCCTACTCATCTGCCCTTTGGGTCCCATGAGTTCATGAAGGTGATCAATCTCCTAACCCATGGCCCTCAGACAATGATAGTTGTTACCTCCCGACCCTATGGTCATGTGCAACTAGGGAATTAGGCAACTCCTACTTCCATCAGTCTTATCCCTACCTGACCCTAGGTTAGACTTAGGATTATATCATAGTACATGTTCAACTTAGAACCTTACCCAATCCTTCATCATCTCTCTCTGCATTCTTGGGCTGTCTTTCATCCTTTCTTAGGGATCATGGCGACCTGCCTACCTTGGTCAGGCCCCATACCGATTACCTCCATGGTAACACATCCATATGCACATAGAGATGGTTATCTGTGGGTATATAGGTTCATTCTCATGCCATGTACTCTTCACTTAGATTCTCAAGATCCTCTGAAACCTCAACAAAACTGGTATACATCCTACAAAAGGGTCCCTCTCCCAGGATGGGAGGGAAACTATACCTTGATAACAACAGTCACAAACGTCCTTATGTTTGGGGTATACATACACATGAACATGCTTAGCCCTAGCAAGCTACTAAGGCACAAGTAGACACCTACAAAACCATGCTAGGTCATACTTGTTTTCATCCTCAACATTAGACCAACTTAGTTGTGAGGGGTTCATCAAACATACCCTTAACTTAAGGGATTTCCTTTACCTCTACACATGAGGAGTACCATGCTCAAAACTATAGAGACTCCAATCTCATCATGAGCATCGGATACACTGCTTCCCCTCTTAGGCCTAGGAACCCTAGATTCACCTTTGGGTGTCCAACTACATGCTTGATCTCTTAACCACAAATCAAACATGTCCAAGGTATGTTATGTACTTCCATGATCCTTTTATAGAAGCAACACCTTAGAGTTAAGTCCTCCTCAAGGACAACCAACTAGGTATAAAGCCTCACAACTGGTTACTTAAACCTCCTCAGGGTCTCAGGCACTCTTTGTCTCATCTCAGCAAGTAATCACTTATACCATAGGTACATAGGTACCAGAAGCATCATCCTCTTTCTAGGGTTTGGTTCCTCTAAAGGCAACCAAGATATCATCAGCCTCCAGGGATCATGCATGAGGCAACCACTATCATCCACTTAGGTCGCATCATTCTCGACTCCCCACTATTCCTCACATCTCGGGGTTTTAGGTTTCCAACCTTCTTGCTTGGTTCCTTCTTTCTCTCTCTAAAGCTAACTCCACATCCAGCCTTACTACTAGAGGTCCTCTCTCCATGAAGTTGGATCAAGCTTACAAGCATATCCCTGCCTGGGTGAAGCCTATGCTCACTCATGTTTGGCTCAAGATTATCCTTAGATCTTTATTCTTATCACATAAGCTATCCAACATCCTCCCTTGACCAGGGTTTCAAACTACTATCAACACTATTGATGCACTATGGGTGCAAGCTATACCCTACTTGCATAATCCTATAGGGTTTCTATAGGTTCTTCACTAACCTCATCAATGAAGGATCTATCCTTCGCTCCAACATGCACGACCCTTCCCAGGGTTGGGTTGCCAAAGGTGCTAGGTCATCCAACCTCTCATGGCTCGTATGGCAATCCAAAGGCATGTCCACCCGGTCAACCATGACATCTAACTCATCATGTCATCTCTCTCTCTAACCTCCACTTAGGGTTAGGGTTAACATCATCATTAGAGGATGTACTAGGTCTCTTCTTTTAATGGAGATCTCTACCTCCAAGACTAACTTTCTCTACTCATCCTCCTGACAAGTAGGTCTAGCCTCAGGTCTCTCCTGAGGGCAAAGACAACTTGTATCGTACGACCTAAGCATGTATCTATTCCTTTACACTTACTCTATTAATATTATGCCCATGACATCTTATTTACATGCTTTTTATTAATTTGGTGGAGGATTCCTTAATCCTTATCAACCTTACCCATACCTCAAGAGGGTGAGGAGAAGAGAGGAAACCCTAATCCTTAAGGTCCTTAATAGAATTTGAGTTAAGAAGGGATGAACGAGATGAGAGAGTCCTAAAGGTATCTTATTTCGAATCATACCCTAAGACTTTGTCCAGGCAGTCACAAGGATCCGGGAGTCCTCGTGTTTTGACTAGCGGTGCGGAGGAAAATATTGCCAGCCCCCGGTTGTGATCCTTTTCTAGACACCTCAGTCTTTCGGACAATCCTCTAATAACTCCCTCAGTTCTATGGAATTTGTAAAATTTAATAATTATTAAAGATTAAGTGAGGAACCTTCGCTCTGATACCAATTGTAATGACCCCGCCTCCTGGTAACCCCCAATTAAGGGAGACCCGAAGGTCAAGACCGTTATTCAATTAATAGGATCAAAGGTTCAACAAATAATCAATAATAATTATGAAATTCTACTAACTAAACTGGAATTTGGTATAAAATTAAAACATTACTTACCTTTGAAAACTTTGGAAATCTATCTATCCAGATCTTGAATTATTCTATCTAATCCTCCTTGTACTTTATTTCTTATTTTCACAATGTGTCACTTTATTGTTTGTTCATTCCAGGGTTGTACCTAAAATGGCGACAAACAAAACATCGATCAGCATACATAGATATGCTGGTATGTGGGGACAACCAAAATTTCACAGATATGGCTAACAACTTAATAATCACAATCAAATTATTTCACAAGCCAATTTACATTTTTAATGTGTCATTCTCCACCACTTTTACCCTAACCCTGGCATACCCCTCTAGGGTTTCTCTTTTGCCATTGACTTAAGGCCACCTTCTCAATCTCGAGCTTGGTGCCTGGGAGTCACCTCTCATGGTGCTCCATAGTCATGCATCATAGACCACCTTCTCATTCCCGAGCTTGGTGTCTGGGGTCACCTCTCATGGTGCCCATTGGTCTACCCTCCTGGGCTTGACCTTTATGGCATCTTCCATCAGGGTGGCATGTAGGTGCGAGAATTCACATGTATATATAACTGTGATAGCCATAGTGACTTTATAATTGCAGTATGAACATCCAAACTGTTTAGATTGCATTCAATGCGAGGAAACATTCAGAAAACCCTCGGGAAACTAATGTGATTAATCATAATTAACCACATACATGTCAAGATGATGTGAGATAGAAATAATCCAATCAACAATAGGCAAGCAAGCATTAAATAAGATCCTGAAACAATTATACAATTCCCTTTTATTACTCATTTCATCAAGATCTATTAAATCTAGCTCGCTTCCTAGGGTTTCTAGTCCACTTTTAGTGTTTCATTGGAAATTAGGGTTTTTACCTCCTCTTTCAACATTATGATTCTTAACTTATCAAAACTACATTAGACCCTTAATTTCTCAACATCTAATCCTCAGTTTCGGATTAAAGGCATAATTATCCATTAATTAAGCCCCCTAAACCTCTTTTACATTAAAGCTACTATTTTTATCCTTTTAATCCATGACAAGATCATTATGCTCATTTATCATCAATTCAAAGTTCATTATAGTCTAATTTGCATATGAACTTGATTTACCATTAATTCCACCTTTTATTCATGAGAAAACCATAATTACTACATTTAAGGTATTTATCCACAAATTAGGAACTTTAATGCTTGAAATAGCTTATAACCATGAAAACTCAGTTCTATACATGAAATCGAATAATTAAAGCCATTAGTAGTCCTAATTACCAACATTAGGGTTTCAAGGCCCATTAAAGCCTATTTATGCACATAAACTCTAAATTAAACAAATTACATGCAAAGTTCATCCTTTTTGTTCCTAATGTCCCTTTTTATCATTAACGGGTTAATATCAACTTTAACCGTCAATTAAACCCTACTAATCACATTAATCATATCCAAATAGGGTTCCTTAATCACTATTACACTAAAGTTAACAACTTCCATTACTTTTCGAATTTCTAGGCTCCAATTATATTTTTAATAGATTCCCCTCATTTTTCTAAGCAAAATTCATGTATAAACTTTTGTCATCCGAGTTACTATTAAAGAGTTATGATTTTCGGAAGAAATACCTTACTTGGGCCAATAGGGAGGCACCACGTAGCCTCTCCCATGCAAGGCATGCTTCTCTTGCTCAGAAACATTTTGAATTGTATGTTCTTCCCTCCTTTAAGTGGTTCGACGCTTCATACCCCGGAGGGGTATAACAATCCAAAACCACCCTGCTCCTTCTTCCTCACGTAAACTCCAGGCCACCGCCCTAGCTGCCGACCTGCAGCACTCCGTGGGCTGCTTCTTCCTCCCCCGACCGTGGTTCTCGCAAGGAAACCATGCCCTTCCTCCGTTGTACCCTCACGCATGTGGGGCGCTACCGAACTTGCATCTAGCATGACCGTTTTGAGTTGGCCAAGCGCACGATCTGCAACCTGGGTGCCGGCCTTACGTAGGCTCTGCTCGACAGCCGCAGCCATGGAGATGATGGTCGACCATCTCGGACCATCGTGAGGGCTTCGTGCCTCCAATGAGACTTCCTCCCCACTCCTTGGTGCCCTCAGGATAGGTCTAAGCTCTTGTTAGGGTTTTGATCAGGAGGGAGCAAGAAGAAGATGAGGAAGAGAGTGGGAGACGTGGGATCTCTCTGGAAATCGACCCTGGGCTCTACCCCTTTTATAGGGGAGGGTTATCCATGCCCTAGACTGCTTGCCCACGAAGCAACCAAGCCCTTTTCCAACTTAGAATCCTATTCCTTCATGAAGAAGAAATCTTCTCTCTCCTACTTATCTCCTTGACATGCTTTATTTCATGGATGATTGGAAATACAAAAATCCTCTCCATTACTCTCTATATTCTTGGCTTTTAATCTAATAGCCACAAAATTATATTTCCTTAAGTAGAAAATACTTTCTTCTTAACAAAACCACATAATTTATTAATAATGTATCACATTATGCTCTTATTTTGCAATTTTGGTATTTTCTATTTATTTCCTCTTTATTGGGGCTCCTTTGACCCCAAGAAACTCCAAGAATTCGAAATTCTTTTTATTGGATACTCATTATCCTTCTAGATGCATCTAAATGCATTATTCTTCATTATCTTGTTTTATTTCTTATTAAAATAGTTCCTTTTGAGGATTTCTCTTTATTTCTCTTTTATTTTCCTCTTTGGTACTCCTTTTATCATTAGGAATCCTTGGGACATTTTGGGTAAATTATGATTTGTACCAAAATTGGTGCACAAGGTACTAACATTATTCAAGCATGTTCAAACTTGGAATTTAGGCTTTCCAAAAGCCACCACTTAGCATCATTCTCTCACTTATGATGCTAAAACACTTTAGGCATGTTCAACTTGTGACAACTTGAAATATAGCCCCTCACCTTGGGTAAATTGTACTTTGGTCCAAAATAAAGGAACATTGCTCAAACAACATTCAACCAGGACCAAACTTGGAACATAAGTGTGTCACATGATAACAAAACACCTTAGAGGATTATATTAAATTTCTAAGCAACTTACTTAGCCAAAACAAATAGGGTTACCTCATAACCCAGGTCAGGGTCATTACAAGTATAGACAAACCAATACCATCAATTGGAACCACAAGCAGCGAGTCTCGTGTATGGTGGGCTTGGATAGAAATAAAGATATCTAGTTGTCACAAGAAGAGGAAACTTACAGTGATTGGTTGAGGACAATTTTGTAGTAAGCGTCTACCAATTTAGACTGAGTCTTTGGGGTAGTAGAAGGCTACTTGATAATTGGGACCAGAAAAAGATGACAAGATATAACAAATGGCGACATATGCAGTAACAATAGAGGCTTCTATAGGCACAGTTCCAACCTCTCGTAGGATGTGATCTTGTAGTTCTTGGTTGTGGTGTGATGCCCAATCGCTGTAAAATAAGATTACTCAAAAGAAAGCATGGAATTAAAACTGATCAACCAAATTACCGAAAAATATGATAAAATAAAACCGATCACATCACAACATCTCAAGCTAAAACATATCACATCTAAGTCCATAAACATTGTGTAAGGAGTGGGATCCCAGAGGGGAATCACTCCCTACTAAAAATTTGAAAAATGGAACCTCTAGTCCAAACACACTCATAAAGGTATGATGGAGTGGGTGTAAAATTTTCAAATCTTATTAATTATATTCAAAACAACCAAAGTGTAGCAGCGGAATAAAAATATTGACTATATTCAATTTCTCATAAGTTTACAAAAAAAAATCTTAAACTTAAATGTAAAGGTACATCATAAGGATCCAGGTAGATGGAAATATAAACCACATCATGATTGTATCCAAGCTTTAACTTCTTAACCTAAGTCCATTTTTTTAATCCATGTCCACCATATCCTTCGCCTAGGGTTGGAAGCATACCCCAGCAAGAAGAGAAAAATAGAAAACATTAGCAAACACTGGTATGTACATACTAAAAAGGAAATTGAGCAATTTAAAAGAATAAAGGACATCAAGTATTAAAGGATTCCCATAGAAAAGACAAGGACTACCCAAAGAGGGCATAAAAGAAAAGAATCATTTTCATATGATAAAGGGGATACTTGCCATAAAACCAATAATAAAAGTGGTGCCATAAAAGCACTCATAATGTTTTTAGGGCACATAACCCATCATCAATAATCATCATCTTACATGCATGTGAGATAAACATAGCCCTAGAACAATATAAATAACAATGGCAGCCAAGTCTCATAGACTTAAAACCTGATATAGAATGGCACATAACTAAACTCCCAATATATAGAAATGTGGGCCAAACCTCATAAATTTGAAAACTGGGTATGGGCACATAACCTCTATCCCAAAAATACATAAGGGCACATAACCCAAAAACCAATGCATTTACACTACTCTAGTTCTATTGAATCACATAGCATGTTTAATGTAGGGGCAAGTAGAAAGTATAGTCAGATTATACAAACTAGTCACCACATAAGTGACCATAAGTGGGAACAAGATATCACATATCCACAAATAAACATACACATCATAGTGGGCACATATCATCAAAAGTCCAACTTGCACCAATGCACAAGATAGGAGTCAAGAGAATATCCAAGATTACCACAAACAAGATAGTTCATAAGAACCATGATATCAAAAGATAAGAGCAATGTGTGTAGGCTATTGTCCATAGGACCAAGAGAAAGAAGAATATAGGTGATTTCTCAACATAGAATAATAGGGGATGCAAACATACCTTTCTTCAGAGTTTATACAAGTCCAATATAGATCTAGATCCATGTAACACCCCACTTTTCACAACATGTAAACATCACTGAGTGAAATCTCTTTACTCAAGGGGGTGTCACATAAATGATAATATTTTGCAATTTAAATAAATAGAACACTTTGCATTGAAAGAAATTTGATTCATACATAGTTCAAGATAGGAAAACTACATCAAATACATTTAATCTACTTTAGTAGAAAGACTATACATGATATACATTCTATCTAATCTTTGGATCATCTTGGTAAATGGCCACTAGGAAAATATGATTCACATAGTCACCCTATAATGAAGATATGAGATTAAGGTATAGGAAAGAACCCCTAGGAAGAGTATCAAACCCTAAGATAACATGAGCTTTCACCCTAGAGTAGAAATATATATATATATATTAGGGATAGATGTATATCTAGTTTGGATCTTAGGTATTGACCTAATCTTAGCTAGTGGAATATCCTCTCTTATCTCATTGGTTGGTGCACACCATGTGAGGAATGTAGAGGGATGTCATAAGCATTATACTTATTGTGTATCTTTCCCCTTCATAATAGTATGTGTGGTATGGGACATGTGTACTATTAGGTTGGTGAAGGGTAGTACAATAGGATCTTTCATCGTTGGGTATGTGCCTAATCAACACCTACCTAGGGATGTCAAAAAGATGGGCAATACAAGAGACCTAAAATAGATTGTCATCTACACCCAATGTTAGAAAGCCATGACAAAGTTGAGGTAGAAGTTTTAAATATAGTGCTAAATTTTGTTCCATAAGCCCTAGGTAAAGTTAAGAAGGAGACCAAAGGAATGATTAGTTTATGTTTTTATGCAATCAAAATGCCACATGAAACATACTTCTTTTATGCAAGATCGTGAACATGAATGGATCTTGAAATTTTAATTGTCATTAAATAGAGAGGTAAGAAAAACCCTAAGGTGGGTAGTATCCTAAGAAAAAATTTTGAGGATGAAATTTATTTAAGGTGGGTAGAATTATAACATCCCAAATTTTCTAAAATAATTTGAAATTGAATATTGTAACACCCCACTTTTCACAACATGTAAACATCACTGAGCGGAAGCTCTTTACTCAAGGGGGTGTCACATAAATGATAATCTTTTGCAATTTAAATAAATAGAACACTTTCCATTGAAAGAAATTTGATTCATACATAGTTCAAGATAGGAAAACTACATCAAATACATTTAATCTACTTTAGTAGAAAGACTATACATGATATACATTCTATCTAATCTTTGGATCATCTTGGTAAATGGCACCCCACTAGGTTCTTTCTTCTTGAAGTTTCCTTGAACTAATCCTTGCATGTCATGTAACTTCTTTCTCCTAAGCTTGCTCCTTATCTGTGAGCATTTCGCCCCCAGCCATGCATAAAACCAATGGTAAGTGGAATTGAACATATCATAATATAAAGAAATCTTGTAAACTGAAAATAGACTTTGAACATTAAACATTAAACATTAAACATTTAAAATACATACAATTACTTTTTAAATTCTCTTTTATCTTGACCTATATAAGGATCCTCGGGGTTGCACATAAGTGCCTCTTCTCTTATGCACCGAAGTGCTTCTTGGGTTGCACCGAAGTGCCTCTTCTCTTATGCACTGAAGTGCCTCTTCAATTTTGCTTCGAGGAGCCTCTTAATGAGGACATGATATAAGCTATCTTTTACATTATCTTTCTCTTGAAAACTCTTGCTTTGCTCTTAAAACTTAACTTTAACTTTACCCTTAATATTAAGGAAGATGATACCATAATATAAATAGTAAAACATTACATTCCATTCATCACAAGTTCATTGACTTTAAGCAATTAAAATAGATAGCACATTCAAAACATTCATTGCATACATACATACATAAAATCAACCATTAACTATGTTCAATTAGCATGGAACACTTACCTTATACTTGAGGAAAATCTGATTTCTATTCCTAGGTTCAGTAAATCCTACTCACATCCTTGGGGTTTGAAAACCCTAAGCATCATGTTCATAACATTCAACATATCAATCTATATTCCATTCATCACCTAAAACCCTAACTATACATATGCACACTTATTCACTTTACATATCCTAGTATTATCATTATGATCATGGTCATATTGAGTTATCATTATGTTCAATAATACCAGGTATTATCACAAAAGAGAGTTTTTAATGTTTTTAACATGACTAAGATACAAATCTAGGTTTTTTTTCTTCGTTAATCACTTTAACACATATTGGCATTATTTTTAGAATAAGGATCAGAATTAGGCATTGGAAGTGTCATATCTAGATTCTACACATTTTTTTGATTAATTTGATATATAAGTTTGCCCTAATTGGATATTCCTATCATTATATAGGGAGTTTGCAATATTCATCTCTATTGATCATCCCAGGCCGTTGGATGCCCATCTGAGGGTTAGATCCAATCAGGGCTTCAGCCCTTCATGACTCTATCCATTCGTAGCCCATATGGACTTGTCTTGTGCCTGGGCTCAGCCCAAAAAGATTGGTTGAGGGTGCGCAGCCCACCTGGTCTCATCTCCACGCTCCTGCGCTGCGCACGAGACAACACAAACACACAAGCGTATGTGCTTCGTCCTCCGCCGTCCGCCGATGAAGGAAGCCGCTCACCGGCACTTGCTACAGCTACGATTTGGCCTAGAAGACGTTGTCGTCCCTTCTCCTACTCCTCCGTACACAAGGAAGGATCACCATGGATACCCCTTGGCGTCACCCTCTAGTTCATCCTCCGTCGTCTAGGGCGTCGCCTACTGGAGGTTCAATTCCGATTAGCATGGCTCTGTGAAGGAATCATCTCTCAGGCTGGTTGCCACATGGGGCCCTCACTGGCAGGATAGCAGGGTTCCGCCACCTTGGAACAAAATGGCTACCCACAACTAATGAACTCCATGTCATAAGAAGTCGGAGGGTGATCTGCAGAAGGACGAAGGAGAAGAAGGTGCCCAAGGCATTTGACCTTGTTCCTCGGCCGTACCTGCCATGGCTGTTGTCTGGAAGGCACCATCATCACCTTTAGATCAGGGTGCTTGGTACTTCTTCCTCCTCTAAACCTCAGCAGTAACAACATTTGTTGATCTGTGAGTTCAAAACAGTTGCAGCAGGCTCCCCCGCGAGAGATAATAAGAGGCCTGGACTAGATCATGGTATTGAGGTCTCTACCTCACAACACCTTGATCAACTTCCTGGCTGAGGCTAGGGTTCTTTCCTTTCTTGATGGTAGATGGGACTAGGTCTGAACGTGGTTCCTTTCAATAGCCATGCAAGCGAGAGGGAACCCTAGGTTTAGGAGAAGGGTGACAATAGTTAAAGAAGGGGAGAAGGAAAGATGACTCCGTAGGGTTTTTGTGTGAAGTCTCCATATATATAGATATAAATGTACTCCTCTCAAGATCTTGGTTTCCTTCTTCTCTCTTCATAAGCGGAAAGATGTCTACCCTTAGGAAAGAAATAACTACATGCCTCTTATAAAACTATAAATTCCAATGTTATGAGAAGAAACTCTCCAAACAAAACCTTACTAGGCAAGCAACCTTATTTATGTGTATTCTTTCTTTAATTATAATATTGAACCAAATCTAATTCATAGGTTATCTTTAACACCTCTTATCTAGAAAATTTCACACTATTCCCATTTAGTCATTTAAATTTAAATTTAATTCATCGATTGATTGGGCATTTTGAAAATCACTTTCCTTTGTGAAATCTAGATCTAAAATTTGAGATTATAACTTATCATCCATGTCATGTATATATTCTTTACCCTTTTGAGCAACTATCATGGAAGGAGAGAGAAAAAAATAGAGTAATTGTATTTATGAATCTTATTCTAAAAGCTATCAAAGGAAAGAAGGATTCTTATTAAAATAGTCTAACTCTTAATTTTGAAATCTTTGTCTTACTCCCTCTTTCATCTCTTTTTAACATTTTCAAGATTTAAGAGAGAGAAAAGGGAAGCCAACATTTATATCTTTGAATTACTTGTGACACATAATGCACCTAACATAAAGATGCATTATGAGTTATATTTTATTCCTCTCACTTCATTATATTTTAATAAATTTTTTTGTGACCTTTTTACTTAAGACCCTAAACTATTTCTATTTAAGAAAAACTACATTTTCAATTTCAAATTATTTTAGAAATTTTGGGATGTTACAATCCAAGTCTAGGTCTTCAGAGCACCCATTAATCATGTATGTGAAATTAGGATTAGATTTACATTAATTATTCAAAACCCTAAAAATTGCCTTTTTGTTATTAGTGAATTAGGTTATCAAAATTACACCATGTTTTATGTTATATTTTTCTGAGTCCAAAATATATTTTATTATATTTTTCTGACTTATAGATATTTAGTTATGAATTTAACAAGATATTACTAATTTAGATTAATCCATTAAATCACCAAAACTAATACCAAAAGATAGACCTTATTTTTATGAATCCAGCGACTATTTATTTGTATTTTTCTGATTAGCAAGTAATTAGTTATGAATTTTTGAAAACTGGCCAATCAAATAATTCCACGTCAGCAAAACCCCACGAGAAAGAGAGGGAGGGGGCGCTTGTACTGAGTTGGCCCAAACATGAGTGGCCAACTCAGCCGACCCCACTGCCAAGCTAGCAAGCTATCCCAGGGCAGAAAGAGACCAAAACCAATGTGCAAAGACGAAAACACCCCTCTCGTGGAAAATAAAAAACAAAGGAGATATAGGCGTATAGAAGGGAAATGACATTGGGTATTCTCCCCAAGTCAGTGACTCACGCCATGGCCCCAAGACAGCACCAGGACAAGTATGAACCAGAGGTTCGAGAGGAAACTCTACGCAAGAAGCATTGGGTCAGATTCGCAAGACCCTCGCGAAGACAGGGATCCAAGAAAACCAAAAAGTCATACAGAGAAGCGTCAAAACGATGAATAGAAAAGTATGTTCAATCAAAAGCACAAAATGAAGATTTACCTTCTCCAAAAGAAACATGGCCTGCCCTGAAGCTCCACAGCATCACCACATATTCATTGGTCCTCAAATCGGGGGTTTGGACAGCGTGGACCATGGTGTCCTGCAAGAAGAACCATCATGAAGGACGAGCTTGAGGGGTGCACCACAGGGAAAGAACACTGAGTTGATGAAGACTGTTTAACATCGAAAGGATGTGGGGATGGCACATGAGACCGCAATTAGTCCGTAATATCCAGAATAGGAGAACCTTCTCGTAAAGTCATGGACTGAAAATAGATTAGAGTGGAATAGAAGGGTGGTCCTCTAGTAAAATTAAAAGGGGGAAAAGTCTCTTGGGGACCCGATGATCCTTGGGGAGTCGATAAACCTTTATAAGACCGCAACTTCCGAACTTTGTGAAAACTGTAGACAAAATGACAATCAGTTTTTTTTGAGAGAGGTGATAAAAGATATGAAAGGAATGGTTCAAAACATGCATCTTGATGAGATGAAGGTAGGGGAAAGAAATTGCATCGAACGATCAACTAGGGAAGGAGAAAACTTGAAAAGAAAATCATTGTTCAGAGAAATAGGAAAAAAAGCTTCGACCAGAGGTAGGAGATGAAGTGCAAGCCATACAATTCCAATCCAAAGGTGACTAAAGAGTCTGCATAAGTAATTCGTATGACAAGGAAACAATAGGAAACCTGGAAAATCAGATCATGTGATAAAACCAACTTTGTTTAATAAAGTGTTATTGCATTTTTATTCCTTTTCTCTTTCCTCTTGCATTAATGACTTTAAGCTTCTCCGAATTTTATGAAACTTCACCCACTTCTTTGATGTGTTGAATATGAATTTGTCATTGATTATATATATTGGAGAGTTTTATTCATTTATTTAATATTTTGAAGGTTCTACACACTTTCTCTCTCCTAATTTCATATTTTAATCAAACATCTTCCAAATTGGATGAAAATTCACCCAAATGCTATATTTATTATGTAGATTATGAATCCACAATTATTTTCCTTTTTTGGAGTCATTTATTATTTATTTGATATTTTGGGGAAAATTTAGATATTTTCTTTCCTAAATGAATTAAATTAATTATTATTATGTGAATGATGTGAAACTTGACTCCCAAGGTAATTGGGACCCAAGGAACACTATTTTTAACTTAGATTACACTTTTGAGATTTCTTTTTATGAGATATGTCATATGGCCCATTAGTGGCCCATTATCCAAAACTACTCATCCAATTAAGTCCTTTAACTTTTAATTACCATCCAAATGAGTCATATGTGATTATTAAACATGAATTATCTTATATTCCATTATTTGTCTCATATGACATATTTTATGGGTCCATTATATTCCTAAGACTAATATGAGAACATTAGGGTATATTAGGGTCATTTATACATGCATTATCTCATTAGCGTTATACTATACCTTATCTAGATCTATCCTCAACCTTGTTTGGCTAAATCCAAAAGGTCAAACTTCTAAGGTTGGGTTCAAGATCTGGTATGTTACACATTGTCACATGTATTACATAACATGTCACAAAGATTTACACATCATTGTTCAATGGCCATCATACCACAACTTGTTACATATAACAACTTGTTCACATATACATGTCATATCTATACAATCATGGCATACTGCCAAACACTCGTATCGATGTACAAAACAACCAAAAACCTCCTCAAGGACCTGTGAGTATAGGGATGGCATATATGACTCTACTACAAAGTACTAGCAGCATATCCAACCTTTAAACAACTACTGCTCCTCTTGTTGCTCAGCCTCAACTGCACGATCTCTACCTTGTCATGCATGACCACCTAAAAGATATGGAGACCCACAGAGTGAAACCAACATCCCAGCGAGAGATATAACTTTTCACCAACATCTATTATAAGCACAGGTAGATTAAATCCTATATATAGCATTATGTTCAAGATAAGCAGATTCAGCTAAATGATATGAGAAAAGCAGTTAACATTGTTTAAGCAATTCAGGCATCTATAACTGAGTATTATAACATCTTATACTTTTCGAAGGAATATAAAGAACATATATAATAGTTGATTTCTCTTATCATGTTATAATTCAAGAAAGGGTCATCCAATGTGAGTCATGTTTAACCCTAAGCAAGTATACTACACGACTGAGTTAAGTCATTTATTATGCCTTGAGGAGATGAGGTATACCACTCATGCTCCAACTGGCCACTGCTAAGTCAAAATCAACATTATACAAGATCTAGGAGGAGTCAAACTCCTATGATCTCCCACACCCTCAATCAGTCTGAGTCCACCTCAGTGATATATAAAGTTCAACTACAAAACAGCCTAGCTTGTCATGGTATATAGGCACAACACTAGTAAAAACTGAGTTACGACCGCAGTCGCACTCTTGACGAGGTATGAAAGTAGCCATCTTCAAATCATATCATACACATACACTGAAATCACATCACTGAGATACAACCTTGACTATTCTCTTTCTAGTATATGACCGTGGTCAATCATGTGAAATGCATATACTCAACAATATATGACTCCGAGCTTCCACTAAGGCTCTGATTGGTTTGTCGTAACTGATTCGGAAAATTAATGAAATGGAGTTCCTTGAGCAAATTTTCATGATTGGTTTAAAGTAAGTGTTGGAACTTGAGTTCCGTGACTTTCGAGGAGTTACAGACTTACATACAAAACATAGTTCCTGAGTTCCCTCTTGAAAAGAGTGGAAAATGAGTTCCAAGACAACTAACAACATTTCTTATATAATTATATTCTTCATTTGTTATAAGTGACACATGTAAAATATTTATGACTAAAAATATTAGTGGTGAGGATATAGTTCATTGCTAAAACCACAACATAATATGACAAAATAGCATACAATATAATCGCATTATGTAAAATATTTAAACTATAACCACCATTATCAGTACAATCTACAAAATAAAAAATACAAATATCATGAAAAAGAAACACATCGCACCATGTGAAAATAATGTGATTTACATAATATATTTTTATTATTCATTTTTAAACAATATGATGTGAAAAATGATAATTAACTGTAACCATGTACAAATAATATAGTAAAAATCCCCTTAAAAATTAATCTAAAAATTAATATTCTACATTGCGTTAAACAATGATGAACCAAAACTTATATTTACAAGCACATGAAATGCCGATTTTATTACAATATTTTGTATACACAAAGTGAAATAAAAATATTGTGATGTGATTTTAATCATAATATTTTTATTAAGAATATAAATGTTTTATAATAAATATTTTTAAAGGAGCAACATCTGCATTGTAACCACTTGTTTTGGTTATTATGATTTAAGAATATTATATTTTTTTACGGATATGATTCTCTTTTTATGCCTTTACCATCCTCACTTATTTATACTATACAATAAAAATTAACAATATTTTAATGATTTCCATATTTACACTTACAACAAACCAATCACATGGAAGTGAATGGAACTTAAGTTCTAGAAACTGAACTAGAGTTCACAGAAAATGAGTTCCACAGAACTCATGACTTACACCAAACCAATAGGAGCTTAAGGGAGAACCCGTTTCACCATCCATCAAGTACTGACATTGAAGATGGATCTATGACACAAGGAAACTACATGATTAGGATTTCACTTGATTAGTTAAGCCAATTTAGTGCCTTTTAGCATTAATCAAGTTGCAATGTACAAACCCTAAACAAATCTACATAATTAAGGGTGTGTTATAACTCTAGAAGATATAAAACATATGAAGCATATACTTGTCACATCATCTCTTGATATCATTTTCATACAAGGCCATCATCATTATCACATCATTAGAAGATAGAAATTCCTCATCTCGTCACTAGAGGATATCACCTCACATTAGGTATAAAGCCTCTGCCAGGTCATAAGACCCAATTCACATTATTCATGTACATCATCATTATTATCTCACATGCCTTATCAAGGCTCATGATCATCACCTTGTGTCACATCAATCAGACCATAGCATTCACTATCTATGTAATTCATTCCACCTATAGGGTTAGGGTTACACAAATAGGAGAGAGAAATATCACTACATGCTAACAAATCAACGAGATAAGTAACGTCATCTCATGCTCAATTAGGGTTAGGGTTTCACTTGAAGCTGATTAGGGCTTCCATCACATCATTCAATCACAAAACCCTAGGTTCACAATTTCCCACATTATTGGAACACATTAGGGTGGGGTATAATAACCATGATCAATCATCATCTGAACATCAACATGTAGCGACCAAGAACATAGTGTAGTGACCAAACTCAACAAGGTGTAGTGACCAAACTCAACAAGGTGTAGTGACTAGACTCAACAAGGTGTAGCGACCTCCGTAAGATACATATTGTAGTGACCATATCCACATGTATGTGTTGACCAACCACCAAATCAAGGTGTTGTGACTGCAACGAGGTAGGTGTCATGACCGCAATAAGGTCTAGGGTTAGGGTTTCGACCCAACCAACTAGAGCATGTGTTGTAACCACAAAACATCACCACACATCACACATGGCTAAAAGATCTTCGATCGAAGCAAAACACATCAAGGCAACAACACTTGTAGTGACCAACAAACCAAG
Organism: Alisma plantago-aquatica; assembly: GCA_963693085.1. Classification (NCBI taxonomy): domain Eukaryota; kingdom Viridiplantae; phylum Streptophyta; class Magnoliopsida; order Alismatales; family Alismataceae; genus Alisma; species Alisma plantago-aquatica. Next base: position 793,214,150 of record OY856409.1, read on the forward strand.
AACTGAGTGTTTTGACCAACCAAGACATGTGTGTAGAGACCACCCTAGTTAGGGATTAGGGTTGTTGCACCCGCTACACACAAAAACACACTTGGAGTGACCTCAATCCCAAGGTGAGTGTACAGACCATCAAGGTCAAGCTACCTAAACAACACATAACCATCTTCAAAACAGAGATAAACCATGTGTTGATGAACATCTAGAAAATCATGCGTCATTAGGAGGAAAAATCTGTGCAAAGATGATCACCAAAGCCCTACATCCATTTCCAAATAAATCAACATGGAAGCTATGCCAAGAGAGATAAAAACCAAGCATCACACATGAGTATCCAGGACCAAAATCTCAAGCTAATCAAGATGGTAGAACTAAAATCATGATCATAAAGCTCATGGTTAAGATGCATGTGAAATAATTACCTCCATAGGCACCAAAAAATCAGGTACAAGAATCAGGGTTTAGGAGAAAGTGTAATCTACTTGAGAGTACTACAAAATCGTAAACCCTAGATCATGATAACTTCATCTAGCATATTAGAATCACATTTTAGATATAGAACAGAAACATGCAAGTAAGAATACAATGTAATAATAGGAGGGACAAGTTATATAACCCACCTTCGATCAAACTCTAAGATCACAAGCTCTGAGAGAGAGAGAGAAAAGCTCTAACTTGGATCAACACCTCAGTCACAAGATCACCTTAAGAAGAGAAGAAAACTCCAAGGTTAAAGGAGAGCTCAAGAAAAGGAAACTCAACCCTAGGTTGAATAAAAGGAGAAAGAAGAGAGCTTCTTCTCACATAAGTACCACCATGGTCAAACTATATTCCTCGACCTTTGTGAAGAGAAGATCTTCAAGACATATGGTTGCACCATAGTCTCACAAACAAGAGGGGAAGAAGAAAGGTAGGGTTTCAAAAGAAAATGTGATCAAGGAGATAGAACCACTTACTAGGAAGAGAAAACACCAAAGATCGCCATAAAGAGGAGGATCAAGCTCAAGATCACCACATGAAAGGATGATCATTCACTAAAGCTCCAAGATCAGCCCTCTCAAGCCCCACCAAACTCCAAGATCAGCCAAGTAAGAAGGAGGTAGGAGAGAGAGCTAAAAGGATTGCTTGTACGTTGAGGAGAGAGCTTATATACACATGGGTAGGAGGGAGGTGAAGGATAGGGCACCAAAAAGACACTTGTTCCTCAAAGGATCGGCCATGCATGTATAAATGCAAGAGAAATGTTAAAACCAAAGTGTGTAGTGACCACTTGGTTCACAAGCTCAACTAGGTCAAAACAAAGCACTTAAATGGTTGCAACACAAACCAAAGCATGTGTATCTGCTGCAACACACCACCAAGACCAAAACCTAGCAACCAAGACCAAAGTATCTAGGTCAAAACAAACTCACCCCAAGAAGGTGTATCAGTCAAATCACTCTTAAGGCACAAAACCCATCGGCCGAAGCACTCTCAAAACTCAACATTGAGGTGGTCGCAACATTGGTCGACATCTGTTAAGACACGACCACTCGGTTGCTCTTGTACACATTGCGGAAAAATCCACAAAAGAGGCACTTTCCAGTTAGGATTAATAAATATGAATAGGAAAGAAATAATTAATTACGTAGTTATATCCTAGTGCAAAAAGAAGATGGAAGACATTCTATACAATCCACAAGCCCATGCCTGGGCCGGCCCAGCCAGGCGTGGCGTGGTGTGGCATGCGGGCGCGCATGTATGTGTGTGTTGTGGTCACCCCACCCACCAAGGAGGTGAGCATACCCTCCTCCTAAGATCACTTGGACAGTAGTTCCCCATGTGATCCTACATATAAGGACCACAAAAGTTCTAGGAGTGAGCAATAAGGGATAAAACTTCTTTGCCATTTGCACTAGAGACAAAACTACTTTTCTCACATGTACTAGCTGTACTACATTGGGCTTAACCCATGCTATATACATGGCTGCTACAGCCATATATCTAACACCAAGACCGCAAGGCCTCCTTCACCTCTTCAAATATGCTTTCGTGCACTCTTCTTCCTCCTCTTTTGGCGCCCAACAATACCAAGTGATACCAGGTAGAGTTGAGCATCACCAAGCAGCACCATGTACTGGAAGCGGTGATCATCCTCCTTGTCTCATCTTCCTTGTTTGCATCCCTAATGTCTGTTAAATAAGATAATTCCTTATTTCTGCAAGAAGGGTGGGAATGCTCCTTCTCCCTGGTGATGCAACTACTACCGCATAGTAGGTCAGGTGCCAACTGTTGGACCTCAATCTAGCCTCTCCGACAACCTTGAACCTAAACTTCAGGAATTGGCAACTTGCTGAACTACCCAAAAAACTTGCAACATCATGCCAAAACTTCATAGCCTCTGTATACAATTGATTCCCTCACACCACTCCTTTCTTCTTCCACCATCTAAAACCACCACTGTAATAGCTAGAGTCATTAATGAGAACATTGCAAATAGGAGGCATACCCAACATATCTGCAACTCAAGTCCTTGAACATGATATGTGATCTCCATAATCCATCCCTCTCTTGACTTGATCCTGGTGATCATGGTCATCTCCATTAAAAAACAACCATGTGGATCATCTATGACTAGAGTTAAGAAGGCCAACAATGGGATTCCATCCAATTTCCTCCACTGGTGTTGACAAAAAAGGACCTTCCTCATTAGGAAGCAAGTCAATGTATAGGTCAGTCTCCTCATTCCTTTAGATTCAGTTCTTTAATACTTAGGTTTAGAAGATAAAAAGAATGTATAGAATGAAGATTATAGTGAGAGAGATCAACACATTAGTTGTCTTCAACCTTAAAATCTAGTTATACATGTATAGTATGAGGTTTGAAAATTATGTATAATTATTAACCTAATACTGATATATCAAGTTGTATGTTAGACAATGATCATGATATGACATGCATGCACAGTATGGTTAAGAAAGATAATCTAAACTATTTTATCAAATGACTTGGCAATGATTATATACATAGTAATATATTGATGTCAGAATATAGAAAGCATTGATAACTAGTATGATTCTATGAAAACTTCCTAGATACCAATGTAATTCTTGGTAGCATCAAAATGCTAGATGCATTACTACGCATTATATGATAATTAGAAATACATATGGGTCTAGAAAATACAGTTAACTAGGTGGATCAATTTTGTATAAAAGGGAATATGTAATATGTACTAGAATGTATCTTTATAAATGTAAGTTTGTGTGGCATTTTACTTAAGTATACATCAAAATTTACTTCTGATTTTCTATATATTAAATGCTAGTATTCATGATATACTCAAGAATTATCTAATGCGATGTGCATACACACTAATATGCATGCTAAATATGATGTTAGGATTAATATGGAAACATGTGTTATTAGAAAGAGAATGACATTACAAAACCTAAATTGGAAGGATGCATATATGTAAGTTAGACCTATTTGGCCTATCTAACTAAGATGGATACTAGAACCAAAATAGATATATAATGAATCATATGCTCACTTTATAGGATTAAAAATCCTAATGTGTGATTAGGTGATCAAACTAGTATAAGAATAATATAAATGTAGCCTATTGGAGTATACACATGTTCAGTTTGGTTTGACTAACCCATCTAATATGTTTCTAGGATGAAACATCAACTTTGTGGACCAAGTATATAGATTGAGTTATTAGTTAGCTCTGAGTTTCAGGTATGTACATCCTCTATTTTATTTTGGGCATTATTTAACTTAAAACTCCATTCATATTAATGAATCATCTCTTTGAATATCAATTCTACTTGAAAGTCATATGTTGAATGATTATATTCCTTGATTTGGATTTATACAAATTACATTTAATGTTGAACTACTTTCTTTATATGGGTTCTTTGTACCCCTCTTGCTATGATTGCCTTTTATGTGAAATTGTCTAAAATGATAGTCTTGCCACACTATTTATACATGCTACGTGTTTGACTAGAATATCTAGAATAGTGGTATTTATGTACAACCAAGCTTATAAAGGGAATGTGTATTCCACCCGGGGTGTGCGTTTCCACCATTATTTCTTTGTCCATTATCCTATGGTGTTATGTCCTTGTTTATAAATATTTAATCTACATTGATATGCATGTAAAAGTTATTGTTTTATGTTGAGATTGTTGATAGTTGTTATGGCAAGGCACTTTTATTCTCATGCTGTAATTTGAATTTAATATGCCTCATTTCTCTTATTATAATTCTTTGGAACTTACCTAAATGCAAATATCCCTCTTCGTGCGGTAACATCTCTTTTTTCACCTTTAACCTAATATAATGTCCAACATGTTTATTACATGTGCATATGCAGCCTTTGCAAACTTACATGCCTTTGTTTCCTAATTGTTTGGTGATGTTACCACCCACCTAGGTGTAGGTACGCTAGAGGACAAGGATGCATGAAGATCATATGCATAGAATTGGACCTAAGGATAACTTGGAATGGTAGGGTTTCCCTCTGCAATAGGTATTGCAAGTGATTAGATTTATTAGCTGTATATCTTTTTGCTTTGGCATATCACCTTTTATTGTGAGGAACAATTTGTAAATGGATGATCATGTAACTTTGTAATAGTATTGTTTCCGCTACTTTATTGTAACATGGCTTTTGTATTGTACCATTTGAGTGGATCCCCTCTCGGATCCCACTCTCTACAATATGGTATCAGATCCAAAGCAAATGGTGACTTGACTATTTCAAGTTATCCTATATAGTTTCTTAGTTGGTTAGTTAAGTAACCCTACACAGGTTATTGATATACCTATCCCTTAGTTGTGGGATACCAATTAGGGTTTCAATCCCTAACTAAGTTGGTCACTTCCACTCCCCAAACATCTATGTGTGTGAGACTCAAACTTGAGTAACCCTAATCACCCTACCTTCTTTATGGAGGGAGAAATGTCACCATGTGGGAGTAATCTTATGGAATTAGAGTACTATCTTCAAATTTCTAGGAACTTAACTTGAGCATTGTGATATGTAGATTCACTAAACATACATAGATGGGCTTAAACCTAATTCTCACCTTTAACCCTTTCCTGTGTTGTTTATCTAGCATACCTCATAAATGTCCCCTTTGGGAACTGAGCATGCATGAATGACAATGAAAAATCATGAGTCATTTTTAGAGTTGAGATGATTTCCTTGATATTAAGTGATAATTTGAACCAACTAAGTTTTAGTTAATCATGTATCGCTTTCAACATGGAGTATCTTAGCATGGCTATATACCCAAGACCAGCCATTTAAGGGTAGTATATCATTCTCATGATCATGTTATGCCTCCTATGTGAGTATTAATTAATGGAAGTTGTTAGTTTAGTAGAATTTTCTTAGGAGTTGACCTCTCTCATCTACATGGTGTGTTTAGATTACCTAGTGAATGAGGAGATGGGTAATTTGAATATATAGTGCACCTTGTATTGTGATGACACCAGGGTTGTAAACCAACAAGTGACATGGAACCCTAAATCTCTTTTTATAACATTGGATAATCATATGACTCCCTTAGGATTCGAGTTGAGGCAGTGGAAAGAATGATTAAGAGTGGCATGGGCAATGGTGGATGTTGTTCTTATTAAGTTTGATGGAAGTTGATTGTGTGTAATAAGAAAGCCTTCTTTCTCCTATTCTTTTGCATTAGAGATGCAGTTATATATCCATTTGGTGATTGAAGAATTAGACCCTCTTAGTGAAACGAAGTGATGAAAATAATGGTATATGTGTTGTGTTGAGGAAAGTGGTTGACTTGGTTCTCGTATCAATTTTGGCACCATTTTTAAATTTTTACTATAAATTTTTTATCGTCCAAATTATTTTTATTATTAACTTATATGTACTAAAGAAAAGTTTTCTAATTAATTTGAGATTTTTGGAACCAAGTCACCACCACAAGGAAGTTTGAGTGGTAGAGTACCTTTTAGTGAAGAAACCCTTGATTGGCATGATCAACTCAAAGACCCTAGGCCTAAGTGTGGTGTAGTGAGTATGAAGAAGAAGTTTTTGATATGTAAGACTTAGATTCACCCTTATAGCCCCTATAAATGATTAGTGATATTATAGATTAATCCTTTTTAAAGGGTGGAGTCCTAAGCTCTTTATTCATTCGGGGTGAAACTTAATTTAAGCAATGTCTAGACTCAGTAGAGGACACAATAATTAACTCGATGTCAACTTACATTATCAATGTTAGATATATGTGACTACCACCTAGCTAGGGTAAATGTGTGAACTTCACTTATATGACCACCACAAATGTTAATTGGTGTACTAAAATAAATTTTATACTAAATTAAAGTAAATCTAAATTCATTCATCTAAAATGAAGGATATAAGTAAACATAAATTTATAGTTAAAAATAAGATAAAATGCAAGAAGTTTGAACTCATGGCCCATATACCTTGACTTGCTACAAAAGTAATAGTATGGTTAAATCTTATTTAGTGACTAAGCTAATCGTGTTACAAATGTATGACATATCAAATGCATATCATTTTCCTCCTATGAGATAATAAGCCAAAGAGAAAATATGGTGATCATAGCACAACCCTAGAAACATATGCAATTAAATTATGAAGGGATAAGTAGTTTAATAAGTAACACGTCATACATTATAATACTCAAATTAAGAATAGTAACATGAATTTTTAAACTACATTAACCTCATCAAGTGACTTAGGACCCTATTATTGTTAGGAGATCAAACTATGTACACTAGGTTATGAACGGGTGGATTTCGGGGATGAAATCTCTTTTAAGGGGTGGAGTGTTATAACATACCCAAATTTAGACATCTAGCTTATGACTCCCTATTATTATGCCTTTTTTATTAGATTAGTATTGATCCTTTCTCTCTTAAATCTGGGTATTAGGGCCAAGACTATGTTATGTTTTTAACAAATAACTATTAAAATTGGGTTAATGATACATTAATAAATTAAGAGTTCAAATAAATTATACAGATTCACTAGCTAGTTATACTGACCCTAATTCGGCACTCTCGCGTCACTCTAAGCATATTTGGTGAAAAGAAAGTAATGTATACAAAATTATATATCATATAGATAAAGAAATACATTAAATGAATTAAGTGAAGACTTAACATATAAGTAGGGAAGTGTTATGCCAAATGTTTTAAAAAGGAATAATTGATGTTAAGGTTGAATCTTTCACATCCTAATTAGCTTACCTAAAACTTTTCAAGCCATTTGGGTGGTGCTTGCCCTATCAATTTAATTCTAGAAAGAAATGAATTAACTCACCTAATTTTAATTAACCTAAGCATTTAAGTGGGTCAGTTTATATGGTAGGTTTACATATCTGTAACACCTCCCTTCTTTTCCCCGATTCACATGACTAGTAACACCCCCTATGTGTTCTCCTTCCCTGCTTGCATGTCATATCCACTAGTACAGAACCGACCTTTAGTGTCAGTTATTTAAGGCCTTTGGCATCGGTTTCAAAGCAACACCCAAGTGGGTGGCGCTAAAAGTCAAAACCTTTAGCGTCAATTTTAACACTGACGCCATAACCCTTCTCGCCACTAAAAAATGTGCCAGCAAGGGCACTATAGGTGTCGGTTATTTAATAAAATTGACACTTTATCTAGGTCAAAGACATCGGAATTTTATACTAATAACCGACACCATATCCCTGGTGCCATGAAGACCCCACCACGGTCGTGCTTCCCAATGCAGTCATGGTACCTAGCCACATAGACATCGGTTTTTTGCTAATAACCGACGTTGTATATCTTTATTGTTGATTTTATACTAATAACTGACGCCTATGTTCTGATTTTTTTTCTTATCAATTTGTAGGCCTGCTGTATGGCTGGTCAGTAGGATGCAGAACCTACAGTTCAGTTTTGAACTGTAGGTTTACAGCATTCATTGATATCAGCCAACAACAGGCCATAAACCTACAAAATTAACAAGATGGACAACAATTTATGATCACACATGTATAAACACATTTAATTCATATTATTTTTCATCACACACATGTAGAAACCAGTAGTTCCATTTCAAATTTCCTCCATTTTCACACACATTTAGCAACCTGCAGTTCCATTCATTTCATCTCTTTTCACATTCAGACACGTGTAGAAACATTCATGTATTGATCATCTTCACATTCACACATGACATTCGGAAAAATTCATTCACATTCACACAAAAATAATTATGAGAATAAAGTTTAGAAATATCATTCTTTATTCATCATCATCATTATCTCCATCAGTATCCCAATCATATTTAAAAATTCCCACTACTTGTAGAGCTTTTTCCCATTGTTCTCTTACATCATTTAAGTCTTCCATCATATAGGGAGTATGTACATCTAATAACTTTTGACCTGTAGTGAAGTCAATTTTAAACACATGTAAAGAGAATGACGTATATATATAATTAATAATATATAATAATATTGACATATTTCATACTATCTAATGAGACTATATATAATATTTGATGTATGGTATCGATTTCCATTGCGGCATGTTTGATAATTAGGTCCATAAATCACATCACATAGTATGCACATGTCAGCCATTGTCTTGTGTAGCACACTATAAATTGAAACATACAAAATATTCAAAAATACAAATAAGCACAGCTCACATAAATAATATAAACATTGGAGTCGAGAAATTACTTTCACATTCTCCCAAATTAGTGGTTGTTTCTTTTTCTTGGGGACCTTTCCTCCATCTTTTTTGAACTCATGTAAAGCCCTTACATGTTAATATAACACATTAAATTGCATAATTAAATAGTAACGTAATAAAAGATGTTTACAGATATAAAAATATGAAATATTTCTCACCAGAATAATGGCCTTTTCATTGTGTGTCCATATAATGTATTCAATTCCTTCACCGTAGTATCTAGATAATAGACAGTGAATGTCTTGGGGATAATAACTAGTAACTCCCAATACCTACCACTAGAGGTAAGAAAGATAAAAATTAATAACTCAAAATCCACAATAAAAATGTAATTTTCTTAAGTCCAAATTATAAGCAAAGTAAACTTACTCAACATTGAATGGAGCTATTATCACCATCTTCTTTTTTTTACCAAAATATTTAAAAGCAGTAGAGCAGTATGAAGTAACTGATGAAGGGTCTTTATCTACAAGACTAATCAAAGATGGAACCAAAAATCCCACATGGGAAAATGAAAAATATGTACATATCGTGTGTAAGTGGCTGCAAAACATGTATTATGTATGCATTAATATATAAGAAACCAGATCACCGTATATAAAACAAGTTATATGGATGTATAAATAAGATCTCACCATATCCATAGCTCTATCATAGATGTATTCAGCCAATCATAATGAAACAACTCCAAAATATCTTGTATAAATAGATTGTTATCGTATGATTGACCTACAGCATCCTCCGGAATAGAAACATTTATAGGGCAATTTGGATCATGTTTGCCTATCCATACTGCCATACCCCTACAATTAGGACCTAACAAGGCGTGTAGGTCCCTTGGAAGCCAACTTGGTACTTCAGGAGGTGGAGGTGGAGGTAGAGGCCGAGATGTAGCGGGTGTCTTCCTTTTGACCTGTATATATAATTTCAGATCAATTGACTCATATATACACACTAACAAATTAACGTAATGTAAAATTTACCATACAATATTAGTATAGATGACATTCGCTTTGGGCCATAATATCACTCTGCCTTCTGCCTCACCAAGGGTTTCAGAATCTGGGTGGGCATATAGCCATGGAAGATCCCTCCAATTGGTGAGTACATGTATCGGGCTCACACAAACCGCACCATCTGGTACTAGAGTCCCATGAAACATATCCTCTGGAAGGAATGGGTAAGCCTCGGCCTCTACAATGATATATTCTTGACTTTTTAGACGGCATGGCTTCAACCCCTACAAATTTACGTAAAGAATGTTATATACATATATACATAAACATATCATCTTGAAAAGACTAGCTACTATGTCATAAAAATACTTACAGCGGACATGCTAGGTGGGTCTACAGGATTACTCCCAACCTCTACAGTAGGAGAAGAGCGGCACGCCACAGGTATTGTCTGAGTGGCAGTCTGAGATGCCTGTCACTTCAACATTGCTTCTTGGATTCTCTTATTAATTTACTCATCTACCTATACATCGATAAAAGAAATGATAGATTTTGATTATTGAATTCCCTTTTGCAATAACATTCTAAAACAAGAATAGGTTACCTCAACATTTGATAATCCCGCTTTTGGGATAGGTTTGCGCTGTGATGGCCCAAAGAACGCTTTTATACCCACACAAGTGCTTGCACCCCTAACACGTCCAGGATGCTCTGGGTCACCAAGAGAAACTGTCAATTCATCCCTTGTGTCCTTAGGGATGAACTTGCATTCCTTCATCTTCTTGTGAAGCTCCCGCTAATCACCATCAATAGAAATTGGTAAGTAAACATAACAATAATCAATAGTGATTGCTCTAAGAGTTGAATTTTACCATTTTTGCAGTCGCCTCAGCAGTTGCGGGTCTTGGTTATATCTCCTTTCTTATTTTGCCTCCCTGCTATCCACATAGAATGGCGAGGAAGAGGTGAAGGACCAATAGTATAGGACTCTGTAGTCTCTTGAGTAGCAGTAGACTGAGCAGTAGACTCGGCCTGTAGTCTTTGGCAAATGCCTACATAGCCTTTTGGACCCATCATGTGGTCATGCACATTTAGTGCATGCCTTTCTCTTTGAGCATCGTTGATAGCCTTGTTAGTAAGAACATTGATTTGGTTAGTAACACTAAAGGCTAATCTTGAATAGGTGAATACATAAGAACGTATATTAATTAAATTGGGAGTGTCGCTTAATACCTTGAATTCATCAGTTTTTCTTTTGGTAACAAACTCCTCCCAGTCATTGGGGTCCAGGTAGTTCCATTGTTCAGTGGCTGGTTTCTTCCTCTACTCAGCATCTCGTATGTAATCTCAGGTGAGATTTGTCCTATAGTTCCTTAGGACCCTCTCACAGTGTTGCATCATGCATTTATGATGCAGCTTTACATCTAGTTCAAATATACTCTGCAAAATAGAATTTCTATTAACTAGTATCCTAAAAATTAGTAATCTACAAAATAGAATTGCAAATAATAATAACTCACACATAGTTCCTTCCATACTAAGTCTTTCTTCCCCTTATGAACTTTATGCTAAGATTCTACATTAGGACTGCAATGGCTACGAGTAAGAACCCCAAGATATGAAATAAACGAGTTGTGGTTCACTCCAACTGGATTTCCTACATGATCAAAATCCATATCCAGTTTGGGTCCATTACCCCTTTGTTGTAGTAACTTGTTCATCATAGTGATGCCCCTCACTTTTTCAAATTTTTTTGCTACTCACCAAGTGCCCCAAGTTCTTCAGGGGGTACATCATCAACCTAAAATTTGACAAAATAAACACACTTACAGGATATAACTATAAATGGGCATATACATAGAAATATAGGATATATTTTTAAAACTTACATTGTGAGGTAGCACATTGATATCCTCACCCTCACGGTAATCATCATCATGGTCATCATGCTCATGCTCAGCCATCTAAAAGTGTCATTAAAAAATCAAATATTTAGCATTTGACATAACTAGAAGATAATAAAACATTGTAAAGTTCACATTCAGAAAAATAAAACATATAAAAATATAAACATGCATGCCTCTAATATTGCGATCTTTTATCAATTAACAATCCTTCATTGTGATATCCGCTTGCATACAAGTCATCATTAGCTTCAATATTTGGTGGTGTTGGCAACCCAACTGAGAATGGACTGGAGTCATCATACTTATCATAGTACTCTTCTTCATCTATAGGATCTTCAATGAACTATCTTTTACCATGAAGAACAATCGACCATTTATCATTTGCAAGATCATCGATATAAAATACTTATTTCTCCTGTGATACCAATATGAATGGTTCACCCTTCTCGCCAATCTTTTCAAAGTTCACTAATGTGAAACCCAATTCATCCACTATAACTCCTTTGGTGTTATCAACCCAATTACATTTAAAGAGCGGAATTCTGAAATCTACTGTGACACCCCATCCACAACAAAAACACGATTACATGCTAACCAGTGGATTACCAAAAATCACGGGAAATTAAAATTGATTTACAACAAGCACCACAAGAGGAAGCATATAATATTTGAGCCAACACTTTTCTTTCATAACATATATTTCAAGGTGCTACAACATAATTCTCATTATCTCATTACATGAAATAACTATTCCACATGTTGATTTACATCAAGATACATAAACTGAAAATCATACATCGATCATAATACAAGAAACATCAAAAAGCTTCCCCAAGACCTGATTGTACAGGGACGACATATAGGACTCTACTGCTAGACACTATCTATTCCACTAGGTATGATGCCTCTCCATATCATCCGTAGCCACAGGATCTTCATCTCACCAGGCACATCCACCTAAAAAGGGTTATTAACCAGCGGGGTGAGACACACAGTCCCAGTGAGAAACATAACCCTCTACCAACCTTATTATGACCACAGATAACTGATATAAATAGATTACAAGAGAAGTATACTGAGAAGGGCTAATCTTACCACCAATCTTACCAAGATATTTATGAGGCCTATAACCAGATGTTCTCTATGAAACATGATTGACAAGATAAGCTTTATAAGAACTCATCGCATGATATAAGGTTCATATAATAAACTGCAGATTATACCTAGAGCACTATACAAATAAGGCCTCATCCAATGTTCCATATTTGCCCTAAGTAAGATACTATACGGCTTGATTACGAATTATTATGCCCTGAGGAAGTGAGTCGTACTGCTCAATTCCAACCTTTGGCTGCGAAGCCCAAAGCCGGTTCCATACAAGGTCAATGGATGATCCGGACTGCAAGACCTCTCCTCCCTGTGGTCAGTGCACGATAACCAACAAAGTGTCCTCAGCCATAGGGTCAGTCCCGCAGGCTGCCCTTTCTCTAGCCCGACTTGGTACAAGTCTCGGCACTAGTATACATCTGAGCCACGGGCCAAATCACTGTGCTCCCAAGCCATGAATGCATTCATGCTCTATCACACTGAGCCATGGGCCTATTCACCATGCTCTTATACACATCTTGAGTCTACAACCACAGTTGCATTCTAATCCTCCTATTTTTGGCTAGGAGAAACCCTTCATATTCAACAATATGCACTTCGGGTTAATCTCGTAGGAGAACCCATTTCACCATCACATGATTACTAACAATGATGGATCTATGGCTAGGTCAAACTACATGAGAGATTCATCTGTAATTAGTTAATGTATTTTAAGTAGATTGTTGGGGCAATCAAGTTGTATTAAGAAACCTCATATAAAACATGAACAACATTAGATTCATTACATTGGTGTTATATTGCTACTGCTATTTCCATTGCCCTCAACAATCATCACATTGCCATGGGATATAAATCCCTCACATCATCTCATAGTACTACTGCGTCTCAAGGCTTCATCATTACACATCATCATGGGATATCAATCCCTGAGTTCACCACATTACACTAGTGCCTCTCAAGGCATCATCAACATCATTAGGGAATATCAATCCCTCATGTCATCACTAGAGGATCACACCTCAACAGGCCTTTCTCATCATACTGGTGATATATGTTATCTCATCAACAAGACATATCACTATCACTTAGATATTGCACATATATCAAGTGCTATACAAAGCACATAATCATATGATCACCATAGCTCTTACTGGGCTATGAATTCAATTCACCTGCATGGTTAACTTACATAAGAAAGAGATAACTGGATCACCAAACATAGAACATAGATCTTAGAGAACATATTATGATTATCATGCTATCAAGAATTTAGGTGCACAAAATTGGAACAACATCCATGTTCATAGTTGTGTCTGTAGTCAAATTATATTATTGTTATCAAACTATGAGCATCCATCATGCCCCATATCTCATGAACAAATCTTTGATTATCATGTCATCAAGATTAAGGTTTATAGCATTGGAATATTCTTCCATCATTATGAACATATGCAGATTAATGTCATAACTGGTGTATAAATCAATACATACTACTGTTATCACATCATGGGTATTCCATCATACCCTATATCTCAAATCATATGTGCATCATCCCTAAGGATTTATCATTGAGGATCATACACCATGATCCACCATCCAACTTTATTAGAGGTTCATCTATCATTAACCATAGGTAACCGCTATACAAGGGTTCACAGCCTATCTTGTCATATCTCATCATAATCAAAGGTGTACACTCAAGATAACGTACGTAGGGGTATCGGGTTAGAGCACAACCCTCACTAAAAGTGTTGGGTTTTAGGGGAGACAGATAAGGCAGCGGAAACAAAAAAAAAAACTTTCTCCCCCAACCCATACCGAGGAAACGCGTCAACGTCTATATAATAGGAAAGGATGGTTTGTGGAATCATACCTTGTCCCGAGGCTTGCTCGGCGACAATACCTCGCGCAATGCGCGGTCTTTAACTCTGGTCTTGGACGGCGTCTGTGCAGCTCCTGGTCGCACCGGGACTGACAACTCCTCCTCCTACCGGACTGTCGGATGACAGTTGTCCTCCTGAGCGGCAGAAACCTCTCGCCTCTGAAGTAGTCCACACGGACCACCTGGAACTCCACTCTCCTTGTCCCACAAGGAAGTGGAAGGAGTCGCACCCTCCTGTTGACGTACTAGTCGCCAACACACTCTCCTGCTACCAGTTGCAACTGCAGTTGTTCTTCCCTTGCTGCACCTCCCTTTTGCGGGAAGCACTTGCTCGGGATCTCTCACGGTTACCAAAACCAGAGAGAATGACAACTTCGCAAAGAAACCGGCTTGCATTGAGTTGTACTCTGAGAAGCCCCCAATACCCCTATATATATAGGCGGGTCATGGGACAGGGTTCTCTGTGCCCGGAAATATGGGACTAAAGAAGGAGTAGAAGGGTTCGAGAATTTTCCACAAAAAGCAACCGGTTCGCAACTTGAAATGATCGGTTCACAACTGAACCGATCGGTTCGGCCATTGAGCCGATCGGTTGGACCTGAGCCGATCGTTTGGGGTACTCCAACCGATCGGTTGGTTCCCTGAACCGATCGGTTCATGGTCCTAATCTGGCTCAAAAAGACTTTCCTTGTTTCGTTCTCAATTGGTATCGAATACCAATGTTATTCCCAATCGAATTGGGCAATTTGAAGCCAAAGGAAAATTCTTGCCGACATGACTTTCCCAACTGGTCGGTTGCACCAGTTGAGCCGATCGGTTCAACTCTTGAACCGGTCATTTCAACCTGGGTATGAGCCGATCGGCCTGGACACTCCAGCCGACCGGTTCAGCAACCTCAGCCGACTGGTTCATCACATGGACCGATCGGTTGGGAGCACAGGTTGGGCAAAATCAGTCAATTGCGATTTCAATCAATCCGATACTCCAATCAATGCGTCCAACACCTTGAACCATATGATATTGAGCCATCGACTGATTGAGTGTTTAATTGAACTACTAAACTCCTTTAGTAATCAATCTAAACATTGCTTTGTGGACAAAACTCCTCTTCCAGGTTAAATCCTATGTGTGTGACCTTGCAGGTCCATTTCACGTTGGCAGTGAAAGTCCATAACACTTATGACTTCATAAGCAAAGAGCGGTGCCTAGTCACACATCAGTGCTACCCAAGTGAAAGTAGAAAGTTAGAGAACAACTTTCAACCTACAATCCGTGAATGGTGTTACAGTGAATGTATAATTCCTTTGTCACTGATATCCCAAATGAACTCAAGGCATGGAACAGTCATCCTGTCAACGTTCATTCACTTTCTTGATCTCAGAGTAGATTGAAGGAGATATGTATGACATCAATATCACATACTGATTCACACATGCGTGTGCACGCCTATCTCAATCCTACTCATCAAGTGGCCTTGGATATCAAACTCCCTCAGGAGGGACAAATCCCATATCTATCACTCACCCCTCAAAAGCCCCACGTGTCAAAGCCACCCAATCATCACCTTTATAACAACCCATGTTTCAGGACTGCGTTTGATGATGTCAAAGTGTGCCCAATGACATGTGTTGAGTGCAGTGATTTCAGGTCTAAGAATCACACTCACCACCATCACTGTGAGTACTGACTGTGACTACCATCTCATGGTTCCATGTGTCAAACTCACGGTGGGTCTGTCCGGTACCTTGTTTTCTAACAAGTACCTATGTGTTTGGTTTGATATATCTATATCATGACTAATGAGATTCTGTCATCAACCAACACCACAATCTAGTCTTGTGTATCATTGTTGTCTATCTACCTTCCACAATGACATCCGACTAGGGACATAACAAGAATGTACAAACTCTTAGCATCCGTATGATCTCATCGTTCAGGTCATGAATCTGAAGGCATACGTCATTGAGTACTGTCATTCTCTAGACATTCAATCTGTTCTATCACTATCTCATATGACTGAACCAGAAAGAATTGGAAGCTTGCCTTTGATGTTTATCAAATCAATCTTAATGTATCCCACCAATCATCCCATGATTGGCTCTCAGGGCATACATACCAACAGACTCCCACTTGCACTGCGAGCCAATCACCCATGAATCATATTCATAGTGATCTTCAAACATGTCCCACATGTTACCGTGCTCTAGTGCTAACATAGTGAGTAATGGAAACACCTTGCCAAAGTCTGTATAAATTGCATGTCTCACATCTCTTCGATGTACGTCACACGTATGAGATGGAGTTGCCGTAATATGCGATCTAGTATTCCTTTGCTAACCTTTAGCCACATTGCATGATCAAGGATTCCAGACTTGTCATCAATGAGTGGAATATCTATAAGTTCATCTCATGAACTTCCAGATCCATATAGTATCTATTGCTGTTCTCTAACACATAGATACTCGGCATTTCCTTTTAAATAGTTTTATTGGAACATTTCCAATTATCAACAAACTTTCACTTTTATACATCCTATGTATATTTTGCGATTAATTTTCTATCCTTTCGGAAGTTCGCATCAATGTAACTCTTTACATCGAACTCTTCCTTATCTCCATAGAACTAGTACTTCACAAGTACTTATCAAGTTCTCATGGTATTCCAGTAACCCTTACTGGAAGTAGACAGACATCCACTCGTCATGTCCCACATACGAGTTATCAGGATGAGCACATCATATTGTCATGTCATACATACAAAATGATGAATGCATTTTATTCTTGCCATGCAAGACAATGGGATGATTACATACATGATAGATCCATATCTATTCTTAGTGTTCCCATTCTTCATAAGAATTGGACACTTGGCCTTGGGATACTAATATCCATATAACATGGACAAGTTTTCTCCCACTGAATCTGTGCATACTGAACCGTTCAGTACAGATTGCCAATGTATGCTCTCTCTTTTCCAGGTCAAGAGATTTGTCGAGAACTATCTCTATAGATCTCTATTCCTATCATATAGGAAACATCTCTATCTTCCTTAAAGATAATTTCCACTTTTGGATTTCCATTCTAGAACATTTCCATTTCACATCAACATGTGGAATGTGAACACGCTCCCACTAAATCACAGATCCCTTCTTTATCTTTGACATATCAGTCAAACCCTTTGACTATATCATCAAAGTAAAGATCCAATTCTGAGTTGCTTGTACTCAA
Organism: Alisma plantago-aquatica; assembly: GCA_963693085.1. Taxonomy (NCBI): domain Eukaryota; kingdom Viridiplantae; phylum Streptophyta; class Magnoliopsida; order Alismatales; family Alismataceae; genus Alisma; species Alisma plantago-aquatica. The sequence goes on from OY856409.1 coordinate 793,231,950, forward strand.
TCAATCACATTGATTAGTCCATTGTAACTTATAGACTTCATTTACATTAGTGGATTCATAAACCTTATAGGCTGTGTCACGTACACATCCTGGTTTTATTCCTCATAGGAATGCGGTTTTAGTATCCATATGCCAAATGTCTTAGTCATTAAGTTGCAATCAACAAGCATCATCCTTCTCAAAATGTTATCCTTGTGTCTTAACACTTAAGACTCATTTGCACTTATGGATATGATCCAATGAGTGCTACCATCAAGGTCATACCTTATGGTTCACATGGATTTCATTTAGGATGTAATGGTCATAAACCATAACTCAAGATTCGGTTCCTCATATTCATATTGATAGTTGACTCATCACATGAACAACTCATCACATAGATAATTGAGGTGTATCTGTTAAGGATATAAGAACTCACAACCCTTGTGATTCTTAATTTCCTTTATTAGTGTGGGGTATTCTTTTATTAAGAAGAATTTAGTTATTTGATAATCATTCTCTAACTCCTTAGAGTATGATTCCTTCTTGATTTAGGCATCACCATGCCTTAATCATGAGTTCACTATGATACACTATCATAATCACTCATAAGGATCTCAAACATTTGGTCCAAGTATTTTATTCATCGATCTCATCAAGAATTAATACTTTACCAAATTTGTACTTCATTTATGATAATCTTGAACACTTCAAGATATTCATATTGGTATTTCTCTAAACACCATTTGAAGTATTAGCATTCGCTCCAATAGGTATGTAAATACATCACATGTATTATACCTAATAGGACAATCATTCTCCCACTACCATTAGTGAAGATTGATTAATCATGTACAAGAGATTCATGTCTCTTACTGGTTCTCTAACCAAAAGAGTCTAGATTTATCCATCATATGGAAACTAGAAATGAATTTCTCATGATTGATGCTAATTTGATTGTTTGAGTTATCAATAACTTTAGGTATCATTTTATCTTATGCATACCATGTATCACAAGATAAACAAGGCATTGCCACAAAGATCATATCTTTGAGATTGAAACATCAACTTTATTAATTGCCATCATTGTCATACAATATGCAATAATAAAGTGTTTCTATCTATTGGCAATATATGAAATAGCAGTTCTCAACTCTATTTCGTGCCCTTTAGGCTGAAATAAACTGAAAGATACTCCTATCGATGGCAGCAACACTTGCTCCAATGATGGGTACTTCTTTCTTGGTCCTTTCACAAAGGCCATCACTTCTTTGTGGATATTGCATATCATATATGACAGATCCATATCTTGGTATCATATACCTCAGATAAAGAAGCGGTTCATTTCATGATACCTTAGGTGGAGATCTCCATCCCCTCCTTCATCTTCTTTTGTTCTTCCAGATATAGAGGGAAATCCCTCATACACCCTTTCCCCATGTGCCTTAAGGCTGAAGACGGCTTGGATTTCTGGCTAGCATCAGAACACTTCTTAGCTTTGCCCTTGTCCTTGCCCTTAATAATTACCTTTTCTTTGATCACATCAAAGACTATGGTTTGTCTTTCTTCATCTTTGCCTCTACTATCCTCAACATGTCCAACAACTCTGTCAACGCTTGTCAAAGTTGTTCATGTTGTAGCTTATCATGAAATGTATGATTCTCACAACATTTGCAGTATCATACCAATAGCCAACTCTTGGCTCAGAGGGAATCCTTCTTAATCAAGTTTTCCATATACCCAATCACATTGAGTGTGTGAATACCTTACTGGATCTCCTTCTGTCATGACATACTAGGACATTATCTTGGAGACATCATATGTCTCATTTTGTCTCCGCAACTCATAGTTCAGAGAACACAACATCAAGCACTCCTCATCAATGTCATCCTCAGTATGCTTCCATAAGCATACTTTCAGCCATTGATGTGGTGGGATCGAGTTCATCTGGTTCTGGTATAACTAGGACTTAGAGCTTCCGCTCTTTGATTGAGAACACTTCTCATCATCATCCTAACCAGTCGTGGAATTATTCCCATTTAATTTGTTGATCTCAAAGACCGATCGCAAATAAAGTGATTTGTTGATTAACCATTTATTTTAACAAAAGGAAATATATGCAATTTTAGTTCAAAACTCTTTTTGACTTGTTTGATTGATTTGAAAAGTTGACGATAAAATTAGGCCTTTAATTAATTATCGCTCCCACTATTTTAGTTCAAATTGATAGCCCTCACCATCAATTCGGAAGATTGCAGCGTACAACCTTCTAGTGGGCAAGATCCTGAAATCCTCTAAGTCATGAGTCAGCTAGGGCTGATCGCCCACAACTTAGATCTCTCAGGTAGGCAACTTTTGCCAATTGCATCATATGCAACTCTTGATAAGATGTCATATACAACTCCTTGCAATGATCATCTCCATGCCTCAAGGCGCTAGATCCTATCTAGGTCACCTTGTTAAGTCTGACCCAAAGCAAACACGATGAACATGCACCCTGCTAGGGCAGACCCACACATTCATCCTTCACGCTTCCACGAGATAGACGGTGCACCACGCTAGGGCATGCCCACACTTGGTCGATCAAGCTTTTCACGTGTGTTGCACTTGGAAGGCATCTAAAACTTAATATTTTAATGAGGGATTTGGTTTTATATACATATACATATCCAATCACCACAATACATAGTATGTATCATATACATGCTATATCCCACAGAAAACATGCACAAATGATTAAAAAAAAAGCGATGATTATGGCCATCCTAATGTGATTCCTCGAGCCAAGAGGAATCACGGTCATCTAGGTCAACATCACATGCAACCTGTACAAGATGAACATCTGTGCCTTGCCATCCGAGTTGATCAACTCATCACATGAATGATATGTACTCTCCAGCCGGTCGTCTGGGTGCCACCAGCCGATCGGTTGGCTCCTCCAATCGATCGGTTCGCGTGGTCGTCGTGCATCTCGTCATGTCCGCCACCCGCTCGTCTCGCTCCTCGAACCGGTCATCAACCGGTCGGTTCACTCCTTGAACCGACCGTCTGGAACGTCAACCGATCGGTTCACTCCTTGAACCGATCTTTTCAGCTATCGTCTTGATGTCCTCCGGTCTTTGACATAACAGGAAATAAAAAAATCTATCCTATTTATTACATTGCTTTAAAAAGAGAAACCCCGAGTTACATTCAGGGGGAGCAAAGGTAGGAAAGAATCTCGAATTATTTCGAGTTACATTAGGAATAGGAGAAAGGGAAGATCGGTGCGCAGACCGAGATGCAAGCAACCACAAACAACCACACACAGATAGGGGTTTATAGGCCATAATCACGCTACACACATTCACCACAAAACTCGTTTAAGGGCGACACGTATCGAGTGCATTAATAATACATATCATATATGTAATTGGGATTTGTGGATTTAGGATTGGACATGCATAAAGCCAATATTATTCGCATCGCATGCAATAAATAAAGGCGACAAACCAAAATCGATCATATCGATATTCCTAAAATATAGAGCAGTTGACGTGGCTCTGATACCATTGTTGGGTTTTAGGGGAGACAGATAAGGCAGCGGAAACAAAAAAAACTTTCTCCCCCAACCCATACCGAGGAAACGCGTCAACGTCTATATAATAGGAAAGGATGGTTTGTGGAATCATACCTTGTCCCGAGGCTTGCTCGGCGACAATACCTCGCGCAATGCGCGGTCTTTAACTCTGGTCTTGGACGGCGTCTGTGCAGCTCCTGGTCGCACCGGGACTGACGACTCCTCCTCCTACCGGACTGTCGGATGACAGTTGTCCTCCTGAGCGGCAGAAACCTCCCGCCTCTGAAGTAGTCCACACAGACCACCTGGAACTCCACTCTCCTTGTCCCACAAGGAAGTGGAAGGAGTCGCACCCTCCTGTTGACGTACTAGTCGCCAACACACTCTCGTGCTACCAGTTGCAACTGCAGTTGTCCTTCCCTTGTTGCACCTCCCTTTTGCGGGAAGCACTTGCTCGGGATCTCTCACGGTTACCAAAACCAGAGAGAATGACAACTTCACAAAGCAACCGGCTTGCATTGAGTTGTACTCTGAGAAGCCCACAATACCCCTATATATATAGGCGGGTCATGGGACAGGGTTCTCTGTGCCCGGCAATATGGGACTAAAGCAGGAGTAGAAGGGTTGGAGAATTTTCCACAAAAAGCAACCGGTTCGCAACTTGAAATGATCGGTTCACAACTGAACCGATCGGTTCGGCCATTGAGCCGATCGGTTAGACCTGAGCCGATCGTTTGGGGCACTCCAACCGATCGGTTGGTTCCCTGAACCGATCGGTTCATGGTCCTAATCCGGCTCAAAACGACTTTCCTTGTTTCGTTCTCAATTGGTATCGAATACCAATGTTATTCCCAATCGAATTGGGCAATTTGAAACCAAAGGAAAATTCTTGCCGACATGACTTTCCCAACTGGTCGGTTGCACCAGTTGAGCCGATCGGTTCAACTCTTGAACCGGTCATTTCAACCTGGGTATGAGCCGATCGGCCTGGACACTCCAGCCGACCGGTTCAGCAACCTCAGCCGACCGGTTCATCACATGAACCGATCGGTTGGGAGCACATGTTGGGCAAAATCAGTCAATTGCGATTTCAATCAATCCGATACTCCAATCAATGCGTCCAACACCTTGAACCATACGATATTGAGCCATCGACTGATTGAGTATTTAATTGAACTACTAAACTCCTTTAGTAATCAATCTAAACATTGCTTTGTGGACAAAACTCCTCTTCCAGGTTAAATCCTATGTATGTGACCCTGCAGTCCATTTCACGTTGGCAGTGAAAGTCCATAACACTTATGACTTCACAAGCAAAGAGCGGTGCCTAGTCACACATCAGTGCTACCCAAGTGAAAGTAGAAAGTTGGAGAACAACTTTCAACCTACAATCCGTGAATGGTGTTACAGTGAATGTATAATTCGTTTGTCACTGATATCCCGAATGAACTCAAGGCATGGAACAGTCATCCTGTCAACGTTCATTCACTTTCTTGATCTCAGAGTAGATTGAAGGAGATATGTATGACATCAATATCACATACTGATTCACACATGCGTGTGCACGCCTATCTCAATCCTACTCATCAAGTGGCCTTGGATATCAAACTCCCTCAGGAGGGACAAATCCCATATCTATCACTCACCCCTCAAAAGCCCCATGTGTCAAAGCCACCCAATCATCACCTTTATAACAACCCATGTTTCAGGACTGCGTTTGATGATGTCAAAGTGTGCCCAACGACATGTGTTGAGTGCAGTGATTTCAGGTCTAAGAATCACACTCACCACCATCACTGTGAGTACTGACTGTGACTACCATCTCATGGTTCCATGTGTCAAACTCACGGTGGGTCTGTCCGTTACCTTGTTTTCTAACAAGTACCTATGTGTTTGGTTTGATATCTCTATATCATGACTAATGAGATTCTGTCATCAACTAACACCACAATCTAGTCTTGTGTATCATTGCTGTCTATCTACCTTCCACAATGACATCCGACTAGGGACATAACAAGAATGTACAAACTCTTAGCATCCGTATGATCTCATCACTCAGGTCATGAACCTGAAGGCATACGTCATTGAGTATTGTCATTCTCTAGACATTCAATCTGTTCTATCACTATCTCATATGACTGAACCAGAAAGAATTGGAAGCTTGCCTTTGATGTTTATCAAATCAATCTTAATGTATCCCACCAATCATCCCATGATTGGCTCTCAGGGCATACATACCAACAAAAAGTGCCGCATACCCTCCACAAAACCAGGTAGCGACCGCAAACCCTCACTAAAGGGGGTATCGGGTAGAGTACCAACTCTCACCCAAGGTTTGTCGGCTACAAGCATGTCATACATTCATGCACAAATTGGGTATCGTGCCAACCAGGATCTGTGGTGTGTAGTGCAACCGATCCAGCGTTGTGTATCATTCATCCATGCAAGGTCGATATCAGGTAATTAGGTGCAAGGGCGCGTGCCATGCAGCACATAGGTGTCACCTATCACCCAAAACCCTACCGCCCATTAGTGTTAGGGTTTCATACCGGGCAACCCTCAACTCTCTACCGCCTAAGGCCATATCGGCCAAGATCATGGTGCCCAACAAGCACACCCACTTGGTTAACACATCAAGATACTCAAGTTTCTCTCATACCACCCAAGGTACACTACTTCAACGTTGCCATGACGCCCATGGTACCCTAGCATCCAACTAGGGTTTGAGACCCTATAATGGCCAAGATACAGTATTGTCCATCCCTCACTTGTATGTCTAGGGTACTATCCAAACTCCACACTTGTATCGACCAAACCTCAACTCTAAATCCATCCAAGCTATCAAGCGTATACTCATGTCCAAAAGAGGGAACATGTATCGGGAAAGGCATATCGGCCAAGGTATCTTATCCCCATATAGGGTATCGGTCAAACACTTCATCCTTGTGTTCCCAAGCTATCATGTACACGATATGCTTATATCGGGTTAGGGATGATGATATCGGCCAAGACCTCCTATAGATGTGTGTTGGGAAAGCAAGGGTGTCAAGTTAGGTCCTTCACTAAGGCATATCGGGTAGGGATACTTAGTCTCACCCAAAAGCTTACTCAAGGGTAGGGCTCTCATACAAGAGTATCGTGCAAAGCACATCATGGCCACATCTCCCAACATAATATCAGTGAAGGATCAAGGTGTGAACCATAACACTCAAAAGCACTTATCGGTCAACTAGGGTTAGGGAAACCCTATCGCCCAAGCTAGGGTTGAAGCTCCATATTGGCCAAGACACTAAGGTTAGGGTTTTATGTCAGCCAACCACCATATCTCCCACCATCATCATCTTGGGTAGATGTGCATATCGGTTACAAGGTCAATAAAGTGTTCACTTATCATATCACCCAAGGCTCAACTCTAGAAGAGGGTATCAGGCAACAACCTCAAGGAGCCATCATATATCGGCCAAGGGACCAACTAGGTGTCCACCAACCATATCGTCCAAACCCTAACCCTAGGGTAGGAAAGAGGTATCGGTCACCACATCATATCGCCCCGAAAATCTAGTCCATAGGCTCACCTTTCAAGTCCAAAGGAGATAAAGGGGTATTGCCACAAACCATCAACCAAAGCATAACTTATTAAGCAAGGTACTATATCGGGCAAGCATAGTTGTATCGGGCAAAGTCCCCATATCGGGCTAGTCATCTTCAACCTCTAGCCACCCATTACCATCTAGCACAAGAATAACAAGATAAGAACAGTAGTAAAATGTGATCATCTCTATTAAAATAGATCTCAAGTTCTGCATGCATGGCTATCATGGAGAAGGGTACTGATTTAAAGACAAGAATCAAAACATGTGCATATGGAGAGTATACATAATAGAGATGGTTAAGAGTTATGTAACCCACCTTAAGAGGGTCTCCATGAAGGGCACGAAGCTCCTTGGTCCAAGAAGCAACACACGTTCCTCTCCAAGAACATCATCCATCCAAATCTCCAAACATGCCTTCGGCACCATCATCATCACCTCAAGAAACAAAGGAAAAAGTGGAAGAAGATACCATGGTTATGCATAGCTCAAGAAGAAGAAAGGAGGAGAGATAACCATGGCCTTGCCTTCTCACATCAAGGGCCTATCCATGGCCAAGAGGGGAAGAGGAAGGTGAAGAAGAAAGCATAAGGAAAAGCTAGCAAAGAAGCATGACTCACCAAGGTCGGATCTTGAGCAAGGAGTCTCCATGGCCAAGGTGCTCGTCCTCCCAAGCTCCATGAGAGTTTCCTTAATCTACTAAGCTTCCATGCTCATCCCATACAGGTAGGGGAAGGAAGGTGGCTGAAAGGGAGCACTTGGTCAAGGAGGAAGGGAGTTATATACACCAAGGAAGAGAGAGGTAGCAAGGGAGAGGTGTCATAACCACATAAACCAAGGTGCCACTTGCTCTTGCACTTAATGCCACATGTTGCCACCCTAGCAGCTCATGCACGGCCTGGTGATACACTCTAGAATGTGTATCATGCAGCTGGGCACTGCCATGGTCGATACACCCCTCTTGGGCGACACACCTTCAAGCCCTAGTCGATACACTAAAGGACAAGGTGGCATATGTGACACATATATGGTATCAAGATCGTATAGAGATGTCACTCCTCAACTAACAACCAAACAAGGTGCCCCAACCTCCATCCACATCCTAGATGATGCCAAACAGAAGCAAGAAGACTCTAGATCTGATAATTGCATATTTACCCCTCCATTTTGGGTAATTTGTAATTTACACCAAAACTAGCACACAAAGCACAAGCATCAACCAACGAAGCTCAAATTTGGAACATGGGTTCTCCACAAGGTGCCCCATAGAGTCATCCTCTTTCTAATGATGCAAGAGAACTAAAGGCATGCTCCACATTTTACATATTGCAATATAACCCCTTACTTTGGGTAAATTGCACTTTGGTCCAAAATAGGCAAACATTGTTCAAACAGCATCCAAACGGGACCAAACTGGAAACATGAGCTTATCACATGATACCAAAACATCTATAGAGATTAGATTAATGTTTTAAGCACCTTTCATAAGCAAAGCAAAGAGTGTTAGCCCAAAACATGGGTCAAGGTCCTTACATCTACGTAGTCAAACTCCCATATGTCTTCAATGACACTATAATATGACATTTTAGCTTCATGTGGACTCTTATCCTTTGCACTTGCAAAAAACAATGAAGAGGCTTGAAGGGTGACCCCACTGTTTTGGACGATACTCTTATCATATTGATGCTTTGTGTAATATGAGAATCCATTTATGTCAAACCCTTCATAAGACATAACATTCAATTTTGGTTTAAAGGCGAGGCATTTGATAGTTTAAGTAAGATTATTTGGTGTTTGAGGTAGTTGATATAAGACTTTATCTTCAAACCACTTAATAAATGTCTTGTTATGCTCTCTAGCAGGCCACATTGAATTGGCTCGAGGATATTGTCTCTTGATGAAATTGGTATGTTCCTCGATATAAACACTCACTTCGTCAATGTTGCATAAAATATACAAGTGACCTTGTTCCAACTGCTCACAGCTGATTACTCTCATCCGTGATCCCAAAATTCCTTTGCCGGAATACTCCTCAATATTCTTGTAATTAACAGGAGCGTCATTAGCACTTAGAAAGTCATTGCAAAAATCCATAACCTCTCTCGCCACATAACCCTCAATAATACTCCCTTCAGGCCGATAACGGTTTCGAACATCACCTTTAAAAATGCTCATGTATCATTCAAAGGGATACATCCAATGCAAGAAAATTGGTTCCAACATTTTCACTTCCCTAGTCAAGTGGACAACAAGATGTACCATGATATCAAAGAATGAAGGAGGAAAATACATCTCAAGCTAACATAGGGTAACAACCACTTCTCTTTGCAATTTATCGAGAGTATCAGGGTCAATAACTTTGATGCATAGATTGTTGAAAAAGAAACAAAATATGGTGATTACAAACCTTACATGCTTTGACAATATAGATTGAATTGCCACGGGCAATATTTATTGCATTAGAGTGTGACAATCATGAGACTTAAGACCTATCAACTTCAGATCTTTCATTGATACCAATATACGGATGTTGGATGAGTAACCCTGTGGCACCTTAACATTTATCAAGCATTCACAAAAAGCTTTCTTCTCCTTTCTAGACAACGTGTAACAAGCGGGTGGTAAGTATGTTCTCCGATCGCTACTAACTGCTTTTGTTAATTTTGTCCTTATTGCCATTTCACATAGGTCCATTCTAGATTTTATCCCATCTTTAGTCTTACCTGGTATATTCAACAGAGTACCAATGACGCTATCACAGACATTTTTCTCAACATGCATAACATCGATACAATGACTGACTGCCAAAGAACTCCAATAAGGAAGATACCAAAATATTGACTTCTTCTTGAATAAAGATGTGTCACTCTGTGTGGCCATGGTACATTGTGATCTCTTACCAAATTCATTAACAAAGTCTTTTACTCTTTCATAAACAACCTCCCCTGGTATAGGTTTAGGTGCAAACTGTTCCTCATTCTGTCCATTAAAAACTTTGTGCAACCTACGATACGGATGGAATTTTGGAAGAAACCTTTGATGACCAAGATATACAGTCTTATCACCATGTTTTAGTCATATTGAATCAGTGTTCTCTTCACATATAGGACATGCTTTAGATCCTTTGACACTATATCCAAACAAATTCCCATATGCTGGAAAGTCATTAACAGTGCAAAACAACATAGCGTGCAAATGAAATGTCTCTCTTTGTGAAGCATCATAGGTCATCACACCTTCACCCTAGAGTTTCTTTAAGTCATCAATCAGAGGTTCAAGATAAATGTTGATATCATTTCTAGGTTGTTTAGGGCCCGATATCAACAATGAAAGCATAACGTACTTATTTTTCATACAAACAGGGAGGAAGATTGTATATAACCAACATAAATGGCCAAATGCTATGTTGGCTGCTCAATGTCCCATACGGATTCATCCCATCTGTACAAAGCCCAAGTCTTAGATTCCTGACTTCTTCACCAAATTTAGGGTACAATAAATCAATCTCCTTCCACTATGGGGAATCAGACGCATGTCGTAGGATCCCATCATTATTTTTCTTAACATCTGCATGTCTCTTCAAATTCTTTGCATCTATCGGATTGGCAAACAAGCATTGAAACCATGATATTATAGGTAGATACCACATCGCCTTGGCAAGAGAATTAGTTTTGGACTCCCCCAAAGTCGTCAATTTATACCTTGATGCACCACATTTTGGACAATCTTTCAAATCCACATAGACATTTTGAAATAATACACAATCATTCGGGCATGCGTGTATCTTCTTGGCCTCCATTCTCATTGGGCACAATAATTTCTTTAACTGGTATGTTGAGATTGGCAGCTTGTTTCCTTCACGAGGAATTTCTTTCAACAAAGACAACAATGACGTGAAGCTTTTGTCGCTCCATCTATTGTTAGCTTTCAGGTTATACAATCTCAACATAGCGTTAAGCTTCGTAAACTTAGTACAACCTGTGTATAATGGTATCTCAGCATCATGCACAATGTTTCTAAACATGGGAGGTGGATCGGTGTGCTCTACCCCACAAATATCTAGCATCGCATCAACGATGTCTACTGGAACTGGTTCATTCACATCTACGTCATCGGAGGCAATTTCTTCTTCCACACAAGCACTTCTATCGACACCCATTGATTTCAGGTTTGAAATCTCTCCATGCCATTGCCATTCTGTATAGCCTTATACAATCCTGTTGCACATGACATGACTTTTGATTTCGTCACCAGTGCTGACTTTCAAGTTGTTACCGTAATGCCTACATGGATAGTAGAACCTATCTCCAGGTTGTTTCCTATGTTCCTCGACAAATTTAATAAATTGATCAAGACCAGAAATAAACTCTGGGGTGCAGTGATTTGGAATGGACATCCATGATGTATCCATTCTATGATCAAAGAGAAAACAAGTATATATTAGGGTTTAGGGTTAAAAGATTAGGGTCTAGGGTTAAAAGATTAGGGTTTATGGTTAAAATTTTAGGGTTTAAGGTCTTATATATAATAAATATGTACCACCTATCACATTCTTGAATACCTAATCTCACTAGTAAGTGTATAATGTGTATTGGGTTTTCAAGAAAATTTTGGCAGCATTTCCCTGTTGTTCTCTAAGTATATATGTACTTAGAGAACAAATGGGGAAATGCTACCGAAATTTTCTTAAAAACCCAATACACATTATACACTTGCATCCTAAGTGAGATTAAGTGTTCAAGAACAGTCCCAAACCGGGGACTATCCAAGATTTACTCCTAATGAGTAAATCTTGGACGGATTTCTAGGCCATAATATAATGTTGTCATTTATATGCCTACGATCCTATGTTCATTTTTTCATGTCCTAGGTTGATTTACAATAGCAACATATTATAGTCTTAATCATACCCTAGTCTAGGTATCGTATTCTATAACATTGATTTCAACATCTCCAATGTACATGCATGTTCATCATCAAGATAATCATTACACATAAATGTAAGTATCCTATCATTCATCATTTATTTCAAAATTTCAAAATAGCTCATGTACTAAATATTGTTGTGAGATCCAATATAAGGTTGTCAGGGCAGACACATATATACAAGGTTTATCTAGGATATATGTTAAAATTAAGCATTTTATTTTTGTCATATATTATTAATAACCAATCCAATCATCAATTCTATTAAATAAACATTACATGTTTATAGGGATTATTTATTAACATATCTTAAGTATGAATTGAGGATGTAAACCTAGTCAAGTGGAGGCTTTACCTCTAGCAGTGGAAATGACAACAGTGGCATTGTCGTGGGTGTACTGTCAGCCCTAGATGTGGCTGGCTCTGACAGACTGCCGCGGTGATGAACAGTAGTAGGAGACCACGAGTAGTAGTAGGCGACGACGGTGGTGATGACAATGGCGAGCTCTAGTTTTGGTTGTTGTTGTTGTTGCTGGCGCTAGCTACTGGCATTGGCTTTGGCTCCGGTAGTAGGACTGCAAGCACTAGCTTCTGGTGGCTGGAGGAGAGGACTGGCGAGAGGAGGACCAGCTGGAGGAGAAGACCAACGACGGTGGTGGAGAAGAGGACCCGCGGAAGCGGCTCTAGCTGGAGGAGAAGAGCAACAACTGTGGCTTCGGCTGGAGGAGAAGAGCAGGAATGGCGGCTCTGGCTGGAGGAGAAGAGCAGCAGTGGCACGGAAAGCGGTAATGGAATCGCCAGACCTAGCTAGTGAAATCGGGAATGAAACAGAGAGGGGGAAGAGTCTGGTTCGTGCGGGTGCTATTAAGTTAACTATAGACGTCGGTTATTATAAAAATCTGACGCTTATATTTGAAGACCGGCCGATGTTCTTGAGTTACAACCATAATCGTTGGTTGCACTCCCAAACCGATGCCAATTGGATAATTTGGGGGATAAAAAATTTTGCGGGGACAGCGCCCGAACACACATTTACGTCGGTTCATGTAACAAAACCGACGACAAAAATGGGGCCGATTTCTATGTCATGAAAAATCTTTAGTCTTCGGTTACTTGGTCAACAACCGACGCCGTATATGAAATTTTGGAGGTACTTTTTTTCACTGGAAAATATTGTAGTTCTCGGGTGATTTTCGATGTCGGTTTCTTATCACCTAACCGACGCTAAATAAAAAGTGATACCAGTGTCGTATGAATCCAGTTACTTGGCAGCAGCCAGGGGCTAGCCGCTTAACTTATGACCTTTCCTCATCTCTCCCATTTCTCTTCCTCTTTACTTCTTCTGCTCATCCCCCTCTTCCTTTTTGTAACCCTAGTTGTCTCTTGTCTCTCCCATCCACACTTTGGCGGCTATGATTATAATAGGGTGCCACCACCTGTTGGAGGCCATCGTAGGCCTACTAGAACTTAGATCGCCCACCCTCTTCAGATCAACGGTGCCGAAATCACCCCCAGCTTTGATGATACCACTGTAGAGATCCTTTTTCTATCTTCCACATTGAGCAAGCAACTGCCAACGATTGGGAAGTCATCAGTGGAAGTTCCTTCTTCTTCTCTTCTAATCTCACTCCATGTTCCTCACCGCCCTAAGCCCCACCGGAGATAATGGATTCTTGGCACCAGCCACCGCAAATCACCACCTCCCTCACCTACAACTCCATCACCAAAATCTGTCACCTAACCGCCTCCATCTTCTCCTCCTCCACACCACTATTGACCTGATAGCAAGCTACAACCAATTCTTGTTAGACCCTGAAGATATCCTCATCATCACAGGAGATGGATCTAAACCCTACAATCTTCTACCTCCTTGTGCCGCCACCCAAGACCGCAAGGCCTCCTCCACCTCTTCACATCCATTTTTGTGCACCAGTATCAAGCGAAGCCAAGTAGAGTCGAGCATCTCCTGGAAGCACCACGGACTGGTAGCTGTCATTGTCCTCCTTGTCTCATCTTCCTTGTTCGCATCCCTAACGTCTGCTAAAGAAGATAATGCCTTCTTTCTACAAGAAAGGCGGGGATGCTCCTTCTCCCTGGTGGTACAACTACTGCCGCCCAGTAGGTCTATTGCCAATTGTTGGACCTCAATCTATCCTCTCTGACGGCCTTGAACCTGAACTTCAGGAATTGGTGGCTTGCTGAACTACCCAGCAAACCTGCAACATCATGCCAAAACTCCATAGCCTCCCTATACAATTGACGCCCTCACACCACTCCTTTCTTCTTCCACCATCTGAAACCACCACTGCAATAGCCAAATCTTTAAATGAGAACATTGCAGATAGGAGGCATACCTAATAGATCTACAACTCAAGTCCTTGAACATGATATGTGATCTCCATAATCCAGCCCTCTCTTGACCTGATCTCGGTGATCATGGTCCTCTCTAAGAAAAGAACAACCATGTGGATCATCTATGACTACAGTTAATAAGGATAACAATGGGATTCCATCCAATTTCCTCCACCAGTGTTGACAAACAAGGACCTTCCACATTAGGAGGCAAGTCAAAGTACAGGTCAGTATCCTCATTTCTTTAGATTTGGTTCTTCAATACATAGGTTTAGAAGACAAACTAAATGTACTAAAGGAAGATTCCTGTGACAGAGATCAACACATTAGGTGTCTTCAACCTTAAAATATAGTTATACATATAGTATGAAGTTTGAAAATTATGTATGATTATTAACCCAATACTGATATATCAAAGTGTATGTTACACAATGATCGTGATATGACATGTATACAATGTATGGTTAAGAAGGATAATGTAAAATATTTGATTAAATGACTTGGTAATGATTATATACATATTAATATATTGATGTCAGTATATAGCAAGCATCGATAACTAGTATAATTCTATGAAAACTTCTTAGATACCAATGTAATTTTTGATAGCATCAAAATGCTAGTTGCGTTAATATGCATTAGATGATAATTAGAAGTACATATGGGTATAGAAAACATAGCTATCTAGGTTGATCAATTTTGTATAAAAGGGAATATATACTAGAATGTATCTTTATAGATGTAAGTTTGTGTGGCATGTTGGTTAAGTCTACATCCAAATCTACTTCTAATTTTCTATATATTAAATGCTAGTATTCATGACATACTCAAGAATTATCTAATGCAATGTGTATACACGCTAATTTGCATGCTAAATATGATGTTAGGATTAATATGGAAACACATGTTATTAGAAAGATAATGGCATTACAAAACCTAAATTGGAAGGATGCATATATGTAACTTAGACCTACTTTGGCCTATGTAACTAAGATAGATACTAGAACCAAAATAGATATTTAATGAATCATATGCTCACTTTATAGGATTAAAAATCTTAATATGTTATTAGGTGATCAAACTAGTATAAGAACAATATAAATGTGGCCTATTAGGTTATACACATGTTCAGTTCAGTTTGACTAACACACCTAGTATGTTTCTAGGATGAAACATTGACTTTGTAGACCAAGTATATAGATTGAGTTAAGAGTTAGCTCTGAGGTTCAAGATGTACATCCTCTATTTTATTTTGGGCATTATTTTACTTAAAAATTCATTCATTTTAATGAGGCATCTCTTTGAATATCAATTCTACTTGAAACTCATTTGTTGAAGAATTATATTCCTTGATTTGGATTCATACAAAATTCCATTTAATGTTGAACTACTTTCTTTATATGGGTTCTTTGTATTGCCTTTTATATGAGATTGACTAAAATGATAGTCTTGACACATTATTTATGCATGCTCTGTGTTTGACTAGAATATCTAGAATAGTGTTACTTATGTACAACCATACTTATAAAGGGTGTGTGTATTCCACCCGGGGTGTGCATTTCCACACTTATTTCTTTTAGTTCATGATCATATGGTGTTATGGCCCTATTTTAGGTATATTTAGCCTACATTGTTATGCATGCAAAAGTTATTGTTTTATGTTGAGATTGTTGATAACTATTATGGCAAGGCAATTTTATTCTCATGCTTGTAATCTAAATTTTAATATGCCTCATTTCTCTTGTTATAATTCTTTTGAACGTACCAAAATGTAATAGCCCTCTTCTTATGGGAACATCTCTTTTTGCACCTTTAACCTAATATAATGCCCAACATGTTTATTACATGTCCATACTCAGCCTTTGTTGATCTACATGCCTTTGTTTCCTAATTTTTGAGTGATGTTACCACCCACCTAGGTGTAGGTATGCTAGAGGACAAGGATGCATGAAGATCATATGCATAGAATTGGACCTACGGATAGCTTAGAATGGTAGGGTTTCCCTCTGCAATAGGTCTTGCAAGTGGTTAGATTTATTAGATGTATAGCTTTTTACTTTTCTATATCACCTTTTATGGTGATGAAAAATTTGTAAATGGATGATTATGTAACTTTGTAATAGTATGTTTCTGCTGCTTTATTGTAACATGGCTTTTGTATTGTACCATTTGAGTGGATCCCCTCTCGGATACCACTCTCTACACTTAATGTCTACGGCATCATTGACATGCTTCCAATAAGCATCCACCTTAGCCCTAGGCACATCAAGAGCAGGTTCTTCCGACACTACTGTATCTAGAGCATAGAGCTTATGCTCATCATTGAGAACCCTTCGCAAAGTCCAAAACTAGTCATGGAAATTTATTTTGTTAAGTTTTTCCTTCTTAAGAACTGATCGCAACAATGGTATGTTTGCTATTTGTTTCTATAAGAAAATTTGCAATTTGTCAAAATACTTTTGATTTGATTTGATTAAAAGAAATTTTGACAAATTCAATTATGCCTTTAATTAATTATCACTCACATTATTTTGTTCAAATTTATATCCCTCACATATCAATTTGGAAGATTGCAACGTGCAACCTTCTAGTGATCCAAGACCCAAAACAATTGAGTTATTACTCGGCCAACACCAGCATCCATAATCAATTGTTACGATAGGCAACTTCTTCCAATTGCATCACATGCAATTCTTAGATAGATGATTTGTGCAACTCTTTGTCATACTCATCTGCATGCTTCTAGGCACTTAATCTCATTAAGATCACCTAGTTAAGTCTGACCTAAAAGCCAACATGATAGTAATGTACCATGTTTGGTAGACCCACATAACTACCATCACACTTCCATGAGATGGATAGCGCATCGCGCTTGGCGTGCCCATGCATAGTTGATCAAGATTTTCATGTGTATTACTTATGGAAAGAATCTAAGACTTAATATATGTTTTAGGAATTTTATAAATATATATATATATATATCCAATCACTGCATATTTATATGTGTCATATGCATACTACATCCACGAATGAAATGTGAAATTATAAAATACAAATGATGGTTATGGCCATATTATTGTAATTTCTTGGAGCCACAAGGAATTACTACCATGTAAGGTCCACATCATATGTAACAACCTATTATTGATGAAGAACTATGTTGGAACCAGTTCGGGTCGATCATTTCAACTCTTGAATCGATCAGTTGGCCTCCTAGTCAGTTGGTTGGTCTCTCAAACTGGTCATCTGGTCTTAGTTCCAAGTGACTTATGAACAACTCCAATCAATCTGTTGGGCCACCATCTAATTGGTCAG
Source organism: Alisma plantago-aquatica (assembly GCA_963693085.1). Lineage (NCBI taxonomy): Eukaryota > Viridiplantae > Streptophyta > Magnoliopsida > Alismatales > Alismataceae > Alisma > Alisma plantago-aquatica. The sequence goes on from OY856409.1 coordinate 793,249,671, forward strand.
CTCCTCCTATCAGTAGGCCTCCTCGGTCCTCCAGTTGATCGGTTCATCTTCTAAAATGGGCAATTCATTTGGTGCAGAATGTCTTCTTTGCCATAACAAGAATTAAAACTATCCAAATCCTATTTAACATATTACATGGTAATAAGGAAACCTTGACTTACATTTAAGGGGAGCATATGAAGAAAAGAATGAATATTTTTACATATAGAAGAGAAGATAGAGTTTTAGTATGCAAAATGAGATATAGACATGAATAGAAACCATCCAACCAATCACAAAGATCTAGGATGATTGGCCATAACCATGCTAACATCCACCATCAAAACCAATTTTAGGGTGATGTGTCTTAATTACATATATATCATATATATAGGGATCGTATGTGATATTTAATCGGATATGCACATTAATTATTTAAATATTCACATAGCATGTAATAAATAAATGATAAAAACAAAAATATAATCATATCAATTAAATCCCAAAATATAGTAAATTGACATGGTTTTGATACCAGTGTCAGGAAATATAACATCAGATATGACAGCGCTCAAACAAAAGTTTAACTTTCATATTCCCCTTAGACATTAGATTGCATCAACAACCATGAATTGGTAAGAAAAGATTGCAAGATTTATACCTGGTCCTGGAGTAAGTCCAGTGACTATCCCTTGTTGCAGCATGCTCCTTTCTTCAAGTTGTACCTAAATGGTGTCGACAGCAACACCCTGGTCAATCACTACGATGGTGGTTGACTGCATCCTCCTAGCGGGTGGTAAAGGCCTCCTCTCCTCTAGAGTAGTCCATACGGACCACCATGAGCTCTTGTTATTTTAGATGAATGGACAATAAGGAATTTTCCTTCTAGTCAATGTGCTAGCGTCGACTCGCTCCCCTATTTGTCTCTCCCTTGTTGTTCCTCCCTTTGACGGAAAAAACTTGCTTGGGTTCTCACGTTACCACAGTTTTGAGAAGATAAAAAATGTCAAAGCTTATTGTTGTTGTCTCTTGAAAGCTTGACTACCCCTCTATTTATAGGAGAGTTGGGTTTAGGATCTCTAGTCAGAGTGGGAGTCAAAAAGACGAAATCCTATTAATTTTCCAAAACTTGTGAACCATGAACTAGTCGGTTCACACGTGATATGATCAGTTCAACACTTGAACTGATCGTTTCACTATATTTCCTATTTGCAATTGTTGTAGCATTTAATATTTGATTAATGCACAACATGATGTCAGCATCAATCCTTGATCCAATCAAAATGATCAACCAAACACTCAGTTCACAACTTGAACTGGTTGGTTCATACATCTGAGTCGATCGATTCACTTGTTGAAAGTCGTTTTAGAGTACAGATTGCCAATCTATTTTAAATTCAATACCTAACACTTTGGTAATCAAGTTTAAACTTCATTCATGAGTAAACTCTTATTCCAAGTTTATCCTATGTGTGTGACCTTATAGCTCCCAAGTTACATTGGCAGTGACTGTCCATAACCAACTTATGACATCACAAGCAATGAGTGGTATCTAGCAAGATAGCATTGCTACCAAGTAATTGGAAAGTTGGAGAACAACTTCAACCTACAATCTGTGATTGGTGTTATAGTGATCGTATAGTTCCTTTGTCACTTATATCCATGTTGAAATCGAGGCATGGAATCATCGTCCTCTTCAATGTTCAACCTATGTTCCTTGAACTAGAGCAGGCTGTCTGAGATATATATGAGCTCAATATCTCCTATTGACTCACATGAGCATGGTCATGCATTTCTCAGTCTCGCTTATCAAGTGACCAGGATATCAAACTCATGTAGGAGGAACAAATCTCATCTATACCACTCATAGTCATTCCCCATGTGCCACAATGTATCTGAGCATCACCTTTGTGGTAACCCTTATTCAAGGTCACAGTAGATGGTGTCAAAGTACATCGAACAACATGTGATGAGTGTAGTAGTGTCAAGTCTAAGAATCGTAATCACCACCATCACTATGAGAGATTATTATAATTTCCAATCACAGTTTACATACATCACTCTTAGGGTGGGTTTGTTCGATACACTGTTCTCCAACAAGCCCTACGTGTTATGTTTGATATCACATATCATGACTAATGAGATTCTATCATCAACCAACATACACTCCAGTCTTATGTGTTATTGATGTCTATCGGCTTCCACAATAACAACCAACCAGGGACATTTCAAGAATGTATATACCCTTAACATTTGTATGATATCATTGTTTAGGTCCTCAACCCAAAGACATACATCATTGAGTAATATCATTCTTTAGACATTTATTATGTTACATCATTATCTCATAACTAAATAAAATATAATAAATTGGAATATTTCCTTTATTATCAATTAAATCATTTACAAGATATGTCATTGCAATCATCATATGATTGACTCTCTAGGCATACATACCAATAGTTAATTCAGTGGACACTTGGATTTATTCATGGTACCTTATCATGTTGTGGCTATAGATATTTGTAGTGCCCATTTCTAATGAGATTTATGCCAATGTTATTGCATGTTGGGAATGAAAAATTATTCATCATTTGTCCATCTCATGTTACAAGAAATCCTTATGGGAGTAATTCTGTATTGGAGTTACCATTCTTTATGTATCTATCTTTTAGGTTCATGTTACCTTGTTTGACTTATTTGTTCTATTGATATTGGTTATTTTTCTTCTATTATCTTTCTTAAGTGGATAATGATATTGGTAGTAATTATACATATGGTGAGAACACTAGTAGCAAATTGACTTTAGTCTTTCTTGTTGGATAGTCTTTTAATCACTCATATATATTGAACCATATAGATTGTTGCAATTGGTAGAAACATCTGATTTTATGACTCACACTGCCAATTTTGTTACCCAATTGCTTCTTCTTTCTATTGAGGCAATAATTTTAGTTCAGCATGTGTTAATGACTAATAAGTTGATAAATGTGTTCACTTAATTCTGTTAACAAAGATGGAACTATATTTGCAATTAATGTTAATTAGAGTATGTTAATTGAATAATGATATTTATGTTAATTGGAGGGTTACTGACCAATGTTTTGCATCTATATATTTGTTGCGCGCCCCTAATGTTTATGTGTTATTGGAGGGTTATTGAACTATGCTTTCCATATAATAAATGTGTTATTTAAGAGAACTTAAATATTGGGGATTGCTTTCAACATCTCTCTATCCTAATTCACTTACAAAGTTCTCTTGCCTTTTTCCTACATGTCATTGTATAGATTTTCATATGATGGAGATGCACTTTGAATCCATCTGGTAATCCATTTCCTCAGGCTCGAGCATATCCCTAGAGGACAACTCTCCCCCTACCGAAGCATACCCAATCAGCGGGTGTCATGATTTAATTTGTTTAAGATGTGTCACTTTTAGTTTGATTATGTGTGTTTAATTTTGTTGGGTTTGGTTAACAATTCCATGGCATACACTTTTATGTTTCAAGGATGTTATTGACCATGGTTGAATATGTATTTGAACATGGCTAAATGTGTCTTTGAATAGGGTAAAATATGTCTTTTGACATGGCTGAATATTTCTTAAATATATTGAATCCTAAACTTTTGTGGGTCTACTATTATTTATTACTGAGCAATCCCAATATATCCAAATGTCTTTCAACATGATATTTTGAATGTTGGCTACGTTCATGAGTTGATTGGTATCTTTGAATATGGTTGTACAGTGAGAATATTATGTGTTGTTAGAAAATATGTGCTACAGATTTTGGAAATCGTGCAACACATATTTTCTAGTAATAGATTATGTTCTCGAGTTGGATCAAGTATACACCTTGGTCGGCTTTTCTCGGGATGAGTGCTTGTCATTTATTAAAAGTCAACAATTTTGGGGTTCAGGTTCGGTGTGGGTTTGGATCAACCACAAACGGGTTGGGTTGGGTTGAGTATGGGTCAAGTTTTAAAAAACTCGATCCATCACCACGCCCAATGGAGAAAGAAATTTTGAGCATAAAAACATTAGAAAGATTTTGTATGAGGAACACAACATTCATGTCATGGGGAATAAGAAACGGAATAGAATAATTTGTTGTACAATTAATCTAATCAGTTGGAAAAAGAATGGAAATCCGGTAAACTGAAATTGTGAACCCAAATCCAATCTATTTCTCTATAAGTAAAAATCAGGCCTATGTTATCTACAGATGGAAGGGGAGTAAGGAGTCGTTGTAGTGGGGTTAAGAAGAAGGTATCTTATTGGGATTCCCACTCACAAAAAAGTATCAAAACATGTCAAAGTAAGAAGAGATGATTATTGATAACATGTGATCCTCAAGTTCTAAAGTTGCAGTACAATCAACCCAAAGAACAAGTTGAGGCATGCATACAAAGACATCCACTGGATCATCCACAACCAAAAACCTTACACTATAGGAGCCTAAACCTTACACAAAGTGGAGCCTACGTATTGTTAAAATCTCAATTAGACACCTCTATACATAGCTCCACAACCACCACAGATAATGAACCCATAGAGTGAGGAAGGGGTGAAAGGTAGAGAGATACATAGCTCCACAACCACCATAGACAATGGACCCAGAGAGTGAGGAAGGGGTGAAAGGTAGAGAGATAATCCAGGGGTAGGGTGGGAAAATGGAAGGAAAGTGAGGAAAGGGACAGTGAGGAAGAGTTTATGCCCAGCTCATACAGGTTAGCATGGTCCATTGCAGTGGTGTTGTACATACACATTGATAGAGAGATAGGTTCCGCTCAGTGGTCGTGCCCTTTTGTACCCAACGCTGACACCTATGTGCATTAGTCGAGTTGGGTATGAGTAGCAACTATTGATCAACCGAAAGCTTTAGCGGGTAGGCGAGGCGACACCACCAACCAAACTACGCCACCACACTTATCTGGTGTGTACCTACCTTGACGGCCCCCGTCACCCGGGTATTGGTCAAGGACCAGGGCCCTACGGTATGGTGTGTGAAAAAATATTGAAGAGTCGTGGAGAGGACGAGAACAATTATTCACTTAAACATTGATGATTCAATTACAAGGCCCACCTCAAATGCAAATCAAAGACGCCACTATGTTTGTCTTCATTGAGCTTTGATCCTTGTCTGTCTCTCCATCGTAACAACCATCTACTTTATCATCATCATGTTTATTGTCATCAAATAGAAGAAACCCTAGATCTGAGAGGGTGAGAGGATGAGTAAGCATATGAGGTGATGAGGTTGAGAGTCATGAGAGACATTACAGAAGTTCGTATACCCTAAATCAGAAAAGAGAGAGTGTGAGGCAAACGATGACCATGATGGTCGCAACTCGTGAGCCGATGAAGAGTGTTGTGTGGTTGTGCATGTGTGAGAGGGGCAGATTGAGAGACAGACAGGCATGCTTTTACACGATGGCACACTAACAACATCCCAAGCCACATTATACTCAGAAGTGTCAATCTGTGAAACCTATAAACCCAATAATGTCCAGGTCTTGTGTGTCAGGTCAAGTTGGAGTTTTCGTCCATGCCTAGCTGAGACACTGGCACAGACATTCTTTTGGGGTTCAAACTTCATATATTCATCCGCTTTCAACCTTCTTTTGGGGTTTAGGGTTAGACTTAATGTATTCATTGTCTTTCAACGTTCTTTCTTTTCGGTTCTTTTATTGTTTTCTTTAAATATTTGCTGGTGATGGTGGTGGTATGGATCGAATAAGTTCTTTTGACTGTTGTAATTTTTCTCTTACACGGTCACACACAAAAATCAATCAAAAGCGTGGGCCCACACTTGGTTATTAAAACAGGATTCGTTCTACCAGCAACGAAATAAACAACAGTGGAAGTTAATAGCAAGCAACCATAACTGAAAGGGTCACATAATAAACCGTCTTAGTTCACACGCGTAGTCTTTTTACAAAACATGATCAATCCCGACGTTGTTCAGTTAACAATTTTTTTTTTAGAAAAGGTTATGTCATATATTGAAAGCACATCAAGCAAGTAAAAACCTGCTTATGTGAAAAACTTACATAATGTTAGAAATGTAACAGAAAGTTTAATAACTGAAAATGCATGCAGATCAAATGAAAAAGTATATGTTTTGGTAATGTGGGGGAGGCACCCCATAACAAGCCTCTAGATGTTATGAAGATGATGAACCCTAGTTTGTTAAAATGGACATATGCCTGAAAGAGGAATCACAGTTGTTGCTGAACCAAACTGACACCAGTCTCATCGTCAACCATGGCTTTCAGATCACACAGAAAAACCGCTTCAGATTCACCTTCCTCGGAATTGTCCAGTCCCCCATCTGCTAGGTTACTTGTATTTTATTAGAATGTAAAGATCTGCATCTATTTGTGATATAATATTTTGGGCCAGATTCTTTTTGTTGTTGAAAATTCTGTTGTTTCTTTCTTTCCATAGATTCCAACTGATTGTGGTGAATAAATCACTACTTTTGAAATTTTTGTAAAGTCTATTTGGTGTTTTTTTAAGGGAAAAGTGGCTTCCTTGAGGTCAGGAAGGCAGTTTCTTATAAAATGTGAGAAGATATTTTGAGAGAAAATGCACTTGAAGAAGATGTGGTCAACCGAGTCACTATTTTTTTCGCAAAGTGAGCATCTGAAAGGGCCAATGAAACCCTTTTTTGTAATATTTTCAAAAGCCAAAGGAATGTTTTGTATTTTTGAGGCCATATATGTTTCCATATCTTTGATGATGATGGGAAAAGACCTCTGAAGGAGAGGTAGGTGTAGGCAAGTTTAATCGAATATTTTCTGCCCCATTTCCAAGTGATAGTATTTGAGGTGTTATTTTCCAGGGAGAGAGTTAGATGACTGAATTCGTTTTGACTGATCTGAGAAAGAATGCATCTTTTAAGGGAATTTGATCTATTGCTGGTGATAAGTGGTAGAACTTTGTCAATCTTTATGTTGAGGAGTTTATTTGGTATAATCTAATTTGGTCGAAGATTTATGACAGAGTTATTTTCGAACCAAGGATCAAACCAAAATGAGTTGTTCAGTTAACACTATCAGCAGTCCTGCACTCGGCCGGTTAAGGAAAGAAGCCAAGACCAAGAGGCCACAGGAGCTTTGGTGGTTGAGGGAGGGTCGGTCACACGACAGTTAGAGGCTTAGGATGCTTCACAAAGATCTCCGACATGTATGCGCATCGGAAACCGAGGCCACCCAAGTGATATAGGTCCTCCGTACCAGCTGCCACCTCACGGCTTCGCGCTGCTCATAGCTTATCCAATACCGAGGGATCTTCCCGTCTGATTGCAAAGCAGAGCCTCCTGAGTAACAGGCATCTGCTAGAGAGCAGCAGGAGCGATCTGCAAATTGAGAGATGCCTACTTCCGTCACACATGACATAAGGGGTCAACGGGACGATATCATCCCGCTCGTACGACAGCTCCCGGCGAGTGGATGGATCTCACGGAGCGACAGAAGAAATAGAAAATAGACAACTGGCATCAACAATTGCAATTTTGGACCCAATTATGAAAGAAATATGCTAGGAAGAGACCATTTTGGAACCCAAAATGGAAACCCACCACATATTTAAAGGTATAATAAATAAAATGCATATTTTATTTGTTATACCCTCAAAAATGTGGTGAAGAAAAATGCGGTTTCATTATGGGTTCCAAAATGAGTCTAGATAGCAAACCTCATTATAAAACTACACTCAATTGGGTCCATGATCCATTTGATAGAAGGTGCGTGCGGGTTTAATGGGTGGATTTTACGCCATCCCTGGTCTAAAGCACAATTGAACTTTGAAAACAAAGGATTCAAAACCATAAACCAAATAGTAAAACTGAATGTAAATTCTGGCCTGACGACAGCACGGATATATCATTTCTAAGCAATGTTAAGAAAACTGTTACTTTATAGGTTCCATGGAAGGCACCCTTCAACGCAAAAAGGAAAATACATAATGATAGGACAGGGAAAGAAAAATGAACAACAAGAAGAATAAGGGATGTGACACTATGTTGAGCTAGAGTGCCTATAATTTATCCACGGAAGTAGCACTTTGTCTATATAACGGAACAGGAAAATGGGCATGGTGCTGTTTCAAAATGGGCATAGTCCTATATCTCAGTCATCTCACTGGAAACTCTCTTTGGGTTCACATGGTTCTATATTTCAGTAACCTCACTTGAAAATCTAGGTTTATTCATTCATAGGATGATCTTCATCTTCGTGGTCACTTAAATCAAGATCAGCAATTAACTCCTCCAAGGGAATGGAAGGAGCATCTTCCCCTTCATCTGTAGACGCCATCTCTGAAGGCTGATACTCTTTGTTGCGGTACAGTGATATATTAAATCGGAGATCAGGATTGTCTTCCAAATCTCTGAGGAATTCTTCATACTCGTTATTTTTCTTGTCCTCGTCAACTCGTCTTCGAGAATCATCTACCTCCATATTCATGGATTTCAGCTTCCAAGGACGAGCTTTCCCACGTTTCCTTTGGCGCTTCTCTTCGTAGCTTTTCTTAATGAGAATTGCATCAGGTAAAACTAAGCCTTTGTGTTTAGATACTTCGTCATCGCTACTGTTGGCACCATAAAGATCATATCCAAGAGCATGATCTCCAGGATTCAACAGATGTGCAAGATACGTCTTCACTCTAAAGATGTTATCATTTCTCCCAAAATCTGAAACACGAGCTACCTGAGCTTCGGCAAGCGAGTACTTCGTTCCACCAACATTAGCTTCAGAGGTCACAAACTCAACATCCAGCACTATGTATTCAACTAGCTGTCTGCTGAACAGCAATGGCTTGAACGGTGTTCTCCAGTACTGGTTAGCATCCAAATATGCACTCCTCAGAGTGAAGGGATCAAGAAGCAAGATATTGTTACTAACTTTTGTACAAATAACAAGAGGACCAAGATTTCCCAGGCCCACTGCAACTTTGGGAGGCAGACATATCAGATCCTCACGGCAAATTGGACAGATTTCCACTGAGAAAGTATACTTGTAGTTGTAGGTATTGCTCTTAGAATCCTGGGAAACCAATTGCTTATCTTCACGTTTTCGAATTGGAACAACATTGCCGAGGAACTCTACAAATTTCACAGCATGGCTTCGGTTTCCAAAATAAAAATCGATCCCCTGATCCATCTCCTTGATATTAATGGCTCTCAGAGCTGCTCCATGCTTGAGGATAAGTTGTTCCAAATAAAAGAAAGTCCTGCGATGAGAAACATGCTGCCTCAACTGGACAGCAGCTACCCACTGATCTGGATTTGCTTGTGACCTGGTACATAATTCACACATGTGCTCTTGCTGAGTGTATTCCGCAACATATGCCTGCTCTAAGATTGCCCCATGAAGAGCTTCCTTCTGGATCTTCAGTTTGACCTTGATCCTCTTAGAGTGAGGTTCAGTCCAGATGAACTCTGCATGAACCAACCTGACCTTGTTCATGTTCTTGAGCCTCTTAATGCAGAAAGTAAGTAACTCCTTGGACTCTAGCTGTGCTTTAACCCGAGTCCTTGGAGGCTGCAGATATGTATCACACTCAGGACAATGGATAATTGTCACATGCTTCTGCAACCCCTCTGTGATATCAACATGTGAACGCAGACATTTTATGCACATGTTTGCTGCATTCGGTTCCATCGGTATACCGCACATGCAGCAGAGTACACTGCCAATAGTTTGTTGAGGTCTAAACATACCTGCCTCAGACATCATGTTATCTTGTAATGAATCCTGATTTCTGCAACGAGCAAATAAAAGATCACCTCACTACCCAAACATGGCATACTTGATAAGAAAAAGATATACAAAGAAATAACATAAAAACGTCAACAACAAAATGTTAAAAACTGTGAGTTTTTTTTGTAAGATTGCCAAGACCAATTGTAGTTGCAGACCGATAACCAAACTGACATAATGCAGTACAAGGCCCGTTTTCTTAGTGTTATGAACAAAATGAAAATGAACGTCATTTAGTACACTTCATGGGGATATATAATATGAAAAAAAAATATTGCACATTTACATAAATAGACATCAATTACAAAGTAACTTTTATAGATATTGAGTCACCCAGCAGACAAAAGGCAATGGATCGGAAAACGAAATCATTCCAACATCATTCAAATCCAAAGGTTAAACCCAAACAAGTTGACCAAGAGAGTAAAACATTAATGTATGCTCCAAACTATGTGCTGTATATGCAACGGACAAGTATCCAAGGACGTAACTAAATGTTTTCACTTTATAAAGAGTGGATACTTCGTGGATCCATCTTGTATACTTTGTGGATAAAAGCCCGGCCCAATTATTCACTTCACGGACAATATATATCATACATACCAATAAAAAATAAAATTTTACACATAGAAAGACATCAACTGCGAAGTAACTATTATAGATATTAAGTGAGTCGCCTAGCAAACTCAAGACAACGGATTGGAATACACTTGATTCCAACCTAGAATGAACTAAACCAACATTATTCAAATCTAAAGATTAAACCCAAACAAGTTGAATTCTCAACTGAAAGTCTCTATCTTATTTATTTTGAAATACTATAGTACCCACCTGATTCAAATACAATATATATCGCTATCAAAATCCAAGACAGACAAATGAATTAAAAATATCATTAAAAAAAAACTTACTAGGATCACAGCCTAGGAAATACTGATACTCTAAAACAGGTGCAGCTCTGGACTGGATACGTATCGGATACTAGTACTCCTTGGATACGACTAGATACTTCTCCATGCGTATCAAAAAAAATACTTTTTAAAAAGTGGATACTTCGTCGATACATCTTGGATATTTTGTGGATAGAGGCCCGACCCAATTATACACTTGATGGGCATAATATATAATTCCGATAAAACTAAATATTTACTCATTTACATTATTAAACGTCAATTAAAAGTAACCTTCATATATAATAAGTGAGTGGCCCAGCAGACATGAGACAACAGATTGGAATTTTGCACTTGATTCCAACCTAGATTGAAACTAAACCAACGATATCAAATCCAAAGATTAAACCCAAACAAGTTGACCTAGAGTAAATCATAAATGTGTGAACATTGAGTGAAGATCTCTATCTTATTTATTTTGGCATACAACACTACCCAGCTGGATGAAGATGCATTCTTAAGGCAAAGTCTCTATCTTAATTATTCTTCCATACAACGCTACCCACCTTGATCAAATACGGTGTATATTGGTATCAAATTGAAGACAGACAAATGAACCAAATTATCATAAAAAGAACCTTTTATTGGTGATAAAATTATAAAGATCAATTTCAAAAAATCAGCTTAGTAGGATTACAGCCTAGGAAGCACAGATTCTACGAAATACGAATCCTACCCATACTGCATACCGTTTCGATACAAACTCCTTGGATTCGCTGGATACGTATTGGATACTTCTCCAGACGCATACAATTTTTTCACTTTTTAAAGAGTGGATACTTTGTGGACGGCCCAGCCCATTCATATAGAGACACATATAAGTCTGATTTATTTTTCGATATGCGCCTATTGTTACTTTTCGTTATATATTTATACTTTTTTTTCCTTGGCCTACAATAAAGAGTTTTGGTACTATCATGTAAATCATTGTGTATGGTAATCAGACAACACTATTCTATAAATCAAGTCAACATTCTAATCAATCTATTGTAGTTTGTTAATGGCAGTAACTTATTACTACTAGTTAGTAATCCAAATTCTTGGGACTTCTGGTAATTTAATGGTGTTCTAAGGTTTTTTCTAGAACACATAGGCTTGCAAATTAAAATTTAAGTTGGAACTACAATAAGATCAGGTTGGATGTTAAATATAAATCTATGAAATCACTAGTTCCACACTTAGTTGCTATTAACATAAAAGCCCCTTTAGCCGGCGAGCAGTAGCTCGGGTGGTCAAGCACGAGTGCCCCTCACAAAGGTCCCGGGTTTGAATCCTCCCGGTGGTGCTATTCGAAAATGACGTACCCACACGTCATCCGGCCTCTGATGTAACGTTCTGGGGCCCCAATAGTGGTAGTTAGGGGCCCCGGTTTACCATCCATGTCTAGGAATACCAGGGGGTGGCTTCCGAATCATCAAAAAAAAAAACATAAGCCCCTTTTAAACTATAAATCAAATGTATGGCACTGACCGTATTAAGTTGACAATGTCAATTCATTAGGGTGCTTTTCATTAAAATTTTGATCAATTACAATGTCAATTCAATATCTTTGCATTGCTATGAATATATCTTACAATCTCACTCTTATCAAAATTCCCAAATCGTTTGTCGCCTAGTTCTTAGGGATTTTTTCATGTGAGTCATCTAAACCATCTCCTTGACTTGAACTATATCTTTGTTTCTGCCCTATAATATCCAGTGTGATGATCAAGGTTGAAAAATGTGTGAGGTGAAATGAGGCGTTTTTGTCTCAGTGAGGCGAGGCGTAAGCCTCAAGGCGTTTGAGGCGTAAGCCTCGAGGCGTTTGAGGCGTAAGCCTCAAAATATGTATGAGGCGGTAGCAAAAATGAATTTATACATGTAATTAATATATACGTGTGTGTATGTTATGCATATGCATGTGTATAACAGAAATAGGTATATAAAAACATAACCAAATGAAATAGAAATTAATTGTGAAACTTAATGGTGATAATATAGACTAAGGACCCACCACAATACCAAAATAAATATGTAAAAAAATAACGAGATATCAATTCTTTATACTATTAGAATAAAAGATGTCAATGGCAAAAAAACTTAAGGAGATAGAATTTTGAATTAGTAGGAACAAGAAACCAAAGTTAGTTAACAATGATACGAAATTCAACAACATGGTGAATAAGAAGGAAACAGACAATGATAAATTTGACAAAGAATATTGAAAATTGTAATTTAGAGATTGATGATTAAATGTTCATTAATAAAAAATAACAATTAACTATAAGAACTAAAAGATTTTTTTAAAGAAAGTGTTTGTAATAATCTTAAAGTACACAATTTGATGGTTAATATAAGACTTTATCATCTAGAATTGAGGTGTGCTCCTCAGCTAAGCCTCAGAGCCTCGGTGCTTTGAGGTGGGTCTCAGACAATGTGAGGTGTCAGCCTCAGTCTAGGACACCAAGGCGTAAGCCTTGAGGCGCATTTGGGATAGCCTCACCAAGAGGCGTAAGCCTCAAGAGCCTCAAGGCGGGTTTTTTATTACCATGGTGATGATCATGTACCTCTGTTGAAATATGTGATTATATTATAGGAAGCATGAAAGGGTGGCAATACTAAATGTTTTATAGCTATGTTAACAGAGGGTACAACAAATCATATACAAGGCCAAAAGTTCACTTGCTAAAGTTTTCAAGTCAGTCAAAATTTGCCAAAACGTTACTATAGAACATCTAAGTGAAATGCAACATGTTCATCAGGTCGAACAAAGATTAAAAAAAGTATGTCCAAGAAAATTTCTTTTCATTTATATTTATCTTTGAATAATATTGCCTGGAACACACGCCACCATGTAGTTCATGCAACAGAGCAAGCGACTTTTTGCAACTAGAAAGGAAGGTCTGAGAAATATCCGTTCTAGTCGTTACAAGTTCAAATAGATGATGATGCATGCATACAGAGTAAAATCTGGAGACAGCCTTCTTCATTTAAAGAGTCTGGGATGCGAGGGGCTACAAGATTGTTAGGAACGAATCGGTGAGTGAGCCAATCACAAATCATAATTCACAGCTAACTGGTCCAGCTAACCTGTCCAACATTTTCCGACTGATTCACCAGAAAAATTCAACAAAGTTCTAAATTTTCACTTTTTCCTGGAATTATAGGTAAAACAGGGTAAATAAGATAAACATATGGTAAAATTTCAATTAACAGACTGATATTGGTGAAAAAGTTATGTTACATGGTCCATGTGGTTCAATGTAAGAAGAGTAAAAAAAGTTTATAATTTAAGTTCCAAGGTGGTAGATTGTGTCATTGGATATTCGTAACTTAGAAAAACTACTTCCAAAAATTTTCCGGGCTTAAGTTCCGGTTAGTCTGGGAGAGAACTGATTCATCAACAGAGGTCCCTAGTTCCACAAGCAAGTTTTTGTGCCCCTTGGACTGGTGAGAGAATCTGACATCTTTGTGTGCTTACGCATAGACCATCTGTATTTTTTTCAAAGATTTATTACTAAAAGCATGTAAGCTAGCATATTTTAATGCATCAAACTTGAACTTGCCCAGTGCTAATATCTACACTTGCATCATGGCAACTAGAATCAATGTTCAAAATGCAGTATGCAACTTCCAGGAGCGGATGCAAAGTAAATTTGGACTTTTTTTAATCAATAAGTTAAATAATTACAAAAGTATATATTTGATCAACAATTCAACATATTGTTATATATTTCATTTACATAGTAACAAGTATATTGCATGAAATTGAAATGACTGATTAGAAATATTACTAACAACGAACCATAATGTATGCATTTTAATTTGTAACCAGTATTAAAATGTTAATGTGTACAACCAAAATGTATGCAATCAATCAGTAACTACTAACAATGAAAATGTATACAGTTGCAATTGACTTGCCAAGAAGTGGCATCCGAATTGACTAGAGCAAGCTGCAAGCGATGGGATCATAGAATCGCCATACATTTTCAAAGTGCAATCGGCTCTTAGAGGAAAGAACTAAAATGCATGAGCATGTACTTGTTGAATGAATTGCTGTAAGCAAATCAAAGAGTAGGAGAAGAAAAGGCAATCCGATTGCAATTATGGCAATTACTGACCCCAAACACAGGTCGTGTAGCTAACAATTTTAAAACTACAGTATTTGATGAAGAAACAAAATAGAAGGTACAGAGGACTGAGAATAAAGCCTCTTATCAAAGGGAAGTAGAAGAGGGAGAGGATAGCAACTAGGATAAACAGAGAACGTGTGATTGAGGATTTCAGAGCAAATCTAGATAAATGCAAGCCAAACAGGAAATATGATGAGGTATAGAATGAGATGAAGATATGATAGGCCCATACATCATCCTCTTCAGAGGCACTGACTAATTAAGTGATCCCCAGCCCAACAAGCACCCTTTATCCACAATCTTAGCTCTATTGCAGTCACAGGACAATATTCCAGCGTCATTGTGATCCCCCCTGATTTTTATTACCAGCATGACTCATTACAGTTGGCTCCCTTATTGTCTTTTTCATTTATAGTCGTGCATGCTACCTGCAAATATTGTGTCACTCCCCTAATCTTAGGGACCAACTAAGGAGCGAGAGCTCGCAACCCTAACCATAGGTTCTTGTTGCTTACCCACTAGCCGTACCATCGCCATTACCTCTCTAATCGGAACCCTAAGCACAGGTTGTTGCTGCTTACCCCACTAGCAATACCATCGCCAAAACCTCTCCAATATCCGACACAATGGTATAACAGTCACTCACTCCACCATATGTGCCATCCTCTCCCACTTAACAACCCATATCTACTCAAGGACAGGTTGGAGAAGAACAACAGATATATTAAATCAAACGCCTAGCAAATAAGGGCAAATTGAATGAAGTCAGAGCCCTCTCAGCAAGCTCAATGAGGATCTCCGTTAGCTTTCCTGATCGAGCCTCACAAAGAGAATGCGAAAAAGCTAAGAGGCACGGGATCACGGCATCACACAGCCATTCTCATCATCCAAGGACATTGACTGCAAGTCTGCCACCCATATCTAGGGTGGGAAGAGTTCGATTATACTGATTATCAAAATGGTGAATTCAGTTAAGGTAAATTTGGTTCAAACAATTCAGTTGGTCCATTCGGTTTGGTTTTTATATTAATCAGTCAAAAATATAATTTGTCCAGTGAACCATATTTAACTATGTAACATTGTAACCAAATTTTAGATACACAAATTATCCAACATGTACAAATAGCTTCATAATAGTACTTTGATTCCAATAAAACCTCCCTAATCACATCCCAATTAAGTCTTAGTTAAATTTGCAATCTTTATATCTGTATTCAATATTACTATGATATGATCATTAATACAAAATTAAGAACCTTTTCAATTAATATTATTATACAAGTGCTATCTGGTGGAGCACGTGAATCAACAGAATTAACCATGACCAAACCTAGTTCCATTAGGTTAATTCTTAAATTTAAAGCCGCAACTGATTAACAGCAGCAAGTTAGTCTTAACCAAAAATAATTAGCTAAATCCTCACCCCTATCATACTGTATCAACCCTTCAGGTCGGCTCCCAGATGTTGAATTAAGTATTGTAAGCATCTCTTCAGCATATAAGAGATCACCACCAACACCCAAAAAAAAATCTAGCTGGAGATCACCTTGAAGGTGAAGCTCTAGATTAGTTTGCAAGTATCCTATGAGGCTACCACGACTTATTAGAAATCTTCAAGGAGGAAATGCAGCAGCTTAGGAAAGGTAAAACCAAAGGCTCGTATGAGTGATTGAGCCGCCTACAATAAAAAGGATCTGTGAAGAAGTTCTAGATAATATTTGAAAGACTCAAGAACAAGACAAACAACTTTCGCAACTCTTCTACACGTCTACAAAAGGACATTGAAAAGGGAACTACAGCAAGACCACATCACACATTGAATTCACCAGAGAGCACAAATCTAGTTAGCAGAAAGACAAACATGACATGGTGATTTACGAATATAGGACACGAACATGGCGAAAATACACACATCTATATAGTAAACTGATCCAATTAGAGCATGAGAGCCATTTGAATAACTCTTTCCAATTATCTACTTTTCGTGATCTTAGTGTATGAATTGAATGTGTACTATAGTACTTATCTTTCTACAAAGATTCATGTGCATGACCCTTAAGGATTGTCCACGAAAATGGGAAACATTTAAATAGGCTGTATCGAGTGATGGGCAGTATGGATAATAGACGAGCAAGCATTGTCCAACAGTACCAATTTTTTGTATGAATCTATAGGCAACAATGCTCTTTCCATTTATATGGTTTGATTTTGAAAACTGCGCAAGGTTGCAACTATTCGCAGGTCACTTGATAATCCGTGCGTGTCATGACACATTATGATCACCGTGATTTCAAACCACATTGAAATCCATGCAATCAAACAAAACATTATGTGGAAAATAGAAATGAAAGAGTAACAAGTGTACAAACATTTTTATAAAAGTATGAAACTAATAGTTCAGTATTATTAACACCATAAACATAATAAATAATGAATTGGGGGAGAGTAGCAATAATCTTTCAGGAAAATTGAAGTAAAGGGAAGAGGATGTAGAGGAGAAGGAAGAAGACGAAACAGGAAGAGAAAAAGTGCGTGAAATTGCAGGAGCGGAATTTGAAGGAGGAACAGTTAAAAACAGGGGGGGGGGGGGCGGACAGCGAGAAGCACGAAGAGGGGGAGAGGGGTCCTATGTGGAACAGTAGATGAGCAGGAACAAGATGGGGGAAGTGGACGTACGGAGGGGGGAACTAGAGACGCGGGGAGGAGAGGACGGTTGGGTGGATAAAGGAAGGCGGAGAAGGGGTCGTATGAGTGTGGATGTGGAGGAATTGAGAGGAGCAGGGAGAAGAGGGGGAGATGGGGTCAGATGAGAGGGTGATCAAAGGAGCAGAAAGAAGAGGGGGTCGTGTGAGGGGAAGAAGGGATCACACCTGACGCCGGAAAACATGCCGAAGAGCAGGGCAGCTGCTACGGCTGGTCGTGAGGTTCTAATGGCGAGATGCTGCTTGGGCACTTGCAGTTACTGCCGCCGGCTTTGAATTTTGGTGCTCTTCTACCAGCGGCTCCTGCGAAGGTCGACGGTTGCCTCTTGGCGGTAAGAGCTGAAGGGAAGAGGCTAGGCGGCGGAATGGCGGTGGCTGGTAGTGGAGAGGGGATGATGACCAGAGACGTGACTCTGTTAGGGCAACTATAAGAGGAGAGGGTTTGGCAGCCTGGTCTCTTTTTTTCTTGAAAAGGAAAACGATGTGGCTACTTTAATTAAAATGATTTTCTTAATTATATATACTTCTAAAAAAGCGTTGAAATTACAATAAAAATTTATAACAACCTATACAACTAGCACAAACACATGTACATACACAGTTATATCTAATAATATTTTATTTAATGCATTGGTTATTTGATACATGATATCAAAATATATGAAATTTGTACCGTATATCATGGATAAATCGTGATTAGCTTTTCTATTTTCTCAATTTATGTTCATGAAAATATAATTATCGAAAATTTAACAATGTATGACTTTATGATATATTTGTTAATAAAATTGACAAACAGATAATATTTGGTAATATTTATAATGTTGATTATGTTGTTTGGGCTTATATTCATACCATGATGTTTGCAACTTTGCTTATGTTGTCCCGGATCCACACCCAAGAGCTCCAAGATCATATTTTATGAGAGGTCGGTTTTGTGCATGTAGGAATATGCTTCCATCCTTTTGTTGGTCCAAGTTGTCTTGTACGCCTTCTGCCACTCCAAAGAGTTAGTTTATTTTGGCAGACGCTTACTACATATCAATCATCCAACAATTTACTGGAAGTATATCTCCACGGCAGAATGATATTCTCTCTTCTCTCTCTCTACAAGTTGATCATGCACAAGATTTTTTTCTTAATGTTCCTATTGATGGATATGGTTTGTCTATGTCTCATGTTGAGTATCGATCTATATTTCAGTATAGATTCATGATCCCCTTGTATTATGGTGATGAATGTTTCCCGCTCTGTAACATTGCAGATCTTGATACTTTTGGTGATCATGTTGTCCATTGTCACTCACGACCAAGATACAATTTATGTCATGATGTTGTTCGTGATGTCCTTTTTTATCTTATCTCTCGTGTTGGGATAAAGGTGCTGAAAGAAGCTCATGTGGCCTTCCTTGGGACACGTGTTGATGGTCTTCATACTCAACGTCCTACTAATATCTTATTATTTGATTGGACAAATGGCAAACACGCTTGTGTGGATCTCACTGGTGTTTTTCCTCTAACATGCATCTTTTCAAACAGCTTTAAGCCAGGACAGGCAGCCTCCAATGTTGCGGCCCAAAAGGTCCACAAGCATGGAGCAGCTTGTGAAGCAAATCTTCATCATTTTCTTCCTTTTGCTTTTGATACCTTTGGAGTGTTTGCTGATGACGTAATTTCCCTTCTCCAATGTCTTCAAAAATTATTTTAAATAGAAATATTATGGTTTCTCCATCTACGTCCAATAATTTCGTTTTAGATCCATATGTTTCGGCATTAAGAAAGGATTGACAGCTCAGTTTGTTACTTGTGCTTTTGTTAAGGCAATCTTGTGATGATTGTAATAGACGTGTATGAAATTCACGTCATTGGGTATTATTTATAACATCATTATATATATATTAAAATAAAGACATATCGCTTATTTTGACAAAAATTACACTATAGTTAACAAACTTATTTAACAAAAATGTCGCTTATCTAAAACTAGGCATAAACTGGTGATATGCATGGGTGCCTTAGTAGGTTGCAATGAGTATTTCTAGGTTCATCTTTGAGAGAAAAAAGATGCAATAAATATGTACAATACATATCTTAATAAGTCTTCTCATACACATAGGGACCGATGTGTAATTTCATAAAGTAATGGAGAAAATTGTATCTAACCCCCTCTATGGACTTTGTTATATAGTATGAGTCTCCTAATATAATATATAATTTAAGAAATTAAAGACAAAAGTGTGGTGTACACATAGGGACCGGTATGTAATTTCGAAAATAATTGAGAAAATTGCATCTAAACCCCTCTATGGGCTTTCTTATATAGTACAGATGAGTCTCATTATATATATGATTTAAGAAACTAAAGAGAAAAGTGTGGTGTACACATAGAGGGACCAATATGTAATTTCAAAAAAATAGAGAAAATTACATCCAACCCCTGCGCTTGCTTTCTTATATAGTATAGATGAGACTCCTAATGTAATATATAATTGAAAAAATTAAAGACAAAATTATGCAATTTCAAAAAAAAATGAAAAAAAATTGAATCCAACCCCCTCCGCTGGTTTTCTTATATAATATAGATGAGCCTCCTAATATAATATAAGTTAACAAATTAAAGATAAAAGTGTGGTGTACACACACGCGGGCCAATATGTAATTTTAAAAAAATAATTGAAAAAATTGCATCCAACCCCCTTCGGGGCTTTCTTATATAGTATAGATGAGCCTCCTACTACAATATATAATCTAAAAAATTAAAGACAAATGTGTGATGTACACATATAGGGACCAATATGTAGTTTCAAAAATAATGGAAAAATTGCATTTGACCCCCTCTATAGACTTTTTTGTATAGTATAGATGAGTTGCCTAATATAATATATAATCTGAAAAAATAAAGACAAGTGTGGTGTACATATATAAAGACCAACATGTAATTTCAAAATATAATGAGGAAAATTGCATCGAACCCCCTCTACGGACTTTCTTATATTGTATAGATGAATATTCTAATATAATATATAATTGAAAAAATTAAAGACAAAAGTGTGGTGTGCAAACACAAGCACTAATATGTCATTTCAAAAAATAATGGAGAAATTGCATCCAACCCGCTCCGTGGGAATTCTTATATAGTATAGATAAGCCTCCAAATGTAATATATAATTAAAAAAATTAAAGACAAAACTACGGTGTACACACACAAGGATCAATATATAATTTCAAAAAGTAATGGAAAAAATTACATCCAACCCCCTCCAAGGCTTTCTTATATAGTATAGAAAGCCTCGTACTACAATATATAATTAAAAAATTAAAGACAAAAGTGTGGTGTACACACACATGGGCCAGTATGTAATTTCAAAATATAATGGAAAAAATTGCATACAACCCCCTTCGGGGCTTTCTTATATAGTATAGATGAGCCTCCTACTACAATATATAATTTAAAAAATTCAAGACAAAAGTGTGGTGTACACACAAGGACCAATATGTAATTTTAAAAAATTATGGAGAAAATGGCATCCAACCCCCTATGGGGCTTTCTTATATAGTATAGGTGAGCCTCCTACTACAATAAGTAATTTAAAAAATTAAAGACAAAAGTGTGGTGTACTAACATGGAAAAATATGTAATTTAAAAAAAAATAATGAAGAAAATTACATCTAATCCTCACTATGGGCTTTATTATATAAGTATAAATGAGCCTCCTACTACAATATATAATTTATAAAATTTAAGACAAAAGTCTGATGTCAACACACAAGGACGAGTATGCAATTTCAAAAAATAATAGAGAAAATTGCCTCACTAGTGTGGGCTTTTTTATATAGTATAGATGAGCCTCCTACTGTAATATGTAATTTAAAAAAATAAAGATGAAGGTGTGAAGTGGACACACTGAGATCAATGTGTAATTTCAAAAAATAATGGAGAAACTTCATCCAACTCTTTCACAAATTTTGATGTATCTATATAGATGACTCTCCTAATATAATATATAATTAAAAAATTTAAGACAAAGGTGTGATGTACACATAGGGGTCAGTATGTAATTTTTAAAAATAATGGAAACAATTCATCCAACTCCTTCCACGGAGTTTCTTATGCAGTATAGATGAGTCTTCTAATATAATATCTAATTTAAAAAATTAAAGACAAAATTGTAGTGCACACACATGGACCAGTATGTAATTTTAAAAACTAATAGCGATAAATTTAACCCAACCCCCTCCACGGGCTTTCTTATATAGTATACACGAGTCTTTTAATAAAATATATAACTTAGAAAATTAAAATTAAAAGTGTGGTGCACACACATAGGGACCAGTATGTAATTTCAAAAGATAATGGAGGAAATTGCATCTACATATTAGTATATATGCATCTCCTAATATAATATATAATTTAAAAAAATTTAAGACAAAAGTGTGGTGCTAGTATGTAATTTTAAAAATAATAGAGAAAATTGCATCCAACCCTCTGTGGGGTTTTTTTAGATACAAAGGATGCGTTTGTAATTTATAAAAATATTGAAAAAGATTGCATGACTAATCGAAAATAGTTTGTCTAATATAATATAGATGTGTTAAGGAAAAGCGAGACTAATGCTCATTTGGTAACCGTGACATGCCACGGCTGGTCATCTATCAAACTCAAGCATTGTCGTTATTCCAAACACCCGATTACTTATCAAATTTCTTTTTTACTAGTAATGTGGAGCGGCTGACGGACTCCAATAACACTTGATTTTTCACTGGAATGAGAACTTCCTATGAAATCTGAGTGTTTACTTGAGAGCAATCGTTCTCGTCGCGTTTACGGTCTGAACAATAGTCGAATTTTCTTCTTGTCTTTTTCCATAACTACTTAGAAAATCCCGAAAAAGATATAATAAGATGTGAAGTGTGGGTAACAAATTGGGTTCTCAATTCATTTTCAATGACAAAATATATAAATTTTAAGTAACGTTTCTTTTTGGTTATGAAGAGATGTCATGTCATTAGTGAGTATTTCAAAAGTTTTAAAAATGAAAGGTAAAAATGATGGTAATTTGTCATACAAGTTGGTCTATGATTTTGTATCTTTTTGTGTAGCGGCGCCAACATTACTTGGCTTGTTTCAAAATTATTTGAAAGAGCACTTGTCACAGAAGTGACTCCATTGAGGTCAACGCATGTGTGATTGTCATATATATGATCAAATCACAAGATGTTGAAAGGACAATTGTCATCTATATGATCAAATCACAAGATGTTGAAAGGACAATGGGAGTGGAAACAATTAGGTCATGTGCCAAGGAAGGCTACATGAACTTTTTTTAGGGCATTTAATCCAGTTCGAGAGACAAGGTCAAAAAGACTATCACGAAGTACATCATGTCAAAACTTACGTCGGGTCTTGTGTGGCAATGCACAACATGATCACGAAAGGCTTTGAAGTATGCAGTGTTGCAAAATGGACAATGTTCATCACCTAGGTACAAGAGAATGATGAGTCGATACCAACGTATAGCTTGATTCCCAATAGGTAGTATTTTAACGTCCATCATCGAACCGACAAACAAATCGTTACTAATTATGCAGAATAATCATATGCAGAAGATTAATAAAAATCACTAAAAATTAAAACCATTTTGCAAAGAGATCCATTTCCAGGAAAACTCTTTAAGGAAGAACCAAAACTTGATATTCACATTGATCATATATTGTACATACATTGTATCATTTCTTCTCGAGGACAATATATAACAATTGCTTTCTCAAAATATATACTTAAAGCAACATCAAACCTCGAGGCATACAAGCCTAAATCTCAGATTGTTCATAAAACCAACATGTACTAAATCCAAGGACCTGAGAGTACAGAGACGACATATAGGACTTCTATCTACAAGACACGACAGATAGTACACTCAACCTGAGTTGTCCCTGCTGTTGTTGTTCTCCTTCTGCAGTACGGTCTCAACCCCCATCGTGCACGTCCACCTAAAAAAAATGTAGATCCCACGGGGTGAGACAATTGTCCCAGCGAGAGATATAACTCTCCACTAACAATGTTATTATCACAGGTAGATAGTATTAAACTGAGCAGATGATAAGCAGTTTAGAACATTCTCATCTTTTAAAGTATTGCAACTATCTATGATATAGCAGTAAATCATCTATTCACTTTATAAGGAATATGAAGAATGTATATCATTTACCCATCATACTATATCAACATCTCAAGCTTATCCTGTGATGCTCATTTTCATGGTATGTCATCCATGAATCATTCTCATTTCTATCTGTTTGCCTCATCCAATCTGCTAGCCAGGTGTTGGATTGTACCAATCATGTGAATATACATCATTATGTTCAGCCAGGTATTGGACTATACAAATCCTGAGATCATAGAGTTCAGCCATGCATTGGACTATACCAATCCCGAGATCGAGTTCAGTCAGGCATTGGACTATACCAATCCTGAGATCGAGTTCATCCAGACATTGGACTATACCAATCCTGAGTTCACAGCCAGGCATTGGACTATGCCAATCCTGAGATCATAGAGTTCAGTCAGGCATTAGACTATACCAATCCTGAGTTCACAGTCAGGCCTTGGACTATACCAATCCTGACGTCACAGCCAGGCATTGGACTATACCAATCCTGAGTATCTCATCACTGAATACCACATCACCTTTACTAGGCATCATACCTTGGCCAAGCCATCATACTTATTCACATCCTTTATATAATACAAGTATTCCTCTTATCTCCTTTAAGCATATTCAAAACACTATAGCCCTTATTTGGCTATAATCATAAAGCATGTATGATTAAGATTTCATTATTATTATTGTATCCATTTATTATTATTATTATTATTATTATTATTATTATTATTATTATTATTATTATGTTACTAAGTTTCCATTTCCTATTTTATTTGAACATTATCATTTCTTACATGAGACTTTTATAAACATCTTGTTACCTCTCACTAGGCAACAACTATTTTCATGGATCACATGGCCCATTAAACATCTTGTCACCTCTCACTAGGCAACAACTAATCATATGGCTCACGAGGCCCATTAAACCTCTTGTCACCTCTCACTAGGAAACAACTAATCACATGGATCACAAGTCCCATTAAATTGTATTATATGTAACATCATAGCCCATACTTAGCTATGATCATTATCTCATGCTACCAGCATGGTTTCAATATGGTTAAGGTTTTCCCTTTATTAACCAATTATAATTTCAACTCTTATCATTACCCTTCATTAGGGTTAAGGTTTCTCTTATAAAACCATCTAGGGTTTTCAAGTACATTTATCAAGAATCAAACCCTAATTCAATCTCCACACATATTAGGAGTATCAATGTATGCTCATTTCATGATTATCACAGAAATATGAGTTTCTCTCTCATCCTTACTAGGATGTTGATTACTTCATACTTTATTAAGTTGGCTCAACCTTTCCTTCAAGGTTCATTAGCCTACTTAATAAATATTCATTAAACTCCATACCTCTTAATGTATGACTTGATATAAGACACTTCATGTGTTACTCCATCAAGTACATTGCATCTAAGGCACTTTCCTTCATATGGGTTTTGAGGTGCTTCCACCATATCGAGTATGAGGTGTATGTGTGCTTACCATATCGGGTTTGAGGTGTATGCTTGCTTCCATATCACTTTAGAGGTGTATGTGTGCTTCACACCATATCGGGCAGAGAGGTGTGTGTATGCTTCACACCATATCGGACAAAGAGGTGTGTGTGTGCTTCACACCATATCGGGCAAAGTGGTGTGTGTGTGCTTCACACCATATCGGGCAAAGAGGTGTGTGTGTGCTTCACACCATACCGGGCAAAGAGGCATGTGTGTGCTTCACATCATATCGAGCAAAGAGGTGTGTGTGTGTGCTTCACACCATATCACTTTAGAGGTGTATGTGTGCTTCACACCATATCGGGCAGAGAGGTGTGTGTGCTTCACACCATATCGGGCAGAGAGGTGTGTGTGCGTCACACCATATTGGGAAGAGAGGTGTGTGTGTGTGCTTCACACCATATTGGGCAAAGAGGTGTGTGTGTGCTTCACACCATATCACTTTAGAGGTGTATGTGTGCTTCACACCATATCGGGTAGAGAGGTGTGTGTGTGTGCTTCACACCATATCGGGCAAAGAGGTGTGTGTTTAACCCAATATTGTTTTTGAGGTGTATGCTTGACCTCTTATTGTCCAAGAGGTATATACTACCTTACCATATCGTTCAAGAAATTATAAACTCATATCCATATCGTTTTAGTGGAGTAGGTGCATCACCATATCGGGTTAGAGGATCCTGCTTATGTGCTTGAACCCGATATCACTTAATAAGGTGATACCATCTTCTTCAAGCTCTAAACCTTCTTTCTAACTATTTGAGTTCATGGCAACAGGTCTAAGAAACTACTAGAACTCATAATGTCATCGACAATTTTAGAAAATTTCGGAATTAAAAATAGATCATTAAGTATAGCAATTTAGGTGATGAATAATAACATGGTTGAGTTCAAGTTATATAACCCGCCTTAAGAACAACTTCAAAGCTCCAAGATCCAAATATCCACGTTCCTAAGGTTGAATATGACTTATCAAAAGTCCAAGGATCGTTCACAACTCCTTAATATATAAGGAATCACCATGGATAAGCAATTGGTGAAGAAGAAAAGAAAGGAAGATCATAACCCTAAAATCATGCTTCAATCCAAGGTTGAAGATGATCATGGCCTTACCTTAGGGTTAAGTATTGAGCTCCTTCTTGATACTTAGCACCTTTGCACGATACCTGACTACCCTTGCACGATATTCCATCACATGTGGCCGATATCCCCCTCACTTGTGATCAAAACACTTCACTATGGCCGATATCACCTCACTAGGCCGATATCACCCTACTTGGCTGATATTATCTTCCTATGGACGATACCCAAGTCCCTATGCACGATACCACTTCACTCATGCATGATACAAGGACCCCATGCACAATATCTAAGAGTAAGGAGGTGGTAGGATTCGAAAAAGTTCACTAAGGGGTGAAAGAAGGGGTATATATACTTGTTGTTCATGAAGAAGTATGAAAATGAGGTGTCATCAATTTGAGCTACTAGGTGCCACGTGTCCATGCATGGTTGACACGTGTACATGCATACATTAACATTTATCTTGACATGCAAAACTCTTGAGGATAATCTAGGGATGAATTTTCGTCCATTACTTATCCCTTTGAATAAAACATATCAACAAAATCACCACTTTATTCACAACCCGATACAACTTTTCTAAGGAAGTTGTAAACCGATACAATTCACCTCCTTGAGGTGATTTTCACATCATGGGATTTTCCAAGAGTCCAAAAAACTATATGGGACTACTCCTATGGCTCCTTGGCCAATAGGCACTCATATATAAGCTTTTCAACTTGATACAACTCAAGTTAGGGTTTCATATTCAACCCCTTTCTTGGTCATTTCATCACCAAGAGTACCATGACTCATAATTGATTCAAACATGGTGCCTCATTATTTATATCTCCTATAAATGATACTAGGAGGGAGTAGGGACACTCTAGAGGTGGTAATTTTTTTAGTTACACAAACCACAACCCCATTCCTGAGAAATTGTGTTGGTAGCCACCTCATGGGACAGATGACTTTATGCTTCAATATTGGCACAATTGACTATAGAAAAGCAAATAGCAAACTAACCCTTGTATTACAATTGGCAAACCTTAGTCCTATACATTGAAGAGAGGGAAGACATAAAATTGGAGTCAGACCTTAATGGGTGACATGTATTTTACGTGCGTCTAAACGCAAGTGTACGCGTCACGTAATACAGACCTTGTGAGGCCCGAGTCGAACAAAGGGAGATGTAGTCTCAGTGACTACTACTAACTACAATACGATCAGCTAAGCCGGTATAAAATTTGAGAAAATCGGTTTTTAAAGCAAAACAAGAGAAACTTAAAATTAAAAATGGTTTGTTTGAGTCATGAGGCATGTAAGACAATAAATAGACCTTCGGTCATTAGGGTTAAACATATCTTTTCAAACACAGCCGTCAGCCGTTTGTGTGAATGTTTTGCTAGCCCTAATCATGGAGTCTGCCGCTGTCACTCCTACTTGTCGCTTGGAGATCTCTCTCTTGGAAGTGACAAAATTGTTCACCCTCTTCCTTCAAGATGCAACCTGTCAGGCGGTGGTTCCTACTGTTGTTGGGCTGCACTGGTGGTGGTGCATCTGTTCATCTACAACACTCTTCGTCTACGCAAATGTGATGCTTCTCTTTAGGTTCATGACTTGGTCGACTGGGAGAATGATGCCTGTCTTGGAGGACTGCGTGACACTGATTTCTTTAAGTAAAATGTGTTTGTTTTTTCAACGAACAATCTGGTCACGTTCATAACTAAGTTTATTTTCTCCTACATTGTTTATTCTTTTGCTTCTTATTTGGATCTGGCCTGTAATTGTTAATTCATTGCATCTATCGCTGTTGCATGTAATGACGTAAAAACCTAAATTTTATTCAACAGTCTTAAAGAAATCATTATATATCATTAATTAACAATGGCCGGTCAGGGTGGTTTTGGAAATAAAATTGATACCAGTAGTATGCCTGAAAAATTTACTGATACCAACTTTGCCCGTTGGCAGAGTCGGATGCAAATTTGGTTGAATATTGTGGGTTTTGATCAGTACTTAGAAGAGACCGAACCTAAATTTGGTGATACTATTCCTGATAATGCAAATATAATTATTAATTGGAAGAAGGGTGACAAAACGTGCCGCAATTTGATTCTGTTTGGTTTGAATAACAAGATGTATGACTCTTACTCAAAGCCTCCTGTCACTACGTCCAAAGTTTTGTGGGAATCGTTAATTAAGAATTTTAGTACTGAAAACCAAGGTGCGGAAAAGTACTGCGTATCTAAATTTCTTAAATTTCAGATGGTAGAGGGTAAGTCTATTTCTGATCAAACAAACGATCTTCAACTCCTAGTTCATGAACTCTCAGATGCCAAGATGGCATTGCCTGATAAGTTCATTGTTATGTCTATCATATAAAAGTTTCCTAAGTCATGGGAATCGTTTGGTATGTCTCTGAAGCACCGCAAAGGGACACATACAATGGAAGAACTAATGATGGATATAAACATACAAGAAGAAAACTTAGAGAAGATAGTCAAGGTGCCTACTGATGCAAACCCTACCATTAATTTTACTACTACTAAAACCACCAAAGATAAGAAAACTAAGAATGCACATAAACCTAAGGCCAAGATCCAGAAGAAATCGAAGAACAAACCTTGTTGGACTTGTGGACATGTTGGCCATTGAAACAAGGATTGTCCTTCTAAGAAGGCAAAGAAAGCTGCCGCATCTGCAATTGAGGAGGTTGTGGCCAACATGATGACTACATCATTGAACCCCAATGATGGGTACGTGTTTATTAAGCTTGAAATCCTTTCTATTTTTGAACAACTTTATTGGATAATTGACACTGGGGCTAATGTACATGTGTGTGCTGATAAGTCCCTATTTGTGTATTACGAGGCCTCTCGAGGTCAGTGTGTGAGCTTGGGCGATTCCATCTCTACAGAAGTCAAAGGTGAAGGACGGGTGGACTTGAAGTTCCCTTCATGGAAGGTGTTGACTCTTCACAGGGTCAGACATGTTCCAACCATTCGATTCAATATCATTAGTGGTGTAACTTTAGTTAGGGAAGGTTATAGAGTAGACTGCAAATGTAATAAAGATATTATTACACGCCTTCGTGATTCTTTATTTTTAGGCATGGGGTATTTATGTGATGGGGAGAACTTATTTAAGATTCATGTTGAACCTATTTCAAATTCTATTTTAAATTTGAATGATTATAGTTCTGTATGCATGAATCTTGTATCATCTGACGTTTGGCATTCACGCTCGGGACATGTTGATGTTGCCTAAATGACGCATATGATGAATCTAAATTTAATCTCTAAATATGAAATTAGCAATAATAAAGGTGAAATATGTGTGCAAGCTAAACTGCCTAGGAAACCTTTTCATTCTATGAACAGGAATTCAAAAATTTTAGATTTAGTGCATACATATATCTGTGAATTTAATGGAATTGCTAGTAGGGATCAAAATGTTATTTTATAAATTTTATTGACGATGCGAGTAGACACTGTTATGTCTTTTTACTTAGAAGTAAAGATTAGGCATTGGATAAATTTAAAATTTATAAGAAAGAAGCTAAAACTCAAATCGGAAAAATACTTAAACGATTAAGGTCTGATAGGGGAGGAGAATATACCTCAAACTTGTTTTTGGAATTTTGCCAATCACATGGTATAGTTCATGAGGTTACCGCTCCTTATTCACCATAGTCTAATGGGATAGCTGAACATAATAACTGAACCCTAATAGATATGGTTAATTATTTATTCCAGACCTCAGGTGTCACACCCACATCGATTACCACTAATCATGAGATGTGGGCATAAGTTTGAGGATTATACTTAATACAAAGTTCACTCCCAACTTTTTCTTTTTTCCTTTATTTCATTTCAAACTCTTTGTTTTCTCACATCCAATCACATAAACAAACTTTACAAGAGAATCAAATTTTGATTACTCTAATATGTTCTCAACATTAATGATGCACATCCATACATTCATTCTGTTTCTCACACTTCCATGTACATATGACATGACAATTAGATATATTCTCTCTTATTAAAGAAACAAAGATAAAAACATCATTTACAACTCTCTCACATCTATACAAGGACCTAGAGTGACAAGGACCGACTGAATTAACTAATCTCATACTTAACTCATGTGGTAGATCAACTCTGATGCTTTGACCTTCTTCAAGTCCACGTGGTTTCCCTAAAAATTGTGAGTAGAGGGGTGAGCCTACTCACTTAGTGAATGAGTACTTCAAAGAAACAGTCTAAAGCATTGATATAATTACAAATATACTTTTGAGCAACTGATATCAATTATAACAACAGTAATCTTTAAAGAGACTAATTTTTCACAAACATAAATATGGCACAATACTCTAGACATCTACAAGAGTAAATCAGTATATGAACATGCTTGATTGATTATAAAGAGAACTAATAACTTAGAAACATACAAAGAATAATTGAATAACTGCACACACTTGTTTAACCTCTCATTCATTTTATTATGCCCTGAACCCACATGAGGTGTACCACAACATGTGAAAGAATCATAGCAAGCTACGATCTCACCGTACAAGGCTTAGAAGCATGCCCGGGTTCCTAATATTATCTCTTGAGTAAGACCACGTCTGCAGTGGGCCTCGACATGTCTGCCTCTCGACGGCTAATGGGAATGGCTGGATATCTTAGACTCCACCTCTCAACCTAGATACTCAGGCGGTAAGTCAAATCCCTCAGGCTTATTGTACATCAGTGGACCTACTGACCACTGATCACTCAACATGTTACACGGGTACCACTGACATCCCCAGTTGGTGTTGGGTACCACACAAATGTAAGGAGTCTACCCTACTGGTCAAGACCCCCACACCCTACTGGTTCTCTCTGGCTTACCTCGATCTGGACTACCTCCAGTCGAGAAACCATTTCCTCCTCACAGCGCAAGCCTCATCCTGTGAGGATTCTACATTGTTCAGGGCATCTACATGTCTAATTTACTCTTTAAATTTACAATTCAATCATCACATCAACATATCTTTGTTCAGCTTTATAAAACCGTTCATTTCATAAACCATCTGATAACATTTACCACAACTGAACCGTCAAACATAACCACATCTCAAACTGAGAAACATTGATATCACAATACTTGTTTCACTGAACGCCCTATCCTTAGGGTTTCATTTACCTCATTCACTTATCACATAACTCACATAAAGATTGAATACATCATAACATCATGAATAACATTGAATCAAGATGTCTAATTGCAAACCTCCAACTTTCCAATCATTTAGGGTTTCACCCTCCTTACTGATATATTAAGAAAACATTGATATCATCGAATGAAATCCAAGATGTTATCTGACATATATCTAATACACATATAAATAAAACAATCATTCGTAACCAAAGAGATTCAATTAGGCAAACTTCTTTATTCAATTATACAACAATTTCAATCATAGCCAAAAATCTTAGATTTTAGTATAATCATTTAACCTCTATAATTAATTTAGGAATTCTCATTTAGATGGATTACGATCATTTCTAATGTGATTTCATAATCTGAAATTCAACACGACAAAAGAATAATCCATATCATATCAACTTGTAAAAGCTAGATAAAAAAGGCAACTTAAGGTTTGTACTCACATATTGAACAATTGAAGATTATTGATAATTTAACTCATTTTTGTGCAATCTACTATTTAAAGGAAGTACCCACTCACCCTAAGGTGTGAAAATACCTTTAAAATGTAGCCCATCTATGAAAATCTCGAATCCATATCAAAACTCCAGCAAAATCCTCGATTTCTTCTTCCTTTCAGCCTTAAGAAGGTCTGCTGTAGGTAGAAGACGAAGATCCGAGGTTAATCCAAACCTCAAATTCATTGGATCAGAGATTCCAAGCAAGGATAAATGAAGAGAAGGAAGAGCCGACGGTTAAAACTACTTACCAACTCGAATATATAGAAACCCTTTTGGATTTCCGCCGTTCTTCACATTCTTCCCCAAAAATCACCCCAGAAATTGCCCTCTAGGCCACCCTATCATTGAGCAAGTTATCTAGGATGATAGAGGATCGAATCTCGGCTCCAACACACTTTGTTTCATTAAAAACGGATAAGTATTGCTCGAGATATGATCATTTTACGATTGGATGTCTTGGATGGCGTCGGTTGCGGTCGCGGTGTTGACGCAACGTCGCGGGTCACGGTGTCGACGCAACATCGGTCACGGTGCTGAGTACATGTTTACTGAAAAGGACATAACTTTCTCATTTTAACTCCAATTTGGTTCATTCTTTTTTTTGTTGAATTCATAATTAAATTATCTACCATCCTACAATATCATTTTGATATTATTCTCAAATTATAAACCATTTATTAAATATTTCTCTAAAGTCATTAACTCTCTTCTTGTACACATGTATGGGTTAATGATATGTTACTCCAACTCAGATATTTGTAGTATACTTAGTCATAATTATGAGTTTCCTAAACATGTATTTAAGGTTATCAAAGTTAAGATAAAACAAAACATAGAATATTACTAACAAAAGTATGCCAAGCATTAAGATTATCTTAAAACTCTAGGATTACCAGCAAAGCAAGGAACGGGTTGTAACAATTCTCCCCCTCTAATAAAAAATTCATCTTGAAATTTCTATAAGAGGAAAATATACTTGTTAAACATCTCTGATTCTAATTTCCAAGTAACTTCTTCTATACTTGATTCCTCTAAAAAACCTTTTCTAGGAGTATCTCTCTCCTTTTAAGCTTTCGAATACTACGGTCAAGAATTTTATTTTCAACATTGAGTCATTTGTTCCTCATCAGATCACAACTTTTAAAAGATATAAAACGTGTGAAACATAATTTCTCATCTCATCATCACAAGGTACTATTCACTTGCCATTCATGAGACCACACTAGTCATCATACTATCACAAGATTTAAATCTTTTTCACAATATCACAGGGTATCAACCCTTATCAACACAAGAGAATTACACCTCATCCATGGATCAACCATTCCCAACGGTCGTTAAGACCATCATACTATTCCCTGCAAGATCATCGTTATCTTTGAATGCCTTATAACAAGGCTCAACAACATCACTTACATATAATACACCATGTCAACACAATATTGCATTAATGAGCTAGGAGATATTCATAAACAATCATAGAAGGGTTATATTAACATTAAGAACATTTCATTATTACATCAACATGCAAGGAATATAGATATGATTAACCCTCATCGTATTCATAATGCACATGTTTAGCATAAGAAAGTATCAACCATGTGGCTATGATAACCACCAATTAACATATTAAGGTTATGATCATATTAAGGAGGTTATTCCACCATCATTCCATCATATAAGAATGTTAAACATGAATACTCATCTTTATCTATTTGTATTAGAGTTAGGTTCAACAAGATAAATTATATTAATGTTATAATCAACACTTATACCCAAACTCTTACTTACGTCATCCCCATTGGATCATGGATGCATAAGGTGAAGAATCACCATCACATTCCATACTATTCTCAAGTATGAACCCACACATAAATCAAGATGTAACCATCGGGTTATAGCATACTAGGGTTTCAACAATAGTAACAGAGTACTCCATGAATGTATTAGTCAATCAAGGACTATTCATACCCAATTACCATCACTTAGTTATATTGAAGCTAGGTATAACAAGCTATACCTCATTAGGGTTACATATCAATACATTATGGTTATCATCCCTTCTATTCATATGAGTGAATAGGTAAGACTACCTTATTCAGGGTAACCCTCCATTTGTTCCATCATCATTCAACCCATATCACCATACCACAATTGTACAATACTAAGATGGATTACTGGTATGAATGACTACAACTATCATACACCTTTAATTAACATATTGCTTGCACATGTACACTAAAATCATATGTAGAACCAATTTACATCCCTCATTATACCTTCAACAAATTACACTTCTAAAAAAAATTCACGTATTATTGAAAGCCATTGTTTTCTCTTATCTCCTCATTCATCACTACTTACTTCTTGTTACGTATCCTTCTCATTTTGATCATATAGAATAAACATCCCTAAAATCGAAACATACAAGGTAAGAATAGATTATTCATCATTCTTGATATCACTGCAAGAATTTGTTTTAGATCACACTTTGGTCATCTTGCACTTCTCCTTTTGTTCAAATTATACCTCTTATATTTCAAATCTATTGCTTATCCTTTGCTCTGATTTCCATATTGTTTATCTACCTTTCAAATTATCTACCTTTAAACTCTGGATAACTATCAGTGCTAGTTTACTTCTCATAGAGCAAATCTCATGATCTTATTTTATAGAGATGCTAGTATTCAAGTTCAAATCACTAGTGACATCCCTTGAACTACTACAACTCAAAACATTCTAGGGTTTGGTCCTTATCAGTAGCATGATGTTATTGTGATGTGACTTTGCTCCCTGAATTTGAAATTCAAACTTTGGATCTCACAAGTTTTACTAAAGTCTTCCTTATCTTATCAATTGAATTTCCTTTCTCTTACTTGGCCATTCAGATAGATTACATTCTCAATTTACCCTACTAGGGTTTCATCATCATATTGTGTGTCATTATTACATTCACCAGATGCCTCTACCATGGTGGTTATGCATCAGATATGATTCATTTTCTTATCACTTCATTCCCACCCTGCTCTCATTAAGGAAGATATGAAAGAGAAGATGATTATGAGACTTAGAATTCTTATCTTCAAACATTCCCTTAATACACTTCTCATATGTAGGTTTAATTGGTTATGAACAAGGATACTTGACTAATTAGCACTTTCTTAAATCTCCTAACCTCTTTCTTTTATAATCTATATCACTCCATCATGTTTCAAACCCTTCCTTAATTTCCATAATCCTCTTACCACACACTACTCTACCACCTGTCATATTTAACTTCAAATTTTCTCTTATGATCATGTTGCTTATTCATGTGTATGATCATGTATACCATGTTGCACATATTTCTTTTTATCCTTCTACTAATGTGAAGTTGAAATTCCAAATCAATAATCTCTCTACTAGTTTCACCTCATATTTAATACATTACATATCCTTCATTTTAAATCAAACGGCTCACGCATGTGTCAAACTTAATTTCTATTTTAATCAAGTTTTTCCTTCTTGAATATAGTCTACCTTTGTATGACTTATTCATTTGTTAAGCTACACTTTTGTTCTTCTTTTAGAAACTAGTTTGTTGTTCTATTGAGACTTAGAATCCAAAGGTAGTAAGGATGAATATATCAAACTTCATAATAAAGGTATACATTCCATGCTCTCCATTATATCATAACCCTCATTCCTTAACCAAACTCATCATTTCCAACATTTCTCTTCATTTCAACTAAGTTTCTTATCCTAGTCTTATGATTTACATGTTCATTGTTACAACCCCAATTTTGGGTTCTTTTGATGAGAAATACAATTTCTCTTAATAAAGATAAATGAACAAATAATGGTGTGATTTGATTTGAATAAATGAATTTCGTATATAATAACATTGTTGGTTGCTTTGTGGGCTTTATTGGCTATTGGTCCCAATAATAAGGAAAATAAAAGGAAATTCAATTATTAAATGAATAATTAAGAAATGGAGAAAAGGAAGATGTAGAAACCTCTAGAAGGAAAAGGAATATTCTCCAAAGATGGATTTCGTATCTTTGAGATTTCTTGGGTTCCAAGGAGTCCAAGTTGCAAAGATAATAGGAGAAGAAAAAGATAAAATCAAATAAAGCATTAATAAGAAGGAAAGTTGAAATAATGATGAAAATATAAGAAATATGTGGATTTATGGATAATAGAATCATCATGGATGGAATTTTGAGTCCACATGATTTCTAATGGAAAAAGGAATCCAAATAAAGAAAATAAAGATGAAGAGAGAGAAAATATGCTTAAAATATACCTTATTAAAGGATAACTTGCACATGAAGATAATGCCCTTTTCCTTTAGAATTTGGGACTCAAATTCGGTATACAAGTAGAAAAATACAAGATAAAGGTTTCCTTAAATTTTGGTTGAAAAAGGATGTACGTATTGAGAGTTATGAGTTTTCCAAATTATCCTAATGGGGGAGATAATCCTTAGAAAGAATTTAATCAAGAAACTTTGGGCCCAACCCTTGCTCGTGTGTGGCCCTTGGATGGCGATCGGATGATACTGAGATCGTCTTCCATCTCGGTTTGGAATATAGGAAACTGAGTACAGTAGGGACTCCTTTCCCTCTCTGATTCTTTCTCGCTTTGATCAGTTTGGATGAAGGTGGACTCTCCCATCGAGTTGGGGAGGCAAATCCGTGCACAAACAACCCCAATTTTCTCTATTTTTGTGGGGATTTGAGAAAGTTCACAAATTGTTTGGGAGATGGACTCTGATAGCCTTCGAACCCCCTCACCCAGACTATATAAGGCATTCTTTTCTTCTAGTCTTGGATTGGCAAAGTTACTCGAACTCAAGTAGAGTTCCCTCCTCTTCCAATTTGGTCTGCGCTCCTCTGGTGGCTGCAACTTCCATGGATCTACCGCAGGCTGACAAACTTTTTTGGGGCCGCCAAACCCGACCACCACAGATGGTGGCAGGTATCAAGGTAAGTTCGGGCAAGGGAGGCAGAGCTCATGGATCCATCACCGGTGGATTCGGAGGATCAAAGGCAGAAGTCAACTGCTTAAGTTGACCAAGGCCTGCGAGCAACTTCGTCCCTATTCACAGAAGCGAGGAAGAAGATGAGGAAGGAGGAAAAGATGACTTTTCCCCCAGTGTTTGTGAAGGAAGGTGAGGGCAGGAATGTCTTCTCGACATAGTTTGGGCCCAACCCACAAAAAAAAAAGAATTCTAGTGGCTGACGTGGCGTTCTCTAATTGGCTCGGGAGGTAATTTCTTTACAAATTTGTAGAAAATAATTGGTAACTCTGATTAAGACAAATTATATATGAAAATTGATCCTCAGAATAATAGGAACACAAATAAATTATATTTGAAGCCTAATTCTGCTTGAAATTCAAAAAGTATGTAAAGATACTATCTTTAATGATTTAATAAATGAAAAGCCCTAATATTTGATGATTAATGAATTGGGAAGGGTTACATGGATGTTTAAAGTTTATATTAACCTTTTAATTATAAAAAGGACACATTAGATCTAAAAGGACGATCTTTACGTGTAGTTTGATTAATGTAGGGTTCCATGTACATGAATATGCTTTAATGGGCCTTGAAACCCTAATCTTGGTAATTATGACTCTTAATCGCTTTAATTGTGAAAATCTATGAATAAAGTTGAGATATGACGATTCTAGGCTAATTTGAGTATGAAAGATTCTAATTATGGATAAATACCCTTAATCTGGTAATTAGGATTTCCTAGTGGATAAATGTGGAATTAGTGATAAATAGAGTTCATATGTGAATTAGACCATAATGAAATATGAGTTGTCAATTCGAAAGAAACCGAAGATGATAATTGGCCTTATTGATCATGACATAACTTAAAAGATGGTAGTTTTAGTGTAAAAGAGATATATTAGACTTAATTGACATTCAAGTATGCCTATTATGTTGAAATTAGGGTTGTGGACCAAAAGGGCATTAAAAGTGATAAATGCATTATGGAGGTTAAAACCCTAATAAAACCCTAAAGTTGGCCTAGAAATCCTAAGGTGGAATCCAAGTCAATCTTGAGAATATTTTGGATAAAACAATGACACATGGGTGTTATGTATTAATTTCAATATATTGTTGACTACTTGATTGATTGTTCTTGGTTATTCTTGCTTGGACATCAAGTTACTCTGGATCAGGTATGTGGTTACGCTTATGAATATCTCGAACTAGTTTTCCAAGGATTTCTGGAGTTTTCGTCGGTGGCTTGAATTAAATTGTTGGATGAATTTAATTCATGCATACTATAATGTGGATATGACTATCACCTAAGATATATGCCTACTAGCTCAGATCCTAGTCCCCTCTGTAGCTTGATAGGTTGACCTAGTACATGGCTACCTATGGGGTAGGTCCATCAAGTCATTGGATGACTTAGTACATGACTGCCTATGGGGTAGGTCCATCAAGTCACCATGAGTCAAAGATTGGGCTACCTTTAGGTAGGGACATGCGACTCCACAATGCTAAGTAATAGCTACTTGTGAGGTAGGACCATGGGGGTAAGGATCTAACATATGAGAGAGGTAGTATCCAAGTCCACTGCAGGGACATTATAGAGATAGGGGATAAGTATGGATTGAGTAGTATTGCTTAAAATGTAACCTTGATTGTTAAATGATATTTGGTTGCTTACATTGTTACCATAGTTGCACAATTTTGGTTGTCCCCACATACCGACATATTCATTTATGCTGACTGACGTTTTGTTTGTCGATGTTTTAGGTACAATTTGAAAAGGACAAATAGTAAAGTGGCATATTGTGAAATAAAGAAATAAAGTGCAAAGAGGATTAGCTAGAATAGAGTCTAGAGGTGGATAGAAGTTAGATATCCAAGTTTTCAAAAAAAAAGTATGCAAAGTTTTATTTTTATTCCAGCTTTCAGTATAGTCATGGTAGAATTTAATAATTGTTACTGATTATTTGTCAAACCTTTGGTCTGGGAAATTGGGATAATGACTCTGACCTCTTGGTCTCCCTTGATTGGGGGTTACCGGGAGGCGGGGTCGTTACATTCATCCAATTCTCTTTATTTTAATTTTTCTAAAGACTCTTCACTTCTATGTACTTATTGTATACTTAACTCTTTTCTTCTATTTTCCCTTTGCTTTGGTGTACATAAAAGCATTGTACTCGATTATATGATCCATTCCTCATGATTGATTCTTACTATCTTGGACCTTACATACTTTTCTCATATCTTTTCCATATTTCATATTTAGAGTTCATATAATACTAATCATTAAACTTATTCTGAACCTTATGTCGTGTTCCTTTATTCCCAATTAAGGGTTTCTCATATGAGGCCTCAAAGCTAGATTTTGTATATCAGTTCTAACTGATTCTTAGCCTTTCTCTTATATCTTAACATCTTAGTGCTCTTACATAATCATTACATTCTAGTAGTTTACCTCTCCATAGTTTCGTTGCTCTTACTAGATTAATTAGTAGGAGTCATTAGATCCCAGTAATGCACTCTTCCATCCAGACCAGGCCGAACTTGCAGTCCTGAAGCCAAGGGATACTAAAGATTAACCAACTCTTATTAATCTCAAACATGTGGAAAGAATATCCCCTTAGGGAAAACTCATTTAAACATAACTTCAGGTGTTACGACCCCATCGGAGCTTAATTGGTAAACTAGGGTTTACCTAGATGATTATATATTTAATTGGATTGATCATTGCTTAAATCTAATTAATGATGATATCTCAATTATAATATGTTAAACCTAATGAGAACCCCAAGCATGCTATCTCTTTGTATAATTAGGGTTTGAGATATATAAACTATAGTCGGTTGAATTAGGGTTTTCAACAAATAAGCTCATTTGGGAAGGAATGATAGAGTTAGGCATAGAAAAATAGAAATGATAGTTGTATGCTTGGGTAGCACGGCCATGGTGGGTAGCACGGCCGTGCTAGGTCTTTGGTGGCACGGGCATGCAAGGCCACACGGTCGTTTTGAAAGAATTAAACTATTAACCAACTTTTCTACTCAAATCTGCTGAAATCAATGCACCACGGCCGTGGTAGGTAGCACGGCCGTTCTGGGTCCATCTTGCACGGCCGTGGCAGCTAGCACGGCCGTTCTGAGGCATTTTTTCTTCAAATGACATTTCTGCAGATTTCTGGATAGCAGTGCACTGTTCTATTTTTAATTATTTATTGGTAACTCCAAATGATCTCAAATTTTAACTGAAGCTTTATATATCAATTATAAACAACTTTCTAAATTCCTATAATTTTTGGAGAAGGTTTGATCTCTAAAATAAACGTATTACAGTAACTTTTGTATAACTGAATATTCAGCCAATATAATAAAAGTTAAGTGTTGGGTCAATATGCAATTGACCCAAGCAGCTCAATTGACTTATATGAACGACCACACACACAATCAGCTCTCATTCTTCGTCATTCACTCCAGAGAAACGAAAATATATAGAGAGAGGGAGAGTTAGGGCTTGAGTGAAGAAAGTGGGGGAATTGCTGAATTAGGGTTCTGCGGTCCCAAGAGTGGTGAAATCAAGTAAGTTTGGATTCTTTGCATAGACTTTTATGGTGGATCTTCTCTCTCATGTCAAGATTTCCGTCCATGCTCTGATTTGATCCAAGATGATGTCGAAATTCCCTCTTTTCTCACCCTTTCTTCATAATCCCTCATTTTCAAGGTTTCCGAGTTGAATGGAAGAAGAATTGGGAGATTTGCTAGGGATTTGATAGGAATTCGAGATTCCCTAAGTTGAGCTGCAGTTTTGAGGTGTTTTCACACCTTAGGGTGAGTGGGTTCTTCCTTCAAACATTCTAATGCATGAATTTGATTATAGCATTTAAATCCCTAAATGCTTAGCATGCGATTCTAAATCCTGAAATGTCCGTTTGATATAAGTTGTTGCTAATTGATATGATATGGATTCCTTCTCTGTTTGAATGACTCTTAAATGGTAAATTCATATCAGAAATGTATACAACACATCCTAGTAAGAGTGCCTTTCAGATTTATACCGTATGATGTAATTAGGGTTTAACCTAATTGAGATCTCACTAAAGTTTTAATCCAATTGAAGAGATATCTAGACTTAAATCAAACCTAGGTCTAAATGCTCTTAATCAAGCTTAAGGCTATCATATTTCAGTATCTAAACCCTTTGGGATTCGTCACTAAGTCTATGACTTTGATTTCACTAAAGTTGAAGCTAAATCGAGCTGTGGCACGGCCGTGGTGGGTGGCCACGACCGTGGTGAAGAATCCGTACCACAGGCGTGCTAGGTAGCACGGTCGTATTGAATTCTTTGAAACCCTGATCTCTATACACCACGACCGTGGTGAGGTGAATGTGCCACGGCCGTGGGGTGATACCACGACCGTGTTGAAGCAAACCCTAAAATGAATTGTTGGAAACAATCTTTATTTAGTGAATGCTTATATCCTATGAATTCCTTATGAGAGCCATGGGACAAGTGAATGAGGTAAATGAAAAGGTGAATAAGGCAAATGAAACCCTAAGGATAGGGTGTTCAATGAATCATGTTATGACAATATGAAAAGTCTCGATATGAGATGTGTTGATGCTTAACTGTTGAATTATATGTTTCTAGTGCATTTAACTTTATATGCTTGTTCTCTCTGAGTTGATATTTACATACTGCAGGGTTTCTTATTTTCAATACATATCTCATATATTGCAGGTGATGAGATATGACATTCCCAAGAAAGGGATGTTACCGATACATGATATATGTTGAATACATGAGTTATGATGTTTCATATGATATGATATGGCAGGCCGTGTGAGCCTAGTGAGAAATGTAAAATGAGTTATGATGTTTCATATGATATGATATGGCAGGCCGTGTGAGCCTAGTGAGAAATGTAAAATGAGTTATGATTTCTGTTTCACATGTATCTATAATGTTAATGTTAGACTTAGGTGCCCTGAACACCGTAGAACCCCTAAGAGGTATCTGCAACTTAGGGGTGAAACTCGTGTTGCAACATTATCCGTGCGATGTCATGGAGACACGAGGATAGAGAGGCAGTGTCCAACAACAACGCGTGCTTGTGTCACGGTGGCACTGGAGGAAATTGGGGGTTATTGCAACATTATCCGTGCGATGTCATGGAGGTAACCCCGTGAGACTCTCCGCCTGTGTACTCAGGTTAGAGGAGGAGTCTAGAGCACTCGATGTAGTGCAGTGAGGCCGATGAGCCTGGGGTCCTGTGGCAGAGCAGGGCTGGCGTCAGACTTAGCATTTCCCGGGTGTGTCGCTAAGTCTTGTACGGTGTGGTCGTAGTGCACTGCGAGTCTCTATGCA
Organism: Alisma plantago-aquatica; assembly: GCA_963693085.1. Classification (NCBI taxonomy): domain Eukaryota; kingdom Viridiplantae; phylum Streptophyta; class Magnoliopsida; order Alismatales; family Alismataceae; genus Alisma; species Alisma plantago-aquatica. The sequence continues at coordinate 793,291,988 of OY856409.1, forward strand.
GAGTACACTGCATAGATCAGGGCATAATCTAAAATATGATCACATAGGTTCACATAGTTCTTTATAAATGATAGAGTTAAGGAAGACTAGAGCATAGTCTTCTAGTAGTTATTCTTTGGATGCAATATTTACATTCTTTGTTATTTCAGTTATATTGTTTTAGAACTGTTCAGTGTAGTATTTATTGTTGTTAAATTTCATATCGTTTACTCAAATTATATCTGTAATCACATTATTGCATTAGTCTGTTTCCATGAAGCACTCATTCACTGAGCGAGTAGGCTCACCCCTCTACTCAAACATTTTTAGGGTTAACCGCATGGACTTGAAGATGGTCAAAGCTTCAATGTAGATCTGCCACAGGAGTCAAGTATGAGTTTAGTTGAGTCAGTCGGTCCTTGTCACTCTAGGTCCTCAGTAAGAGTTAAGAGAGAGAGTTGTAATTACAATGTGTAATATTATTCCTCTTTGATATGTATGCTAATTAGCAAGTTTCATGTGCATAATGTGTGAGAGACATCATGAATGTTTATACATGTATCTTTATTATTAAAGTTTGATTAGTAAAGGAAATGTTCAGATTCCCTTGTTAAGATGTTTTATGTGGTTCAATGCGAAGAAATAAGAGTTTTTAAGAAAAGGAAAAGTTAAGGGTGTTCTTTGTGTTACATATAAATCCTATCTTATGCCCTAATCTCATGATTTGAGGAAATTGTGAGATCGGGGTGTAACAGCTTGGTATCAGAGCTTAGGGTGAGTTGTCAAGGACCATTAAGTTAGTAAGTTAGCATCATAAGTGTGGCAGATAGGAGATGTTTGATGTTAGCTTTGGGGATTTGAGTATTTGGATATCCTGGCCCGATATCTGAGTACTTGGATCAACCAGTACAAGCTACTCTGTCTATTCTTTCACGTATACCCTGGCCAGGTATACAGTGGAAGAATGGGCTAGAGAGGAACCCTAGAAATGTTAGGGTTAGAAAACGAGAAAAGAAACAAGAATTAAGAGCATAAATGTAAAAGGAGATAGAACTTACATTTCATAATGTTGTTTTGTTGGAAATATATAGAAATGCTCTTATATGTTTGAATTGAAATATTTAATACTTTGAAATATGGGTCTTTAATATCTGTTGTATACTATGTAGTTGTAGCATTTATTGATTTCATTCTTTGTAACAAGTAGACTAGAATTGACCTTTGAATGAGCTTTTGTTAGTGGATAAGTTTTCTTCCACACTTCTGAGATGAATAGGAGTTGAGTAATCCTCAGTAGTTCTTGGCTTCAGGACTTCAGGTTTGGCCTGGTCCGGTTGGCAGGATGCGTTACTAGGATCTAATGACTCCTATCAATAGTATAATAAGAATAGAATTTGAGTAATTAGACCCACATCAGAGTAAGAATGTACATACAGTAAGATGTTGAAACATATGAGCAAGATCAGAACAATTAAGAATTAGTTGAAACTGATATCTGAGGTTCAACCTTGGGGTCTCAAATGTGAAACCCTTAATTGGGAATAATAGAACATGATATGAAGTTCATAATCAGTTTATTGATTAATAATACATGAACTATACACATGAAATATGGAAAGGATATGTGAAATGTATGTATGGTTCAAGATAGCAAGAATCAATCATGAAGAATGAATCATATAATAGAGTATAATGCTTTCATGAACTCTAAAGCAAAGGCTAAGTAGAGAATAGGGTTGAGACTTTAATGGGTCCATAGAAGTAAAGAGTCTTCAAAAGAGTAAAGGTAAAGAGAATCGTATGAACATGTAATTCATAAGACTAGAACAACAAACTAGTTTCTAAGCAAAGAACATAGGTGTAGTTTAACGAATGAATAAGTCATACAAGGGTAGACTGTATTCAGGAGAGAAAAACTTGATTGAAAGAGAAACTATGTTTGACCCATGCATGATCCACTTGATTTAAAAATGAAGAATATGTAATGTATTCAACATGAGGAAAAACTAATAGAAGGATTATTAATTTAGAACGTTAACTTCACAATAGTATAAAGATAAAGGAGGAACTATGTGCAACGTGTTATACATAACCATACATATGAATAAGCAACATGGTCATAAGAGAAAAATTTAGAATTAAAAATGACGAGTTAAAGAGTAGTATATGGTAAGAGGACCATGAAACGTAAGAAAGGGTTTGAAATATGATGGAGAAGAAGTTCCCAAAGTATTTCGTGCGGAGATTGGCCGCGAATTGACCCCGAATCCACCTTCTTCCTCGGGGATTTCTATTTCTGCACAGGTTGCACGGCGTGTAAATCAGTTTGCACGGCGTGCAAAGTTACAGACAGAACAGAAGTGTTTCGGCCCAGGTTGCACGGCGTGCAAATCAGTTTGCACGGCGTGCAAAGTTGCAGAAAAGCGGGACAGAAGTGCACTGAAGGTGCACGGCGTGCACGCTGCTGTAAAGGGCAGAATTAGGCGTGGTTGTGGACGTTTTTCGGTGTATACGAACACACCGAAGTGGGAGAGTAGTATTTCATTCATTTATCACTATCGAACTCGATTTCATTGTATATATAAAGAGGTTGTGAGATTCAAGCAAGTGCTAATTAATCAAATATCTCTGTTGATAACTAAGTAAATCTACATACGAGAATGTATTAAGGGAATGTTTGAATACAAGTATTCCAAGTCTTAAAATCATCTTCTCTTTCATATATTCCTTAATGAGAGCAAGGTGGGAATGAAATGATAAGAGAAAAATGAACCATATATGGTGCATAACTACCTTAGTGGGGTCATCTAGTGAATGTAATAGTGACATACAACATGATGAAGTGCGATAAGAAATAAGTTCTTGTGTGATAGCCAGAATGATGAATAATTCATTTCCTATCTTAAATGCTTCATGTTAATGATGTTTATTGTATATAATCATATGAAAAGGATAGGTAGCAAAAAGTAAAGAAGTAATGAATGAGCAGAGAGATATGGGAAAAACACTAGCTTTGTGTAATATGTGTATTTGTTTTTACATGTATGAATTGTTGAAGGCATATTAAGGTATGAAAGTTGGTTCTACATATGATTTTAGTGTACTTGTGCAAGCTATATGTTAAATTAAAGGCGTATGATAGTTGTAGTAATTCATACCAGATATGCATCCTAGTATTGTGTATTTGTGACATGGTGATACGGTTTGGATGATGTCAGAACATATGGAGAGATACCCTGAACAAGGTAGTCATACTTATTCACTCATATTAATAGAAAGGGATGATAATTAGATTGTTTGGACAAGTAACCCTAATGAGGTGTAGCTTGTTATACCTAGCTCTGATATAACTGAGTGATGGTAATTGAGTATGATTAATACTTGAATGACTGATACAATCATGGATTACCTTATTACTGTTGTTGAAACCCTAAAGTGATATAATGCGATGGTTACACTTTGTATTGTGTGTGAGCCCATAACCCACAGGTCCCAGGATCGAAACAGGATAGTATGGAATGAGGTGGTAATGCTTCACCTCATGCATCCATGACCCAATGGGGATGCTAAGAGTAGTGTTGTGCAATTGATTGTTGAATCTAGACTTTTAATTTAAGACTGTTTTGCTATTGGAATAGCACTTTATTAAAGTTTAAAACAGCATGGTGAACTTGCTTTTGTCACTTAAAGGTGATACAGAACAACAGGACTTTCTGAGCTGCATAAGTTGAGATAGTTGTATCAGAGTATCAGAGTTGCGCAGCGAAAGCGTGGTGGTTTATCTTTGCAATCTATGTTTGACGGTGGCATAAAGAATTTACTTGATATCATTGAGAACTATTTGAAATATGTTGTGATTTGGTAAAGAATTAAAGGATCTAATGTTGAAAACTACATTCAGGTATGAAATACAAGAATATAATGACATGGAAGGCTTTAGAAGCTTAGAATAATCTTGAATATATCTTTCTTGCAGGTTTATGTTTCGAGGACGAAACATTCTAAGGGGGGGAGAGTTGTTACGACCCCATCGGAGCTTAATTGGTAAACTAGGGTTTACCTAGATGATTACATATTTAATTGGATTGATCATTGCTTAAATCTAATTAATGATGATATCTCAATTATAATATGTTAAACCTAATGAGAACCCCAAGCATGCTATCTCTTTGTATAATTAGGGTTTGAGATATATAAACTATAGTCAGTTGAATTAGGGTTTTCAACAAATAAGCTCATTTGGGAAGGAATGATAGAGTTAGGCATAGAAAAATAGAAATGATAGTTGTATGCTTGGGTAGCACGGCCATGGTGGGTAGCACGGCCGTGCTAGGTCTTTGGTGGCACGGGCATGCAAGGCCACACGGTCGTTTTGAAAGAATTAAACTATTAACCAACTTTTCTACTCAAATCTGCTGAAATCAATGCACCACGGCCGTGGTAGGTAGCACGGCCGTTCTGGGTCCATCTTGCACGGCCGTGGCAGCTAGCACGGCCGTTCTGAGGCATTTTTGCTTCAAATGACATTTCTGCAGATTTCTGGATAGCAGTGCACTGTTCTATTTTTAATTATTTATTGGTAACTCCAAATGATCTCAAATTTTAACTGAAGCTTTATATATCAATTATAAACAACTTTGTAAATTCCCATAATTTTTGGAGAAGGTTTGATCTCTGAAATAAACGTATTACAGTAACTTTTGTATAACTGAATATTCAGCCAATATAATAAAAGTTAAGTGTTGGGTCAATATGCAATTGACCCAAGCAGCTCAATTGACTTATATGAACGACCACACACACAAGCAGCTCTCATTCTTCGTCATTCACTCCAGAGAAACGAAAATATAGAGAGAGAGGGAGAGTTAGGGCTTGAGTGAAGAAAGTGGGGGAATTGCTGAATTAGGGTTCTGCGGTCCCAAGAGTGGTGAAATCAAGTAAGTTTGGATTCTTTGCATAGACTTTTATGGTGGATCTTCTCTCTCATATCAAGATTTCCGTCCATGCTCTGATTTGATCCAAGATGATGTCGAAATTCCCTCTTTTCTCACCCTTTCTTCATAATCCCTCATTTTCAAGGTTTCCGAGTTGAATGGAAGAAGAATTGGGAGATTTGCTAGGGATTTGATAGGAATTCGAGATTCCCTGAGTTGAGCTGCAGTTTTGAGGTGTTTTCACACCTTAGGGTGAGTGGGTTCTTCCTTCAAACATTCTAATGCATGAATTTGATTATAGCATTTAAATCCCTAAATGCTTAGCATGCGATTCTAAATCCTGAAATGTCCGTTTGATATAAGTTGTTGCTAATTGATATGATATGGATTCCTTCTCTGTTTGAATGACTCTTAAATGGTAAATTCATATCAGAAATGTATACAACACATCCTAGTAAGAGTGCCTTTCAGATTTATACCGTATGATGTAATTAGGGTTTAACCTAATTGAGATCTCACTAAAGTTTTAATCCAATTGAAGAGATATCTAGACTTAAATCAAACCTAGGTCTAAATGCTCTTAATCAAGCTTAAGGCTATCATATTTCAGTATCTAAACCCTTTGGGATTCGTCACTAAGTCTATGACTTTGATTTCACTAAAGTTGAAGCTAAATCGAGCTGTGGCACGGCCGTGGTGGGTGGCCACGACCGTGGTGAAGAATCCGTACCACAGGCGTGCTAGGTAGCACGGCCGTATTGAATTCTTTGAAACCCTGATCTCTATACACCACGACCGTGGGGAAAGTGCCACGACCGTGGTGAGGTGAATGTGCCACGGCCGTGGGGTGATACCACGACCGTGTTGAAGCAAACCCTAAAATGAATTGTTGGAAACAATCTTTATTTAGTGAATGCTTATATCCTATGAATTCCTTATGAGAGCCATGGGACAAGTGAATGAGGTAAATGAAAAGGTGAATAAGGCAAATGAAACCCTAAGGATAGGGTGTTCAATGAATCATGTTATGACAATATGAAAAGTCTCGATATGAGATGTGTTGATGCTTAACTGTTGAATTATATGTTTCTAGTGCATTTAACTTTATATGCTTGTTCTCTCTGAGTTGATATTTACATACTGCAGGGTTTCTTATTTTCAATACATATCTCATATATTGCAGGTGATGAGATATGACATTCCCAAGAAAGGGATGTTACTGAGACATGATATATGTTGAATACATGAGTTATGATGTTTCATATGATATGATATGGCAGGCCGTGTGAGCCTAGTGAGAAATGTAAAATGAGTTATGATGTTTCATATGATATGATATGGCAGGCCGTGTGAGCCTAGTGAGAAATGTAAAATGAGTTATGATTTCTGTTTCACATGTATCTATAATGTTAATGTTAGACTTAGGTGCCCTGAACACCGTAGAACCCCTAAGAGGTATCTACAACTTAGGGGTGAAACTCGTGTTGCAACATTATCCATGCGATGTCATGGAGACACGAGGATAGAGAGGCAGTGTCCAACAACAACGCGTGCTTGTGTCACGGTGGCACTGGAGGAAATTGGGGGTTATTGCAACATTATCCGTGCGATGTCATGGAGGTAACCCCGTGAGACTCTCCGCCTGTGTACTCAGGTTAGAGGAGGAGTCTAGAGCACTCGATGTAGTGCAGTGAGGCCAATGAGCCTGGGGTCCTGTGGCAGAGCAGGGCTGGCGTCAGACTTAGCATTTCCCGGGTGTGTCGCTAAGTCTTGTACGGTGTGGTCGTAGTGCACTGCGAGTCTCTATGCAGAGTACACTGCATAGATCAGGGCATAATCTAAAATATGATCACATAGGTTCACATAGTTCTTTATAAATGATAGAGTTAAGGAAGACTAGAGCATAGTCTTCTAGTAGTTATTCTTTGGATGCAATATTTACATTCTTTGTTATTTCAGTTATATTGTTTTAGAACTGTTTAGTGTAGTATTTATTATTGTTAAATTTCATATCGTTTACTCAAATTATATCTGTAATCACATTATTGCATTAGTCTGTTTCCATGAAGCACTCATTCACTGAGCGAGTAGGCTCACCCCTCTACTCAAACATTTTTAGGGTTAACCGCATGGACTTGAAGATGGTCAAAGCTTCAATGTAGATCTGCCACAGGAGTCAAGTATGAGTTTAGTTGAGTCAGTCGGTCCTTGTCACTCTAGGTCCTCAGTAAGAGTTAAGAGAGAGAGTTGTAATTACAATGTGTAATATTATTCCTCTTTGATATGTATGCTAATTAGCAAGTTTCATGTGCATAATGTGTGAGAGACATCATGAATGTTTATACATGTATCTTTATTATTAAAGTTTGATTAGTAAAGGAAATGTTCAGATTCCCTTGTTAAGATGTTTTATGTGGTTCAATGCGAAGAAATAAGAGTTTTTAAGAAAAGGAAAAGTTAAGGGTGTTCTTTGTGTTACATATAAATCCTATCTTATGCCCTAATCTCATGATTTGAGGAAATTGTGAGATCGGGGTGTAACATCAGGTCTACTTGATACAAAGAATAAGTGAATCAACTTCATGATACACAACAATCTAAAAGAACCATACATATTCTACAAACTGATAATATGAATTCATACGTACAAGAGCATTTCTATTGATCTCCAATCAAAGAAGTAATATAAAGCAAGAGTTGTATCACATTCTATCTTTAAGCTCTTACTCCTTCATTACTTTTCGGTCTCCTAACTCTAAGATTTCTATGGTTTCTCTCTAGCCCATCCTTCCTCTGCATACCTGGCCAGGGCATCCAGAGAAGAATAGATAGAGTAGCTTGATACTGGTCAACCTAAATATTCAGATACTAGGCTAGGGTATCTAAATACTCAGACCTCCCAGAGCTATAGACACATCATCTCCTATCTTCCACACTTATAACTCTGACTTTCTATCCCAATGGTCCCTGACAACTCAACCTAAGATCTGATGCCAAGGTTGTCACACCCACATCGATTACCAATAATCATGAAATGTGGACATAAGTTTGAGGATTATACTTAATACAAAGTTCACTCCCTACTTTTTCTTTTTTCCTTTATTTTATTTCAAACTCTTTGTTTTCTCCCATCCAATCACATAAACAAACTTTATAAGAGAATTGAACTTTGATTACTCTAATATGATCTCAACATTAATGATACATATCCATACATTCATTCTTTTTCTCACACTTCCATGTACATATGACATGAAAATTTGATACATTCTCTCTTATTAAGGAAACACAGATACAAAACATCATTTACACCTCTCTAACATCTATACAAGGACCTAGAGTGACATGAACCAACTAAACTTAACTAATCTCATACTTTAACTCATGTGGTAGATCTACTCTGATGCTTTGACCATCTTCAAGTTCGCGTGGTTTCCCTAAAAATTGTGAGTAGAGGGGTGAGCCTACTCGCTCAGTGAATGAGTAATTCAAAGAAACTGTGGGCTCTGATCTCCAAACCATGATATAAACACGATTAAAACTTAGCGGAAGCGAATCGGTAATCAGCGGAAGGCAAAAATCACGGGAAATTAAAACTTTTCGTGACAAGAGCTTGAATCCATAAAAGCTTCTTTCATAAAGTGAGGTAAACTGTTTACATCTCAGGATAATTACTTCTTGAGTAATTATATACATCAAGATACAAAATCTCAAGATCACTATACAAAAGACTCCAAGACCTGAGAGTACAGAGGACACATAGGACTGACTCTAACTACACCATATGGCAGGACAATCTCCACCTGAGATTACTGCTGCCCCTGATGCTGCTGCTGAGACTGATCACCTGTAGGCTGGTTCCTTCGTCTCCGACGTCCACCTAAAAAGTTGAAGCCTACGGGGTGAGACAATTATACATAATTGTCCCAGCGAGAGTTATAACTCTTCGCTAGAAGCTTTATTATAACATCAAAGAATATCTTAAACAGTAAAGCCTTCAAAGCATTCTGTAACAGTTGCAGGTATAACAAGATCTCTATAATTTAGGAGAAGTGGAGAATATAAACATTATTGTAAGGTAACATCAATCAACTAACTTTGAAGTCATCTCTAACAAGTTATACTACATGGTTGATTATGTTTTACAAACAACATTATGCCCTGTGGAGATGAGGCTTACCACTCATACTCCAACTGATCGCTGAGAAGCCACATCAGTATCATACATAGGTCATTAAGAGAGTCGGATTCTCATGACCTTCACCTTCCTCAGTCAGTAAGAGGATCACTTGTAGGACATCTCGTGTCTCTACTTAATATAGCTCACCAGGGTAAACTGGTCCTTCGCTATTCTAGAGTCACAGTGGCGTTCTGTACTCTCTTCGTCATCAGGAGGTTTCATATTTACCTACCACTGATACAGATATCTGTGCTTTCTTCGTCATCAGGAGGTTTCATGTTTACCTACCACTGATACGGTATGAAAATATAGTGAAGGATGGATGGATTTCACATCTACAACACTTTCCTACACTAGGATGTAAGGTTCTACACATCCATGTACCCCACATACTCAAAAGTATGTGCTCCAGGAGTTCCCTGAGGAATACATGTTTCACCATCACTTAATCTCTGACAATGATGGATCTATGATCAGGGCTCTACATTATACTTGATTAGTTAGGTACATTCAATATTCTTTAACAACATACATTTTTCTTCAAACAATAACAGTAGCATAGCAGATATAAAAGAAGAATACTAAATGTAACAGGCCTAACTCATATCAGTCATCATTTCTCATTATCCTCATCTCAAGTCATCTCTAAGGCATGACTTTGATGGTATTCATGGCTCTCACAGCCCATTATCGGTATAGGATGCCACTGACAAGACATCAGATTACTTTACTTATTCATAAGGCTAACAACATGCCTTCAATGAATATAACATCATCATCCATACCTGGATATGATTACCTTCATATCAGAACCTGCATGGTTAATACAACTGATAAAGGTAATACAAAAATGAGGAATATCCTTCCTACTCTTGTCATAAGAGTTTAAATCTCTAATTCTTATCAAATAGAGTTTAATATTCAAAAGCATGCCATTACCCTTGAATTAGGGTTTACTATTCTCATTACATGTCATCACCCTTGAATTAGGGTTTACTATTCACATTAAGGTGAATTGAACTCATAACATCATCATGTATGAGTAACATCTTCATTGATGATCTTAGTTTAGTTAAAAGTTCATCATTTATCATAATTAGGGTTTCTATGATCTCACACATGTGGATCATACCCTAATTATGCTCATTTCTGTGTATTGGGGATGCTTCAATTGAGTTTCCACTTAAAAAGGGCACTTTCTCTCTCTAGAAGTACTTTCTCTCTCTAGAAGTACTTTCTCTCTCATCATAAGGTTAGGTGATGTCAACATCACCCTAGATCAGGTCGGATTAAGTCATCATAGACTAACATGGCTAAAACATCATTATCATGTGATTAGGGTTTGAATTGAGCAAGATATAACTCAATTGGCCCTTCAGGGGTATTTTGGTAATTCACCCCATTGATCATCATCATGATCCAAACCTTAGTCAATTAACCCCCTAATATCCTAGGTTGTCATTAGGGTTCGATTAGGGCAACATTGGACCATTTATATCATCAATTGATTGAATGAAGTCAACCTTGAATCACATTGATTGATTTCAATTATCAACCTTCAATCGAATTGAGATCGTTTGAAAGTGTTGACCGTTTGCCCACTTTGACTTTCCAAGACCGCGAGCCCTCTTCTATCTTCAAGACCGCGAGCCTCCTTAGGCTTCAAGACCGCGAGCCTCTTCAAGTGGTTCAAGACCGCGAAGATCAAATTGAAGTTGAGACCGCGAAGAGATGTTGACCGTTTGCCCATCTTGACCTCAGGACCGCGAGGCCCTTCCCGGTCTTGAGACCGTGAGCCCCCTCACGGTCTTGAGACTGTGAGCCCTCTCACGACCTTGAGACCGCGAGCCTCCTCATGACCTTGAGACCACGAGCTCACATGGTCTCAACCGCTTGGACCATCAACAAGATTCAAAGATACAACCAATAATGTCAACTCATGTTGAAGCCCTCAAAAGGTCAGAGACATGTTGACCACTTATGGATTGGGTTAACTTAGATTATGCTTGACCACTTGGTCATTCAATTGACCCTTAATGGTTGACCAATTAGGGTTGAAGTCGATTCAATTAGGGTCTATCAATGTTCACCCATCAACACTCAACAATGTGCATCAACACAAGGTTGAACCCTTCAATTGAGCTCCAATTGGGCCCAAACTTGGCCCAAACGGTCTTGAGGTCATGTGGGTGGACCCCACATGGTCTTGAGACCGTTTGCCCAAGATTTCATTAAAATCTAAGGTGATTTGATAGAGATTGAACCATGATTGGGTCACTAAATCAGTATTTTAATCAATTGATAACTTATTTGCAATTGGGTCCTCAATTGGTCAAAATACTTAACCCTAGACCTTCAAACGGTCTTGGGTGATTGTCCTCTCGGTCTTGAGACCGTTTGGATGAGTTCCAAACGGTCTTAAGACCGTTTGCCCATCCAATTTTGGATTCTAGTGCAAATTCATCAAGGTCTGACCCATTGAGTTGATGATCATGTCAATATTTTATTGCAATGTAATTTGGTGTAATTGTACCTTCAATTGGTCAACTAATCTTGACCCCAGACCTCCAAACGGTCATGGTTGATTGCCCTCGCGGTCTTGAGACCGTTTGGGTGACCCCTAAACGGTCTTGAGACCGTTTAGGTCAATCAACCCTAAAAACCCTAATTAGGTCACCATAATTTCAGTACTGATTTTATCTAGGGTTAGCCCTAGTATTCACCCTTCAACTCTTAGCCCGTTTGGAATTAGACCATAAAACTTGGTGAGTTGTTAATTAACATTATTTTGAACAGTAATCGCATACGTTCAATGCTTAGTCAACGACCTTACACGGTCTTGAGACCGTTTGCCCAAAAAGGCAATTTCAGACCGTTTGAAAATCAGGAATAATTTCAAATAAAGTTGTTACTTAAAAAGGTCATATCTCCCGATTCCCTTGGAGTTAGCCTCCCAAATTTTGAGGGTAATTAGCCTATATAATTAGGAACAAATTTCTTATACGGTCTATGCTCGGTCAACGGGGCCAAACGGTCTTGGAGACCGTTTTCCCTGTCGCGGTCTCGAGACCGTTTGCTCACCTCGCGGTCTTGAGACCGAGAGAGCAAACTGGTGGGACCATTTAAGGAAGTGAAAAGCGGTGGGTTTTTCTTGGAAATCACGCCTTCATCTCCTAGCTCAAGAACAGTACGAATATCCCATGGATTTGCTTGCAAAATAGTAGGGAAAAGTAGGTAAACACTAAGAGCTATCATCAAAACGCATATAAAGATGCACATAGTAAAGCATGGGTTTAGAGTTATAAAACCCGCCTAAAGCTTGCTTCTTGAGCTCCAAGCTTTCAAGATCCAAGCTCTAATGGCGTCCTTGAGTTCTTACAGGTTGGCCAAGGTGAAAACCCCAAGGAAGGATGAAAAGAGACGGCTAGAAAGGTAGGGTTTCAAGAGTTAGCCATGAAGATGACCTTGAATTTGAGTTTTAACCATGGAATTAGGCAAGAAGAGGGGTTTAAACCTACCTTGCACCCATTGGTCGTCCTCCTTAGCTCCAAGGCAGTCCTTGGTCGTCTTTGGTGAAATGAAACAGTAAGGGAACGAAGGGTAAGTTCCCTTGCAACTAAGGGAAGGAGGGCTTATATACATGGGGTAGGATTTTCAACATTAGTTCATAAGTTGTCCATAATTCCAACTAGGTCCTTCCTTCTTTACTTGATCGTCCCTTCCTCTTTATTCTAAGGACAAACTTCTCTTAAGGTATTAGGAAAAGAAGGTAAAGGAGAGCAAGCTGAGAATGAGGTACATACATAAAGAGATATTACACATATACCCTGATTATTCAGTCACAAGGCATATCTCATAACTTGATAATTCAATTGAGGTGACTTCCTCATCATTTCTTCTCTTAATGATGGCAAGAGTCTAAAAAGATACATTAGATGACATATTTCACAATTTGTATCCCTTAATTTGGGTAAATTGCATTTTACCCCAAACTAGGGTTTCAAGCACCGGGATTGCTTCCACAACTGCACCTTGGTGCCCTAGCTTGGGAAATCCCTCAAACTTTACCAAAAAGATTCTCATGATGTCTCAACATCAGAGGAACATCTCAACATGTGCAAATTGCAAGCTAACCCTTTTAACTGGGTAAATTGCACATAGGTCCCTGTATATCAAAACAATGCTACAACTTTAAATAAAAAGGAGTAAATACTGAAATATACGTTTCTGAGAAACTTAATTACATGCTCAGAGTTAATCACAAAGATTTAATTACATATTTAGGCAAAACACCTAGGGTTGACTCATAACCCAGGTCAGGGATGTTACAGAAACAATCTAAAACACTGATATAATTACAAATATACTTTTGAGCAACTGATATCAATTATAATAGTAGTAATCTTTAAAGAGACTATTTTTTCACAAACATAAATATGGCACAATACTCTAGACATCTACAAGAGTAAATCAATATATGAACATGCTTGATTGATTATAAAGAGAACTAATAACTTAGAAACATATAAAGGATAATTGAATAACTGCACACACTTGTTTAACCTCTCATTCATCTTATTATGCCCTGAACCCACATGAGGTGTACCACAACATGTGAAACAATCACAACAAGCTACAATCTCATTGTACAAGGCTTAGAAGCATGCCCGAGTTCCTAAGCCTATCTCTTGAGTAAGACTCCGTATGCAGTGGGCCTCAACACGTCTACCTCTCGGCGGCTGATGGGAGAGGCTGAATATCTCAGACTCCACCTCTCAACCTGGGTACTCAAGTAGTGAGTCAAAGCCCTCAGGCTTATTGTGCATCAGTGGACCTACTGACCACTGATAACTCAACATGTTACACGGGTACCACCGACATCCCCGGTTGGTGTTGGGTACCACACAACTATAAGGAATCTACCCTACTGGTCAAGACCCCCACACCCTACTAGTGCGCTCCGGCTTACCTCGATCTAGACTACCTCCAGTCAGGAAACCATTTCCTCCTCACAGCGCAAGCCTCATCCAATGAGGATTCTATAGTGTTTAGGGCATATACATGTCTAATTCACTCTTTAAATTTACAATTCAATCATCACATCATCATATTTTGTTCAGCTTTGTAAAACTGTTCATTTCATAAACAATCTGATAACATTTACCACAATTGAGCCATCAAACATAACCACATCTCAAATTGAGAAACATTGATATCACAATACTTGTTTCACTGAACACCCTATCCTTAGGGTTTCATTTACCTCATTCACTTATCACATAACTCACATAAGGATTGAATACATCATAACATCATGAATAACATTGAATCAAGATGTCTAATTGTAAACCTCCAACTTTCCAATCATTTAGGGTTTCACCCTCCTTACTAATATATCAAGCAAACATTGATATCATAGAATGAAATCCAAGATGTTATCTGACATATATATAATACACATACAAATAAACCAATCATTCGTAACCAAGGAGATTCAACTAAGCAAACTTCTTTATTCAATTATACAACAATTTCAATCATAGCCAAAAATCTTAGATTTCAGTATAATCATGTAACCTCTACAATTAATTTAGGAATTCTCATTTAGATGGATTTCAATCATTTCTAATGTGATTTCTTACTCTGAAATTAATCACAACAGAGGAATAATCCATATCATATCAACTTGTAAAAGATAGATAAAAAGGCAACTTAGGGTTTGTATTCGCATACTAAACAATTGAAGATTATTGATAATTTAACTCATTTTTGTGCAATCTACTATTTAAAGGAAGTACCCACTCACCCTAAGGTGTGAAAATACCTTTAAAATGTAGCCCATCTATGAAAATCTCAAATCCATATCAAAACTCTTGCAAAATCTGCAGTTTCTTCTTCCTTTCAGCCCTAAAGAAGGTATGCTGTAGGTAGAAGATGAAGATCAGAGGTTAACCCAAACCTCAAATTCATTGGATCAGAGATTCTGAGCAAGGAGAAATGAAGATAAGGAAGAATCGACAGTTAAAACTACTTACCAAGTCGAATATATAGCAACCCTTTTGGATTTCCGTCATTCTTCACGTTCTCACCCAAAAATTGCCCCAAAAATTGCCCTCCAGGTCGCTCTCTCATTGAGAAAGGTGTCTGGTATGATAGATGATTGAATTGCGGTTCCAACGCACTTCGTTTCATTGAAAATGGATAAGTATTGCTCGAGATATGATCATTTTACGATTGAATGTCTTGGGCGCCGTCAGTCGCGGTCGCGAGGTGGATGCAGCGTCGCGGTGCTAGCGTCGCAGGTCACGGTGTCAACATAGTGTCGTGGTTGTAGTGCTAGCATCGTGGGTCACTGTGTCGACACAACATCACAGTCTTGGTGTTAGCGTCGCGGGTCGCGGTGTCGACACAACGTCGGTCGCGGTGCTCAGTACATGTTTACTAAAAAGGACATAACTCTCTCATTTTAACTCTGATTTGATTCATTATTTTTTGTTGGATTTATAATTAAATTCTATACAATCATACCATATTATTTTGATAATATTTTCAAATAATAAATCATTTATTAATTATTTCCTCCAAAGTCATTAACTCTCTTCTTACACACATGTATGGGTTAATGCTATGTTACTCCAACTTGACTCTTTATGCTTAAGTCATGATTATGAGTTGGACAAACAAGTATTTAAGGTTATCAAAGGTAAGATAAGGCACAACAAAGAATATTACTAAGAAAAGTATGCCAAGCATTAAGATTATCTTAAAACTCTAGGATTACCAGTAAAGCTAGGAATGGGTTGTAACATTAGGTCTACCCAACTTCATGTGAGGGGAAGCTTTGAATATGGCTTACCATATTCTGAATATAGTTCCTCATAAACATGTAGAGAGTAGTCTATTTGAGTGATGGAGAGGAAGAAAACCGAGTCTCAAATATCTTCGAGTGTGGGGGTGCCTTGCTAAGGTACTTGTCCCTGAACACAAAAGGAAGAAATTGGAACCGAAAATGGTTGATGCCATATTCTTGGGGTATGTAGAGACAAGTTATGCCTATAGATTCTTGATTGTAAAATCTGATATATCTAACATTGAGCTCAATACAATTGTGGAATTACGTGATGCTACATTCTTTGAGGATGTGTTTCCCATGAAATCTGGTGTTCCTAATGAAGTATCTCAAGAGGATTCATTCACCACAGGTTTCATTCCCGAGCACGTAGAAAGGATGAAAAATGTGTGGGGTGACTCTAAACAAGCTATTTCTGAATCTGATGATTATGAAGAAATAGTTGAGCCAAGGGGAAGTAAATGGTCTAGGACATCCAAGGACTTTGGAAGTGAGTTTCTCACTTACAATGTTGAGGATGATCCTATCACTTTCAAACAAGCTATGAAATCTCCAGAAGCTAAGTTTTGGAAAGAAGCTGTTAATGATGAAATCCAATCAATTCTCTCAAATGGAACTTGGGAATTGGTGGATTTGCCTCCTAGTTTTTCAGCAGTTGGTTGCAAATGGATCTTTAAGAAGAAACTTAATGCAGACGAGACAATCAATAAGTATAAGACTAGGTTAGTTGCTAAGGGTTACACATAAAGGAAAGGAATATATTATTTTGATACCTATTCACCTATTTCTCGTATGACCAAAATCCGAGTGCTTATATCATTGGCTTCCATTTATAATCTCTATATCCATCAGATGGATGTGAAGACCACATTATTACACTATGATCTTCACAAATATATATATATATATATATATATATATATATATATATATATATATATATATATATATATATATATATATATATATATATATATATATATATGGAACAACCTGAGGGATTTGTGGGTCGTGGGAGTGATTCCAAAGTGTGTAAACTTGTTAAGTCATTATATGGCTTGAAACAAGCCCCTAAGAAATGGCATGAGAAGTTTGATTCTGTGATATCATCACTCAACTTTGTTTCTAATGAATTTGATAAGTGTCTCTACCGTAAAATTGTAAATTATGGATTCATTTTGTTATGCTTATACATCGATGATATCCTGCTTTTTGGTTTTGATATGAAAGTAGTAAATGAGACAAAGTTATTCTTGTGTAGCAAGTTTGAGATGAAGGATATGGGTGTTGCTGATGTGATTTTAGGGCTTAAAATCATTAGGTCTACTAATGATATAACTCTCTCACAATCTCACTATGTTGAGAAGATACTGAAGAGGTTTGAGTACACATCATGTAAAATTGTTAAGACTCCACATGATTCATCTAAGGCCTTGTTGAAAAATGAGACTAGGGTTCCAGTGTCTCAATTATGATACTCTCAGATTATCAGAAGTTTGATGTATCTTATGAACTGCACATGTCTAGACATTGCGCTTGCCGTGAGCAAGTTAAGTAGATACACCAGTTATCCCAACAAGACCCATTGGGAAGCTCTTGATAGAGTTCTGAGGTATATCAAGGGAACTTGTTCCCTTGGGCTGCATTATGGGAAACATCCTTATGTAGTCGAAGGATATAGTGATGCAGGCTAGATTGCCGTGAATTCTGGGAGTAATGGTGTCTTAGGATATGTATTCCCGTTGGGAGGAGGAGCTATTTTCTGGAGGTCTAAGAGACAAACCATATTGTCTCAGTCCACTTTTGAAGTGGAGTTGTGTGCTTTAGATGAAACTAGATTGGAAGCTAAATGGCTACATGGACTTATGTCCAGTTTACCTATGTTTTTTTTGAGAGAAAAAGGATCGATTCATTACTTGTTAGCCATACACCATCTACAATTGGGAAGAAAGATACAAATAGAACATACAAACATCACGTTCAGTAACCCAAAGGCACTACAACTCATATTGGAACGAGAGAGAGATATTTCTGCATTGATTCTTCTTCCTTGAGGCTGTCTTAAGCAGCTTTTCCTGAAGAATTCCTTCAACCTGAGCATTGAGTAGTGGTAGAGGGGCTGGAACAAGACGGTGTTCTGCTCGTATATCAACTCAAACGAAGCCATATAACTGAGTAATAAGATCAATCCAAAGCAAAGGCGAGATCTAGCTGTGGCTAGAGATCTCATCGCTCTCCTGAAGGGAGGTCGCAGCAAAGCGCAACAGATAAACACCGACTAGCGGCAACAAAAGGCAGATAAACTGCCAGAACCACTGGCTAAACAAGCCAACAAAGACAGAAAAAACCGAGGCCAAAATACTGGGGAAACCCAGAGCTCGGAAGCCTTCACGACGGAAGGGATAGAAACCTTATTCATGAAATGTAAGCTACTAAAAGGGGGTGGGAGAGCTCGATATCACCGGATCTGTGAGGAAGACAGATGTTACACCCTGATCTCACAATTTTCTCAAATCATGAGATTAGGGCATAAGATAGGATTTATATGAAACACAAAGAACACCCTTAACTTTTTCCTTTTCTTTAAAACTCTTGCTTTCCCGCATTGAACCACATATCATCTTAACAATGGAATCTGAACATTTCTTTTACTAATCAGACTTCAATAGTAAAGATACATGTATAAGCATTCACGATGTCTTTCACACATTATGCACATGAAACTTGCTAATTAGCATACATATCAAAGAGGAACAATATTACACATTGTAATTACAACTCTCTCTCTTAACTCTTACTGAGGATCTAGAGTGACAAGGACCGACTGACTCAACTAATCTCGTACTTGACTCCTATGGCAGGTCTATACTGAAGCTCTGACTATCTCCAAGTCCACGCGGTTAACCCTAAAATGTTTGAGTAGAGGGGTGAGCCTACTCACTCAGTGAATGAGTACTTCATGGAAACAGACTAATGCACTAATGTGATTACAGATATAATTTGAATAAATGATATGAAATTTAACAACAATAAATACTACACTGAGCAGTTCTAAAACAATATAATTGAAATAACAAAGAATGTAAATATTGCATCCAAAGAATAACTACAAGAAGACTATACTTCTAGTCTTCCTTAACTCTTTCATTTATAAAGAACTCTGTGAACCTATATGATCGTATTTTATATTATGCCCTAAATATATGCAGTGTACTCTGCATATAAAGATCCGCAACAAGTTCATGCTACGGTCCCACCGTAATGGACTTAGCGACACACCCGGGAAATGCTAAGTCTGACTGCTCTCGTCCTGGTCTACTACAGGACCTCACTGCACTCTCAAAAGAGTGTAAACTGGACTCCTCCTAACCTGAGCACACAGGCGGAGTATCGAGCCGTGCCCGTCTAGACTGTCCTCCAGGTAGGTCACACGACTACTCGACCATCTGGACTGTCCTCCAGTAGGTCTCTCTCTCTCCAACCATCTGGAATGTCCTCCAGTAGGCTGCCGACCGTCTGGACTGTCCTCCAGTTAGGCCGTTTCATCCCCTTAAGATCGTAGACCGCACAAAGGGGATCCTACGGTGTTCAGGGCACCTAAGTCTAACATTAACATTATAGGTACATTTTTAACAGAAATCATAACTCATTTAACATTTCTCACAAGGCTCACATGGCCTGCCATATCATATCATAAGAAACATCATAACTCATGTATTCAACATATATCATATCTCAGTAACATCCCTTTCTAGGGCATGTCATATCTCATCACCTGCAATTTACGAGATATATATTGAGATATAAGAAGACCTGCAGTATGTAGATATCAACTCAGAGAGAACAGCATATAAAGTTAAATGCACTAGAAACATACAATTCAACAATTAAGTATCACCATATCTCATATCGAGATCTTTCATATTACCATAGCATGATTCATTGAACACCCTATTCTTAGGGTTTCATTTGCCTTAATCATTTATCACATGCCAACACCCTACTCTTAGGGTTGCATTTGCCTCATTCACCTTTTCATATGGCTCTCATAAGGATTTCATAGGATATAAGCATTCACGAGATAAAGATTGTTTCAACAAATCATATACAATCGATATATGTATGAAACCATGGGAATTCAACTAAATTTAGATTTTCATACCATTCACTGAGATATCAGGTATCAAGAATAAAATTCAATTAAGATAACCCATGTGGTACATCCTAACCACTTATAGGATTACTAGTCCTTTTCAATAAGGTTGAAACACTAGTGATGTCTCAATTAGGTTAAACCCTAATTGCATCATTTGATATAAATCTGAAAAGCATTCTCACTAAGAAGTGTTGTATACGTATCTGATATGAATCTACCATCAAAAAGTCATTCAAATAAAGAAAGAATCCATATCATATCAATTTACAATAACTTAAATCAAACGGACATTTCAGGATTTAGAATTCACATGCTAAGCATTTAGGGATTTGGATATTATAATCAAATTCGTGCATTAGAATGTTTGAAGGAAGAACCCACTCACCCTAAGGTGTGAAAACACCTCACAACTGCAGCTCAACTCAGGGAATCTCGAATTCCTATCAAATCCCTAGCAAATCTCCCAATTCTTCTTCCATTCAACTCGGAAACCTTGAAAATGAGGGATTATGAAGAAAGGGTGAGAAAAGAGGGAATTTCGACATAATCTTGGATCAAATTAGAGCAAGGACGGAATCTTGACATGAGATAGAAGATTCACCATAAAAGTCTATGCAAAGGATCCAAACTTACTTGATTTCACCACTCTTGGGACCGCAGAACCCTAATTCAGCAATTCCTCCTCTTTCTCCACTCAAGCCCTAACTCTCCCTCTCTCTCTAGATTTTCGTTTCTCTGGAGTGAATGACGAAGAATGAGAGCTGTGTGTGTGTGTGGTTGCTCATATAAGTCAATTGAGCTGCTTGGGTCAATTGCATATTGACCCAACACTTAACTTTAATTATATAGGCTGAATATTCAGTTATACAAAAGTTACTGTAATTCGTTTATTTAAGAGATCAAACATTCTCCAACAATTATGGGAATTTATCACGTTGTTTATAATTGATCTATAAATCTTCAGTTAAAATTTGAGATCATTTGGAGTTACCAATAAATAATTAAAAATAGAACAGTGCACTGCTATATTGCAGTCTGCAAAATATTCGGCCGAGTTTGTCCTGCACAAACTCGACCGACACTCTTACTGTAGGGATTCAAAAGTCATCCAAAAATTATGCCAATTTAACAGAGTGTCTAAAACTGTGTTTTAAGCACAGTTAAAATTTGAGATCAATTGGATATACCAATAAAAAGATAAAATTCAATTACCACACTGCTGTAAAATTCTGGAAATGTGATCGGCCGAATTTGAAACTCGGCCGATAAACAGATCAGAGCATTCTTCAAAAATTCTGATATTTTCCAATGTTGTTAAAATTTTATATATCCAAATCATATCCAAATTTGAAGTAAATCAGAGTTACACATAAAATACTAAAAATCATTTAATGAGACATTTTACTTATCAAATTCTGTATTCATGCATCATTAAAACCCTATTTGGGCCGATTAGGGTTTATGCTTCTCAAACCCTAATTCTCAAGACAAAAGAACATTAAGACTTCTTATCATAGTTAAAACATCCTAATTGTGTTATTGTCATTCATTAGATTTCAAGAATGATTATTCCAATTAATCTTTGCAATTGTCTAGGTAAACCCTAGTTTACCAATTAAGCTCAGATGGGGTCGTAACAACTCTCCCCCCCTTAGAATGTTTCGTCCTCGAAACATAAACCTACAAGAAAGATACATTCAAGATTATTCTAGGCTTCTAAAGCCTTCCATGTCATTATATTCTTGTATTTCATACCTGAATGTAGTTTTCAACATTAGATCTTTTAATTCTTTACTAAATCACAACATATTTCAAATAGTTCTCAATGATATCAAGCAAATTCTTAATGCCACAGTCAAACATAGAATGCAAAGATAAACCACCACACTTTCGCTGCGCAACTCTGATACAACTATCTCAACTTATACGGCTCAGAAAGTTCTATTGTTCTGTATCACCCTTAAGTGACAAAAGCAAGTTCACCATACTGTTTTAAACTTTAATAAAGTGCTATTCAAATAGCAAAACAGTCTTGAATTAAAAGACTAGATTCAACAATCAATTGCACAATACTACTCTTGGCATCCCCATTGGGTCATGGATGCATGAGGTGAAGCATTACCACCTCATTCCATACTACCCTGTTTCGATCCTGGGATCTGTGGGTTATGGGCCCACACACAATTCAAAGTGTAACCATCGCATTATATCATTTTAGGGTTTCAACAACAGTAATAAGGTAATCCACGATTGTATCAATCATTCAAGCATTAATCATACTCAATTACCATCACTCAGTTATATTAGAGCTAGGTATAACAAGCTACACCTCATTAGGGTTACTTGTCCAAACAATCTAATTATCATCCCTTTCTATTAATATGAGTAAATATGTATGACTACCTTATTCATGATATCCCTTCATGTGTTCTAACATCATCCAAACCATATCACCATATTACAAATACACAATAGTAAGATGCATATCAGGTATGAATTACTACAACTATCATACACCTTTAGTTTAACATATAGCTTGCACACATACACTGAAATCATATATAGAACCAACTTTCATACCTTAATATGCCTTCAACAAATCATACATATAAAAACAAATTCACATATCACACAAGCTAGTGTTTTCCCATATCTCTCTGCTCATTCATTACTACCTTACTTTTTGCTACCTATCCTTTTCATATGATTATATACAATAAACATCATTAACATTGAAGCATTTAAGATAGGAATAGATTATTCATCATTCTTGCTATCATACAAGAATTTATTTCCTATCGCACTTCATCATATTGTATGTCACTATAACATTCACTAGATGACCCCACCAAGGTAGTTATGCATCATATATGATTCATTTTCTTATCATTTCATTCCCATCTTGCTATTGTTAAGGAATATATGAAAGAGAAGATGATTTTAAGACCTGGAATACTTGTATTCAAACATTCCCTTAATACATTCTCGTATGCAGATTTACTTAGTTATCAATAGAGATATTTGATTAATTATCACCTGCCTGAATCTCACAACCTCTTTATTTTATAACTTCTCCATCATATTTCAAACCCTTTCTTACATTTCATAGTCCTCTTACCATATACTACTCTTTAACCCGTCATCTTTAAATTCTATATTTTTCTCTTATGACCATGTTGCTTATTCATATGTATGGTCATGTATACCATGTTGCACATATTTCCTCCTTTATCTTTTTTTTTATGCTATTGTGAAGTTAATGTTCTAAATTAATAGTCTTTCTATTAGCTTTTCCTCATGTTGAATACATTACATATTCTTCATTTTTAAATCAAGTGGATCATGCATGGGTCAAACATAGTTTCTCTTTCAATCAAGTTTTTCTCTCCTGAATACAGTCTACCTTTGTATGACTTATTCATTCGTTAAACTACACCTATGTTCTTTGCTTAGAAACTAGTTTGTTGTTCTAGTCGTATGAATTACATGTTCATACGATCCTCTTTACTTTTATGGACCTATTGAATGCTCAACCCTATTCTCTACTTAGCCTTTGCTTTAGAGTTCATAAAAGCATTATACGCTA
This sequence comes from Alisma plantago-aquatica, assembly GCA_963693085.1. Lineage (NCBI taxonomy): Eukaryota > Viridiplantae > Streptophyta > Magnoliopsida > Alismatales > Alismataceae > Alisma > Alisma plantago-aquatica. The sequence goes on from OY856409.1 coordinate 793,315,673, forward strand.
TTATATGATTCATTCTTCATGATTGATTCTTGCTATCTTGAACCATACATACATTTCACATATCTTTTCTATATTTCATATGTATAGTTCATGCAAAATTAATCAATAAACTGATTATGAGCTTCATATCATGTTCTATTATTCCCTATTAAGGGTTTCACCTTTGAGACCCCAGGGTTGAACCTCAGATATCAGTTTCACTAATTCTTAGTTGTTCTGATCTTGCCCATATGTTTCAACATCTTACTGTATGTACATTCTTACTCTGATGTGGGTCTAATTATTCCAATTCTATTCTTATTATGCTATTGATAGGATTCATTAGATCCTAGTAACGCATCCTGCCAACTGGACCAGGCCAAACCTGAAGTCCTGAAGCCAAGGACTACTGAGGATTACATTCTTCCTGAACTGCCACTCACAGCTCAGAAACTCGGTTGATTGGTCAGAAACTCGGCCGATTGCTTCACAACTCGGCCGATCTGCTTGAAACCTCGGCCGATCAACTTGCCGTTTGATTTTCTGAAAAAGGAAACTCGGCCGAATTACATACAACTCGGCCGAATCGCGTACAGACTGAAAACCTAAACAAACCTGTTGATGTCAATTTCACTCAAACCAGCGGGCAAAACTATAGAAACAAAAGCCCATCCAAAGGTCAATTCTAGTCTACTTGTTACAAAGAATAAAATCAATAAATGCTACAATCGCATAGTGTACAGCAGATATTAAAGACTCATATTTCAAAGTATTGAATATTTAAATTCAAACATATAAGAGCATTTCTATACATTTCCAACAAAAACAACATTATGAAATGTAAGTTCTATCTCCTTTTACATTTATGCTCTTAATTCTTGTTTCTTTTCTCGTTTTCTAACGCTAACATTTCTAGGGTTCATCTCTAGCCCATTCTTCCACTGTATACCTGGCCAGGGTATACGTGAGGGAATAGACAGAGTAGCTTGTACTGGCTGATCCAAGTACTCAGATATCGGGCCAGGATATCCAAATACTCAAATCCCCAAAGCTAACATCAAACATCTCCTATCTGCCACACTTAGGACTCTAACTTACTAACTTAATGGTCCTTGACAACTCACCCTAAGCTCTGATACCAAGCTGTTACACCCCGATCTCACAATTTCCTCAAATCATGAGATTAGGGCATAAGATAGGATTTATATGAAACACAAAGAACACCCTTAACTTTTTCCTTTTCTTTAAAACTCTTGCTTTCCCGCATTGAACCACATATCATCTTAACAATGGAATCTGAAAATTTCTTTTACTAATCAGACTTCAATAGTAAAGATACATGTATAAGCATTCACGATGTCTTTCACACATTATGCACATGAAACTTGCTAATTAGCATACATATCAAAGAGGAACAATATTACACATTGTAATTACAACTCTCTCTCTTAACTCTTACTGAGGATCTAGAGTGACAAGGACCGACTGACTCAACTAATCTCGTACTTGACTCCTGTGGCAGGTCTATACTGAAGCTCTGACTATCTCCAAGTCCACGCGGTTAATCCTAAAATGTTTGAGTAGAGGGGTGAGCCTACTCGCTCAGTGAATGAGTACTTCATGGAAACAGACTAATGCACTAATGTGATTACAGATATAATTTGAATAAACGATATGAAATTTAACAACAATAAATACTACACTGAGCAGTTCTAAAACAATATAATTGAAATAACAAAGAATGTAAATATTGCATCCAAAGAATAACTACAAGAAGACTATACTTCTAGTCTTCCTTAACTCTTTCATTTATAAAGAACTCTGTGAACCTATATGATCGTATTTTATATTATGCCCTAAATATATGCAGTGTACTCTGCATATAAAGATCCGCAACAAGTTTATGCTACGGTCCCACCGTACAAGACTTAGCGACACACCCGGGAAATGCTAAGTTTGATTGCTCTCGTCTTGGTCTACTACAGGACCTCACTGCACTCTCAAAAGAGTGTAAACTGGACTCCTCCTAACCTGAGCACACAGGCGGAGTGTCGAGCCGTGCCTGTCTGGACTGTCCTCCAGGTAGGTCACACGACTACTCGACCATCTGGACTGTCCTCCAGTAGGTCTCTCTCTCTCCAACCATCTGGACTGTCCTCCAGTAGGCTGCCGACCGTCTGGACTGTCCTCCAGTTAGGCCGTTTCACCCCCTTAAGATCGTAGACCGCACAAAGGGGATCCTACGGTGTTCAGGGCACCTAAGTCTAACATTAACATTATAGGTACATTTTTAACAGAAATCATAACTCATTTAACATTTCTCACAAGGCTCACACGGCCTGCCATATCATATCATAAGAAACATCATAACTCATGTATTCAACATATATCATATCTCAGTAACATCCTTTTCTAGGGCATGTCATATCTCATCACCTGCAATTTACGAGATATATATTGAGATATAAGAAGCCCTGCAGTATGTAGATATCAACTCAGAGAGAACAGCATATAAAGTTAAATGCACTAGAAACATACAATTCAACAATTAAGTATCACCATATCTCATATCGAGATCTTTCATATTACCATAGCATGATTCATTGAACACCCTATTCTTAGGGTTTCATTTGCCTTAATCATTTATCACATGCCAACACCCTACTCTTAGGGTTGCATTTGCCTCATTCACCTTTTCATATGGCTCTCATAAGGATTTCATAGGATATAAGCATTCACGAGATAAAGATTGTTTCAACAAATCATATACAATCGATATATGTATGAAACCATGGGAATTCAACTAAATTTAGATTTTCATACCATTCACTGAGATATCAGGTATCAAGAATAAAATTCAATTAAGATAACCCATGTGGTACATCCTAACCACTTATAGGATTACTAGTCCTTTTCAATAAGGTTGAAACACTAGTGATGTCTCAATTAGGTTAAACCCTAATTGCATCATTTGATATAAATCTGAAAAGCATTCTCACTAAGAAGTGTTGTATACGTATCTGATATGAATCTACCATCAAAAAGTCATTCAAACAAAGAAGGAATCCGTATCATATCAATTTACAATAACTTAAATCAAACAGACATTTCAGGATTTAGAATTCACATGCTAAGCATTTAGGGATTTGGATATTATAATCAAATTCGTGCATTAGAATTTTTGAAGGAAGAACCCACTCACCCTAAGGTGTGAAAACACCTCAAAACTGCAGCTCAACTCAGGGAATCTCGAATTCCTATCAAATCCCTAGCAAATCTCCCAATTCTTCTTCCATTCAACTCGGAAACCTTGAAAATGAGGGATTATGAAGAAAGGATGAGAAAAGAGGAAATTTCGACATCATCTTGGATCAAATCAGAGCAAGGACGGAATCTTGACATGAGATAGATGATTCACCATAAAAGTCTATGCAAAGGATCCAAACTTACTTGATTTCACCACTCTTGGGACCGCAGAACCCTAATTCAACAATTCCTCCTCTTTCTCCACTCAAGCCCTAACTCTCCCTCTCTCTCTAGATTTTCGTTTCTCTGGAGTGAATGACGAAGAATGAGAGCTGTGTGTGTGTGTGGTTGCTCATATAAGTCAATTGAGCTGCTTGGGTCAATTGCATATTGACCCAACACTTAACTTTAATTATATAGGCTGAATATTCAGTTATACAAAAGTTACTGTAATTCGTTTATTTAAGAGATCAAACATTCTCCAACAATTATGGGAATTTACCACATTGTTTATAATTGATCTATAAAGCTTCAGTTAAAATTTGAGATCATTTGGAGTTATCAATAAATAATTAAAAATAGAACAATGCACTGCTATATTGCAGTCTGTAAAATATTCGGCCGAGTTTGTCCTGCACAAACTCGACCGACACTCTTACTGTAGGGATTCAAAAGTCATCCAAAAATTATGCCAATTTAACAGAGTGTCTAAAACTATGTTTTTCAAGCACAGTTAAAATTTGAGATCAATTGGATATACCAATAAAAAGATAAAATTCAATTACCACACTGCTGTAAAATTCTGGAAATGTGATCGGCCGAATTTGAAACTCGGCCGATAAACAGATCAGAGCATTCTTCAAAAATTCTGATATTTTCCAATGTTGTTCACATTTTATATATCCAAATCATATCCAAATTTTAAGTAAATCAGAGTTACACATAAAATACTAAAAATCATTTAATGAGACATTCTACTTATCAAATTCTGTATTCATGCATCATTAAAACCCTATTTGGGCCGATTAGGGTTTATGCTTCTCAAACCCTAATTCTCAAGACAAAAGAACATTAAGACTTCTTATCATAGTTAAAACATCCTAATTGTGTTATTGTCATTCATTAGATTTCAAGAATGATTATTCCAATTAATCTTTGCAATTGTCTAGGTAAACCCTAGTTTACCAATTAAGCTCAGATGGGGTCGTAACAACGGAACCACCAATGCCACTCCACCTTTAATCCGACCAGAGGCCCGGTGGGGGAAACGGAGCCGAAGCCTCCCCTCCCAAACCGCCGCCCGATGCAGCACAGGACGAGATCAAAGCCAAGAGCCCAGCCCCACCGCAGCAGAAGAGGAGAGGGTGGAGGAGAGAAATATGGTCGCCCGCCTGAGATAGACACGACGAAGATCGAACCGAGTCAAGGCCCTGGGGGAGTAGGGTGGCGTCCGTCGACCACCGAAGCCCCCTCTCCTGAGCCCGAAGCCGCCCTCCACGAGCCCTAAGTCGCCCATCCTATCCCCACAGCGGAAGCCGCCGTCCGCTCCGTTCGTCCAATTTACCTATGGTAACGAACCTGCTTCCTGCAATTTTAGTTCACTGTGATAGCACTTCAACTATTGCTAAGATAAAGAGTTCCAAGTACAATAAAAAATAGCGTAGACACATCTAAGTCAAATTGAAATCTGTAAGGGACTTAGTGTCTAATGGGGTCTTGGTTGTGGACTACGTCGGTACCAAAGATAATACAACTGATCCTTTCACTAAAGGACTTACCTTGGCTTTAGTGAAAAAAATCCAGGTTGGGGATGGGATTGAAACCCCTATAGATTTACAGGCAGTAGCAACCCAACCCAGAAGAGTAGATATCCCAAAAATTGGGTTCAATGTGGTAATAACAAGCTGTCGGGTGAATTAGATGACACTATGTATTCTTGTTTGATGCTTCTAGCATTTGTGTGTCTATCTCTTGGAAAGCTATTTTTGATGCTTCAAGCATATGTATGTCTATCTCCTGGAAGCCTGTTAGTGTTATGACTGTAAGTTAGTAAGAGATTAGTCTCTGAATGGTGTCAAGTCTTAGGACAAGATGTTATCAATACATCCTTGGAGACTCCAACTAAGTGATTGATGTTGTGTAGGCCGCAACAGGAGAATTGGGTTGTTCTCTAATATCAATCATGATATACTTTTTGTATGCATAGCCTTAATGCATTGTTTTTCTTTTCTACCATGTCTTTATTGTGTTCTTACCAACCTATACTCTTGTACCCAAGGTTCAGGTTCAAGACTTTTGTTCACCTAGTTCCTATGAGAGTCAAAGTTGGTTAACTTAGGTAGATTTAGACTGAAAGTTATATGCTGAAAGCACAGTATGGAGGACTGAATGGTAGAGCACACTACACATTGGAATTTGTGGGGGATTGTTAAATATATGGCTGTAGTTGTGGGCTCTGATCTCCAAACCACGATATAAACACGATTTAAACTTATCGGAAGCGATTCGATTAGCAGCGGAATACCAAAAATCAGCAGAAATTAAAACTTTTTGAGATAAAGCATTGAAACCATAAAACTTCCTTCATAAAGGGAGATAAACTGTTTACATCTCAGATAATTACTTCTTGAGTAATTATATACAACATGATACAAAATCTCAAGAACTCATAACCAAAATCTCAGACCAAAAGACTCCAAGACCTGAGAGTACAGAGGACACATAGGACTGACTCTGTAACATACTAGAACTAGAACCCTAGCCTAGTAGTTTTACCTATTTGTCTTAGCCAAACAAGATATAAGCTAATGTATGTAATAAAGAGAATACAAAAATATTAAGTGCTTAATAATAACTCATTTAGGTGATAATAAAGAACTTAGTTGGATAATACTTCCTAATACAATCTAAATGTAGGGTTGAAGTATAAATTGTCACTAAATAATAGAAAAGAATAAAATAATTCATCTAGAGCTTTCTAGAACTTTCTAGGATAAGTGAAATAAGAGAAAATCCGAATTTTGTATAAAGGAGAAGATAATTGCAATAATAATAGTAATATGGGAAATAATGAGTAAAGAAGATAATTAGAAAAAAAAATAATGCACCAACAATTTATAATTGGAAACCCATTAGGATAATTTGATACTCAATTTCGTTTACCTAACCAAATAATAATTTAAGGATCAAGTACCAATTAATTTGTAAGCCAATTGTATATATTAATGTCCTTATCTAAATAAAATAGGAAATAGCTCAATAAAGTGATTTAAAATATTTAATGTTCTCATATTGGAAAACTAACTCCAAATTCGTAATCTAAATATAAAAATAAGCCTTTGGGCAAATTTGCAATTAATTTGGATAATATTTGATTAATAGGTAATTTTAGGAGAGAGAAAATGTTTAAAAGGTGTAATTAATAAATAGATGTAAATCATGACACCAAAAGTTGGAAATAAAAGTAAATTCGTATCCAAAACATTAATTAAGACTTATGTGTCAAGTTTCATAAAGTTTAGATAATCCTAAAGCCACAAATGAAGAAAGAAAGAGAAAATGATGATTGATTTAATTAACACATTAAAGTTTCCAAAAGGCAAAACTAATTGGATATTCGGAAACTACATGTTTAATTTAACATATGTGCAAATTTTGGTTTGATTTGGATAATTCTAGAACCCCTAAATCAGGAAAGAGAATATACCTAAATTAATTTAATTTTACTTTAATCGATTTTCCAATTTGCCTATCTTTGGGCTGTCACGCGGCCCATTTATTTTGGGTTTTATCATGGCCCTTGGATGAGGATCCAACGGACGAGGAGTTGTCTCCTACCTCCGTTAGGACTCCTTCACGCGGCTACAGTGGCGCGATTTTCATTCACGATTTCCTTTTCTGTTTTTCCTTCTCGGTTCCTCACGATTTGCTTTCCTCCATCTCCGCAACTTTCCGGTTCGTTTGATCCCTATTTTAGTAGGGTTTCCTTCGCTGGATCTCCGGGTCGGCTAGAACCTTCCTCGCTTTCCCCTGTTTCCTCTTCCGCTTGGATTTCCGGTTGAACCCCAACTACCCGTCTATATATAATGACTCCCCGACGATCCTTGCGCATCCTGTGACTTTCCCCAATCGCCGTTTTGGGCTCGATCTCCCTGCAACTCCATCTCCCTACTCCCGCTCTCTGTCCCGGCTGCGGCGACATTGTCTGAGAGTTCTGGTGGTTAGCGGAGCTAGTTTTTGGTAGGTTTTGGTTCGCGAAGGTGTTGGCAAGCTGCGGAAGTTCTCGCCTTGTTCAAATTTCAGGTATCATAGATTCGCCTCTTTCTATCTAGTTTTGACCTCCATTGAAATAGTCGGCTTTTAGTTCGCCTCCGCTAGGTGTTTCTCAACCAGGAGCTTCAGTTTCAGTGCGCGATATCTCCTTCTCTTTCAGTTTGGGTTCTCGTAGGTTGTTCTTCCCAATTGCAGTTCTTGGTTATCTGCTGTTTTGGCGGAGTAGCTGGTTTGAGCTATGGCCGGCCGATGTGGGTGTGCCTGGGCTCTTTGGGACCGTCGTCTTCTCGGGAACAAAGTTCCTTTAGAAACTTTCGCCTGGATCGACTTGGTTTGCAATCGAGAGATCGACGAACCTTCTGCTCTTCTCCGTTGTCGCGAGCTCATCGCTGGGGAACTTGCTTCCCTGTGTTTTTCCTTCTCTACCCCTGTAGGCGATCTTGTTTCAGTTTTTTTGGTCAGGGGCATTTTCGTCTTTTCACACTTTCCTTTTTCCTTTTCGCTTGCGACTTGAGCCGCTGACTTGGCGTAAGTGATTCCCGGACGTGGACGATCCCGATTGGCCAGATCCGGTCCACGTGGATTTCCTCTGTCTTGTATCTGCGACCGAATTACGTGGAATTATCTGATTGGTCGAATTTGTAAAATCGATAACTAATTATTAGCTTATCATAAAATTATGGAAAAATATTCGTTGGATTCAAAAAAATGCAAGCTTTCGATTGGTATTGGTTTTGTTTCCCGAATCTGATGTTTTAAAAGGGTGATTTTATGGATTTAATTAAATAAGATAAAACTTGAATAATTCATATCTAAAATTATATAAGTCAGAAAAATATAATAAAATATGTTTTAGACTCGTAATAACATAACCTAAAATATGGAATAGTTTTCTTAACCTAATTCACATAAAAATAAAAAGGTGGTTTTTAGGGTTTGGTTTATAAACATGAAATTGACATAAAATTGGTATATGTTTTCATTAGGCTCTTTGGTGACCTAGTTTGGATCCAGAAGTGCTTTGAACCTGTTGGACTATTATCTAAGGTATGTTGTATCCCCAATTCATCTAAATTGAGCAATGCACCTACTTCATTATTCATTTTGACTATTGCCTACACATATCTATTCTTTTGTTATCATGGTTCATGTGAACTATCCTGAATATTGAAATCTTGGATAATGTTTTGAAATCTTATCTTGTGATTTTGTTGATGGTATCTATCACAATGATGTGGAAGTTATTGAGGAATCATATGTTGACAATTGTGGAAATTCTTATTTGATGTTCGACTATACTTTTCTACTTGCCTCTACAATTACCTACTATGTGAATCAGTAACCCTAGAGTAAAATAATTGCATTGGTTTAGTCCCATTATAATTTGTGGCAACATTATGATGTATTGGATGGAGGATGTGTGATTCCCCAATCCAGGGCAAGATGTGTGATTCTTGGCCCATATATTATATGAATATGATGGTGGATGTGTGATTCCCCATGTTGGTTCAAGATGTGTGATTCTTGACTGCCTTTGTCTTTTATAATATTCTAGTGTTATGCTTATCTCACATGTATGCAGGATGTTGGTAATAATATGTGCATGTGGCATTTTCTTTATTGTTTTACATATGGCAAGTATCTCTTTGGTTATGAATCTTATCTTTTATGCCCATGTGGGTAGTCCTATTCTTTTTCATGGGAAGCATTCATACTTGATATCCTTTATGTCATATATTGCTCAAACTTTACTTTAGAATACACATACCAGCTTTTGCTGATATTGTCTCCTTTGTTTCTTCTTTTGTGGGGTATGCTTCCAACCCCAGGATAGATCAAGGAAAGTAGCTTCTACAACAACCTAGTAGCTGATCTTTGGGAGGCTTGATGAGGTGGTTAGATGACCCTCAGCTTGGTCTTTGGCTTTATGTGTAGTTTTCTTATAGATCACCTTATGTGGTGAAGTGAAGTATAAATCTTTGTAAATGGTTAGATAATGTTTATTTTCCGCTGCTACTCATTGTGTAATGATACATACATGTGAAATGAAATGATTCTCATCCCTTTTGTGAAAAATTTTACGTGGTGTTTGTTTAAGGGATGTAATCTTTTCTTTCTAGTAGAGGAGTGGTTTCACTCCTTTACAGCATGGTATCAGAGCCACTAGCAGTCGGTTATCTAACTATTTCAACTTGTCTCCCTTAGGACGTTTACCTTTACCTATCTTAGGTTGCTTATATCTTGTGTCCTTGCCTTGTGCAGGAGAAACCCTAATGGCTGGTGATAACTCAACCATGGACAACCAGTACGGTTATGAGACACCTCAGGACAATAGGTTTGATCATGAGACCTCAGGAGGAGCTATGACTCCAGAGCAAGAGTTAACCATGTTTCGAAAACTCTTTGCCTCTTCTATGGTGGGGAAGATGAAAGACCCGTCAGCACCGGTGAAGCCTAAAGAGTTCACTATTATGGAGTTCATGAAGATGCACCCACCTTCCTTCAAGGGTGAGGGTGAGATAGAGATGGTTGACAAGGCTGATGATTGGGTGTTAGCTATGGAGAGGACTTTTGATGGCATGGCATGTCCTCCACATCAGAAGGTTAGGTTTGCTTCCTATGTCTTGGATGGACCAGCTAGGGTTTGGTGGAATGGAATAGCAAGGACTAGAGATATCTCAACTATGTCTTGGGCAGAGTTTCTGACTCTCTTCCGTGGAAAGTACATCTGCACTGCTGCCTTGAAGAAGAAAGAAGCTGAGTTTTATAGTTTGAAGCAAGGTTCCATGTCTGTTTCTGCATATGTGCAAAGGTTTCTGTTGCTAGAGCGTTATGCTATTGATTTGGTTGAGGAACGTAGAGCTGACCTTTTCCTCCAAGGGTTGAACTACAACGTGGGTCGTGCTCTAATCCCACAGCTACCCTTGGCCTTTCAACAGATGGTTGATAAAGCTTTGGCGGTGGAGTCTTACCCAGGGTTTCATGCTAGGGAGTCCGACAAGAAAAGAAAGTTCTCAGGTGATGCTCAGAGAAGAGACAAGTGTGCTAAGTGCAATGGTTATCATCCTCCAGGGAAGTGTCATCCAATGGTATGTCATCATTGCAATGAACCTGGACACGTCAGACCTCAGTGCCCCAAGCTTCGTTTTGGACCTGGACATGTTCCTCAGCAAGCACCTCCTCAGAATCAGGGAAACAATAATGGTAATAATAATAAAGGAAGACCTGTGGAAAGAAGAGCTGGTAGAGTTTTTGCCTTGGATGGTGAAGGAGCTGATGATGCTGAGCAAGAGCAAGTTAACCCATAGTTCCATAGATTAGTCTATGTTAGTTATGTTTCCCTTTTGCATGTTGCTTATGAAGTGGATGTAATAAGAATAATTGAAACTCTTATAATAGAAGTTAAGTTTGATTTTTATGAGATGAATCCTTTAAGGGGTGGTGAATAAGTTTTCTTATGGATGATCTGATTTCGAGGACGAAATCCCTTTAAGGGGTGGTGTGCTGTAACATACTAGAACTAGAACCCTAGCCTAGTAGTTTTACCTATTTGTCTTAGCCAAACAAGATATAAGCTAATGTATGTAATAAAGAGAATACAAAAATATTAAGTGCTTAATAATAACTCATTTAGGTGATAATAAAGAACTTAGTTGGATAATACTTCCTAATACAATCTAAATGTAGGGTTGAAGTATAAATTGTCACTAAATAATAGAAAAGAATAAAATAATTCATCTAGAGCTTTCTAGAACTTTCTAGGATAAGTGAAATAAGAGAAAATCCGAATTTTGTATAAAGGAGAAGATAATTGCAATAATAATAGTAATATGGGAAATAATGAGTAAAGAAGATAATTAGAAAAAAAAAATAATGCACCAACAATTTATAATTGGAAACCCATTAGGATAATTTGATACTCAATTTCGTTTACCTAACCAAATAATAATTTAAGGATCAAGTACCAATTAATTTGTAAGCCAATTGTATATATTAATGTCCTTATCTAAATAAAATAGGAAATAGCTCAATAAAGTGATTTAAAATATTTAATGTTCTCATATTGGAAAACTAACTCCAAATTCGTAATCTAAATATAAAAATAAGCCTTTGGGCAAATTTGCAATTAATTTGGATAATATTTGATTAATAGGTAATTTTAGGAGAGAGAAAATGTTTAAAAGGTGTAATTAATAAATAGATGTAAATCATGACACCAAAAGTTGGAAATAAAAGTAAATTCGTATCCAAAACATTAATTAAGACTTATGTGTCAAGTTTCATAAAGTTTAGATAATCCTAAAGCCACAAATGAAGAAAGAAAGAGAAAATGATGATTGATTTAATTAACACATTAAAGGTTTCCAAAAGGCAAAACTAATTGGATATTCGGAAACTACATGTTTAATTTAACATATGTGCAAATTTTGGTTTAATTTGGATAATTCTAGAACCCCTAAATCAGGAAAGAGAATATACCTAAATTAATTTAATTTTACTTTAATCGATTTTCCAATTTGCCTATCTTTGGGCTGTCACGCGGCCCATTTATTTTGGGTTTTATCATGGCCCTTGGATGAGGATCCAACGGACGAGGAGTTGTCTCCTACCTCCGTTAGGACTCCTTCACGCGGCTACAGTGGCGCGATTTTCATTCACGATTTCCTTTTCTGTTTTTCCTTCTCGGTTCCTCACGATTTGCTTTCCTCCATCTCCGCAACTTTCCGGTTCGTTTGATCCCTATTTTAGTAGGGTTTCCTTCGCTGGATCTCCGGGTCGGCTAGAACCTTCCTCGCTTTCCCCTGTTTCCTCTTCCGCTTGGATTTCCGGTTGAACCCCAACTACCCGTCTATATATAATGACTCCCCGACGATCCTTGCGCATCCTGTGACTTTCCCCAATCGCCGTTTTGGGCTCGATCTCCCTGCAACTCCATCTCCCTACTCCCGCTCTCTGTCCCGGCTGCGGCGACATTGTCTGAGAGTTCTGGTGGTTAGCGGAGCTAGTTTTTGGTAGGTTTTGGTTCGCGAAGGTGTTGGCAAGCTGCGGAAGTTCTCGCCTTGTTCAAATTTCAGGTATCATAGATTCGCCTCTTTCTATCTAGTTTTGACCTCCATTGAAATAGTCGGCTTTTAGTTCGCCTCCGCTAGGTGTTTCTCAACCAGGAGCTTCAGTTTCAGTGCGCGATATCTCCTTCTCTTTCAGTTTGGGTTCTCGTAGGTTGTTCTTCCCAATTGCAGTTCTTGGTTATCTGCTGTTTTGGCGGAGTAGCTGGTTTGAGCTATGGCCGGCCGATGTGGGTGTGCCTGGGCTCTTTGGGACCGTCGTCTTCTCGGGAACAAAGTTCCTTTAGAAACTTTCGCCTGGATCGACTTGGTTTGCAATCGAGAGATCGACGAACCTTCTGCTCTTCTCCGTTGTCGCGAGCTCATCGCTGGGGAACTTGCTTCCCTGTGTTTTTCCTTCTCTACCCCTGTAGGCGATCTTGTTTCAGTTTTTTTGGTCAGGGGCATTTTCGTCTTTTCACACTTTCCTTTTTCCTTTTCGCTTGCGACTTGAGCCGCTGACTTGGCGTAAGTGATTCCCGGACGTGGACGATCCCGATTGGCCAGATCCGGTCCACGTGGATTTCCTCTGTCTTGTATCTGCGACCGAATTACGTGGAATTATCTGATTGGTCGAATTTGTAAAATCGATAACTAATTATTAGCTTATCATAAAATTATGGAAAAATATTCGTTGGATTCAAAAAAATGCAAGCTTTCGATTGGTATTGGTTTTGTTTCCCGAATCTGATGTTTTAAAAGGGTGATTTTATGGATTTAATTAAATAAGATAAAACTTGAATAATTCATATCTAAAATTATATAAGTCAGAAAAATATAATAAAATATGTTTTAGACTCGTAATAACATAACCTAAAATATGGAATAGTTTTCTTAACCTAATTCACATAAAAATAAAAAGGTGGTTTTTAGGGTTTGGTTTATAAACATGAAATTGACATAAAATTGGTATATGTTTTCATTAGGCTCTTTGGTGACCTAGTTTGGATCCAGAAGTGCTTTGAACCTGTTGGACTATTATCTAAGGTATGTTGTATCCCCAATTCATCTAAATTGAGCAATGCACCTACTTCATTATTCATTTTGACTATTGCCTACACATATCTATTCTTTTGTTATCATGGTTCATGTGAACTATCCTGAATATTGAAATCTTGGATAATGTTTTGAAATCTTATCTTGTGATTTTGTTGATGGTATCTATCACAATGATGTGGAAGTTATTGAGGAATCATATGTTGACAATTGTGGAAATTCTTATTTGATGTTCGACTATACTTTTCTACTTGCCTCTACAATTACCTACTATGTGAATCAGTAACCCTAGAGTAAAATAATTGCATTGGTTTAGTCCCATTATAATTTGTGGCAACATTATGATGTATTGGATGGAGGATGTGTGATTCCCCAATCCAGGGCAAGATGTGTGATTCTTGGCCCATATATTATATGAATATGATGGTGGATGTGTGATTCCCCATGTTGGTTCAAGATGTGTGATTCTTGACTGCCTTTGTCTTTTATAATATTCTAGTGTTATGCTTATCTCACATGTATGCAGGATGTTGGTAATAATATGTGCATGTGGCATTTTCTTTATTGTTTTACATATGGCAAGTATCTCTTTGGTTATGAATCTTATCTTTTATGCCCATGTGGGTAGTCCTATTCTTTTTCATGGGAAGCATTCATACTTGATATCCTTTATGTCATATATTGCTCAAACTTTACTTTAGAATACACATACCAGCTTTTGCTGATATTGTCTCCTTTGTTTCTTCTTTTGTGGGGTATGCTTCCAACCCCAGGATAGATCAAGGAAAGTAGCTTCTACAACAACCTAGTAGCTGATCTTTGGGAGGCTTGATGAGGTGGTTAGATGACCCTCAGCTTGGTCTTTGGCTTTATGTGTAGTTTTCTTATAGATCACCTTATGTGGTGAAGTGAAGTATAAATCTTTGTAAATGGTTAGATAATGTTTATTTTCCGCTGCTACTCATTGTGTAATGATACATACATGTGAAATGAAATGATTCTCATCCCTTTTGTGAAAAATTTTACGTGGTGTTTGTTTAAGGGATGTAATCTTTTCTTTCTAGTAGAGGAGTGGTTTCACTCCTTTACAGCATGGTATCAGAGCCACTAGCAGTCGGTTATCTAACTATTTCAACTTGTCTCCCTTAGGACGTTTACCTTTACCTATCTTAGGTTGCTTATATCTTGTGTCCTTGCCTTGTGCAGGAGAAACCCTAATGGCTGGTGATAACTCAACCATGGACAACCAGTACGGTTATGAGACACCTCAGGACAATAGGTTTGATCATGAGACCTCAGGAGGAGCTATGACTCCAGAGCAAGAGTTAACCATGTTTCGAAAACTCTTTGCCTCTTCTATGGTGGGGAAGATGAAAGACCCGTCAGCACCGGTGAAGCCTAAAGAGTTCACTATTATGGAGTTCATGAAGATGCACCCACCTTCCTTCAAGGGTGAGGGTGAGATAGAGATGGTTGACAAGGCTGATGATTGGGTGTTAGCTATGGAGAGGACTTTTGATGGCATGGCATGTCCTCCACATCAGAAGGTTAGGTTTGCTTCCTATGTCTTGGATGGACCAGCTAGGGTTTGGTGGAATGGAATAGCAAGGACTAGAGATATCTCAACTATGTCTTGGGCAGAGTTTCTGACTCTCTTCCGTGGAAAGTACATCTGCACTGCTGCCTTGAAGAAGAAAGAAGCTGAGTTTTATAGTTTGAAGCAAGGTTCCATGTCTGTTTCTGCATATGTGCAAAGGTTTCTGTTGCTAGAGCGTTATGCTATTGATTTGGTTGAGGAACGTAGAGCTGACCTTTTCCTCCAAGGGTTGAACTACAACGTGGGTCGTGCTCTAATCCCACAGCTACCCTTGGCCTTTCAACAGATGGTTGATAAAGCTTTGGCGGTGGAGTCTTACCCAGGGTTTCATGCTAGGGAGTCCGACAAGAAAAGAAAGTTCTCAGGTGATGCTCAGAGAAGAGACAAGTGTGCTAAGTGCAATGGTTATCATCCTCCAGGGAAGTGTCATCCAATGGTATGTCATCATTGCAATGAACCTGGACACGTCAGACCTCAGTGCCCCAAGCTTCGTTTTGGACCTGGACATGTTCCTCAGCAAGCACCTCCTCAGAATCAGGGAAACAATAATGGTAATAATAATAAAGGAAGACCTGTGGAAAGAAGAGCTGGTAGAGTTTTTGCCTTGGATGGTGAAGGAGCTGATGATGCTGAGCAAGAGCAAGTTAACCCATAGTTCCATAGATTAGTCTATGTTAGTTATGTTTCCCTTTTGCATGTTGCTTATGAAGTGGATGTAATAAGAATAATTGAAACTCTTATAATAGAAGTTAAGTTTGATTTTTATGAGATGAATCCTTTAAGGGGTGGTGAATAAGTTTTCTTATGGATGATCTGATTTCGAGGACGAAATCCCTTTAAGGGGTGGTGTGCTGTAACATACTAGAACTAGAACCCTAGCCTAGTAGTTTTACCTATTTGTCTTAGCCAAACAAGATATAAGCTAATGTATGTAATAAAGAGAATACAAAAATATTAAGTGCTTAATAATAACTCATTTAGGTGATAATAAAGAACTTAGTTGGATAATACTTCCTAATACAATCTAAATGTAGGGTTGAAGTATAAATTGTCACTAAATAATAGAAAAGAATAAAATAATTCATCTAGAGCTTTCTAGAACTTTCTAGGATAAGTGAAATAAGAGAAAATCCGAATTTTGTATAAAGGAGAAGATAATTGCAATAATAATAGTAATATGGGAAATAATGAGTAAAGAAGATAATTAGAAAAAAAAAATAATGCACCAACAATTTATAATTGGAAACCCATTAGGATAATTTGATACTCAATTTCGTTTACCTAACCAAATAATAATTTAAGGATCAAGTACCAATTAATTTGTAAGCCAATTGTATATATTAATGTCCTTATCTAAATAAAATAGGAAATAGCTCAATAAAGTGATTTAAAATATTTAATGTTCTCATATTGGAAAACTAACTCCAAATTCGTAATCTAAATATAAAAATAAGCCTTTGGGCAAATTTGCAATTAATTTGGATAATATTTGATTAATAGGTAATTTTAGGAGAGAGAAAATGTTTAAAAGGTGTAATTAATAAATAGATGTAAATCATGACACCAAAAGTTGGAAATAAAAGTAAATTCGTATCCAAAACATTAATTAAGACTTATGTGTCAAGTTTCATAAAGTTTAGATAATCCTAAAGCCACAAATGAAGAAAGAAAGAGAAAATGATGATTGATTTAATTAACACATTAAAGGTTTCCAAAAGGCAAAACTAATTGGATATTCGGAAACTACATGTTTAATTTAACATATGTGCAAATTTTGGTTTAATTTGGATAATTCTAGAACCCCTAAATCAGGAAAGAGAATATACCTAAATTAATTTAATTTTACTTTAATCGATTTTCCAATTTGCCTATCTTTGGGCTGTCACGCGGCCCATTTATTTTGGGTTTTATCATGGCCCTTGGATGAGGATCCAACGGACGAGGAGTTGTCTCCTACCTCCGTTAGGACTCCTTCACGCGGCTACAGTGGCGCGATTTTCATTCACGATTTCCTTTTCTGTTTTTCCTTCTCGGTTCCTCACGATTTTCTTTCCTCCATCTCCGCAACTTTCCGGTTCGTTTGATCCCTATTTTAGTAGGGTTTCCTTCGCTGGATCTCCGGGTCGGCTAGAACCTTCCTCGCTTTCCCCTGTTTCCTCTTCCGCTTGGATTTCCGGTTGAACCCCAACTACCCGTCTATATATAATGACTCCCCGACGATCCTTGCGCATCCTGTGACTTTCCCCAATCGCCGTTTTGGGCTCGATCTCCCTGCAACTCCATCTCCCTACTCCCGCTCTCTGTCCCGGCTGCGGCGACATTGTCTGAGAGTTCTGGTGGTTAGCGGAGCTAGTTTTTGGTAGGTTTTGGTTCGCGAAGGTGTTGGCAAGCTGCGGAAGTTCTCGCCTTGTTCAAATTTCAGGTATCATAGATTCGCCTCTTTCTATCTAGTTTTGACCTCCATTGAAATAGTCGGCTTTTAGTTCGCCTCCGCTAGGTGTTTCTCAACCAGGAGCTTCAGTTTCAGTGCGCGATATCTCCTTCTCTTTCAGTTTGGGTTCTCGTAGGTTGTTCTTCCCAATTGCAGTTCTTGGTTATCTGCTGTTTTGGCGGAGTAGCTGGTTTGAGCTATGGCCGGCCGATGTGGGTGTGCCTGGGCTCTTTGGGACCGTCGTCTTCTCGGGAACAAAGTTCCTTTAGAAACTTTCGCCTGGATCGACTTGGTTTGCAATCGAGAGATCGACGAACCTTCTGCTCTTCTCCGTTGTCGCGAGCTCATCGCTGGGGAACTTGCTTCCCTGTGTTTTTCCTTCTCTACCCCTGTAGGCGATCTTGTTTCAGTTTTTTTGGTCAGGGGCATTTTCGTCTTTTCACACTTTCCTTTTTCCTTTTCGCTTGCGACTTGAGCCGCTGACTTGGCGTAAGTGATTCCCGGACGTGGACGATCCCGATTGGCCAGATCCGGTCCACGTGGATTTCCTCTGTCTTGTATCTGCGACCGAATTACGTGGAATTATCTGATTGGTCGAATTTGTAAAATCGATAACTAATTATTAGCTTATCAGAAAATTATGGAAAAATATTCGTTGGATTCAAAAAAATGCAAGCTTTCGATTGGTATTGGTTTTGTTTCCCGAATCTGATGTTTTAAAAGGGTGATTTTATGGATTTAATTAAATAAGATAAAACTTGAATAATTCATATCTAAAATTATATAAGTCAGAAAAATATAATAAAATATGTTTTAGACTCGTAATAACATAACCTAAAATATGGAATAGTTTTCTTAACCTAATTCACATAAAAATAAAAAGGTGGTTTTTAGGGTTTGGTTTATAAACATGAAATTGACATAAAATTGGTATATGTTTTCATTAGGCTCTTTGGTGACCTAGTTTGGATCCAGAAGTGCTTTGAACCTGTTGGACTATTATCTAAGGTATGTTGTATCCCCAATTCATCTAAATTGAGCAATGCACCTACTTCATTATTCATTTTGACTATTGCCTACACATATCTATTCTTTTGTTATCATGGTTCATGTGAACTATCCTGAATATTGAAATCTTGGATAATGTTTTGAAATCTTATCTTGTGATTTTGTTGATGGTATCTATCACAATGATGTGGAAGTTATTGAGGAATCATATGTTGACAATTGTGGAAATTCTTATTTGATGTTCGACTATACTTTTCTACTTGCCTCTACAATTACCTACTATGTGAATCAGTAACCCTAGAGTAAAATAATTGCATTGGTTTAGTCCCATTATAATTTGTGGCAACATTATGATGTATTGGATGGAGGATGTGTGATTCCCCAATCCAGGGCAAGATGTGTGATTCTTGGCCCATATATTATATGAATATGATGGTGGATGTGTGATTCCCCATGTTGGTTCAAGATGTGTGATTCTTGACTGCCTTTGTCTTTTATAATATTCTAGTGTTATGCTTATCTCACATGTATGCAGGATGTTGGTAATAATATGTGCATGTGGCATTTTCTTTATTGTTTTACATATGGCAAGTATCTCTTTGGTTATGAATCTTATCTTTTATGCCCATGTGGGTAGTCCTATTCTTTTTCATGGGAAGCATTCATACTTGATATCCTTTATGTCATATATTGCTCAAACTTTACTTTAGAATACACATACCAGCTTTTGCTGATATTGTCTCCTTTGTTTCTTCTTTTGTGGGGTATGCTTCCAACCCCAGGATAGATCAAGGAAAGTAGCTTCTACAACAACCTAGTAGCTGATCTTTGGGAGGCTTGATGAGGTGGTTAGATGACCCTCAGCTTGGTCTTTGGCTTTATGTGTAGTTTTCTTATAGATCACCTTATGTGGTGAAGTGAAGTATAAATCTTTGTAAATGGTTAGATAATGTTTATTTTCCGCTGCTACTCATTGTGTAATGATACATACATGTGAAATGAAATGATTCTCATCCCTTTTGTGAAAAATTTTACGTGGTGTTTGTTTAAGGGATGTAATCTTTTCTTTCTAGTAGAGGAGTGGTTTCACTCCTTTACAGACTCTAACTACACCACATGGCAGGCTAAATCTCCACCTGAGATTTTACTGCTACTCCTGGTGCTGCTGCTGCTGGGACTGGTCACCTGTAGACCTGTTCCTCCGTCTTCGACGTCCACCTAAAAAGTTGAAGTCTACGGGGTGAGACAATTTTACATAATTGTCCCAGCGAGAGTTATAACTCTCCGCCAGAAGCTTTATTATAGTACCTCAAAGAATAACTTAAGCAGTAAAAGCTTCAAAGTATTCAACATCAGATTTAATAGTAAGCATGAGTTCAACAATTATGAAATATGAAGACATTTTCACTATACAGTGTAACATCAATCAATCAACTCGTAGTTATCTCTAACAGGTGTGTTACGCTGTGGATTATGTTTTTCAAACATTACTTTTATGCCCTGTGGAGATGAGGTTTACCACTCATCCTCCAACCAATCACTGCTAAGTGCCTTAGTATCATACTAGGTCATTGAAAGAGCCGGATTCTCATGACCTTCACCTTCCTCAGTCAGTAAGAGGATTACTTGTAGGACATCTCGTGCCTCTACTATAATAGCTTACCAGGGTAATCTGGTCCTTCGCTATTTTAGAGTTATAGTGGCGTTCTGTACTCTCTTCGTCATCAGGAGATTTCATGTTTATCTTCCACTGATACAGATATCTGTGCTTTCTTCGTCATCAGGAGGTTTCATGTTTACCATCCACTGATTCAGTATAGGATTGTAGTGAAGGATTGATGGATTACACATCTACATCAAACACCTACACTAGGATGTAAGGTTCTACACATCCATATACCCCACATACTCAAAAGTATGTGATCCAGGAGTTCCCTTAGGAAAACCTGTTTCACCATCATTTGATCTCTGACAATGATGGATCTATGATCAGGGCTCTACATTACACTTGATTAGTTAGGTACATTCAGTATTCTTTTAACATCATACATTGTTCTTCAAACAATAACATTAGCATAACAACTATGAAATGAGAATACTAAATGTAACAAGCCTAACTCTCATCAATCATCATATCTCAATACATTCATCACAAGTCATCTCTAAAGCATGACCTTGATGGTAATTATGGCTCTCACAGCCCATTTTAATCCATAAGTTGCCATTGACAATGCATTAGGATATATCACTATTCATAAAGATAAAGCATGCTTTCAATGAATATAGTTTCATAATCCATACCTGGATATGATCATCATCTTATGACTACCTACATGGTTAATTCAACTGATAACAGTAAACAATTCATTCTAGAAGTTACACTTTCAAACTCTTAGAAGAGTCAAGTTTCCCCAATATTCATCCATCAGGGTTTACTATTCACAATACATGTCCTCACCCTAGAATTAGGGTTTACTATTCACCTCATGGTGAATTGAACTCATAACATCATCATGTATGAGAAACATCATCATTAAAGCTCCTAGAATAGATTAAGATTCACTAAACATCATAATTAGGGTTTCCATGATCTCACATAGGTGGATCATACCCTAATCATGCACATTCATGTGTATTGAAGGTACTTTACTTAAGTTTCCACTATAAAAGGGTACTTTCTCTCTCTTATGATACTTTCTCTCTCCTCTTACTAGTAGATGGTGATAACACCACTCTAGATCAGGTTGGGTTAAGTCCTCATTGACTAGCATAAGACAAAACATCATTAACATGTGATTAGGGTTTTATTAGAAAAAGGTATTACTCAATTTAAACCCCTCAAGGGTATTTTGGTAATTTACCTCATGATCACCATCATGGGTCAATTCATTAATAACTTAGTCCCTTAATGTTCTAAGTTACCATTAGGGTTTAGATTAAATCACCATTGAACCAAATACAACTTCAAGTGATTATGTATAAATAACCTTGAAAACCTCCAAACGGTTTCAACCTTCAACCACCAAACGGTTTGAAACCGTTTGGGTGCGTTGACCATTTGCTAGGTTTGACTCCAAGACCGTATGACCTCAAGGTCATTTTCCCAAACTGTTTGGGTGCGTTGACCGTATGCTAGGTTTGACTTTCCAAACCGTTTGAGCTTATGCGGTTTGAAACTGTTTGATCAACTTGTCTTGAGATCGATTGGTCCAAACGACCTTAAGATCGTTTGAGCCCAAACGGTCTTGAGACCGTTTGGACCTCCAACATGGTTCAAAATTTGCAAATGTTTATGATTAAGTATGTTGAAGCCCTCAATTGGCCAAAGCCATGTTAACCACTTATAAATTGAGTCAATTAGGATGAGTCTCAATCAATTGGACACCAAATTAACCCTCAATTGAAAGCCAATTAGGGTTAAGTCCATCTCAATTAGAGCTTCAAATCGGATGGTCATCAATATTCAACAATGTCAATCAATTCAAGGTTGAACCTATCAATTGACCTCCAATTGGGCCCAAACTTGGCCCAAACGGTCTTGAGATCGTTTGGATGACCTCCAAACGGTCTTGAGACCGTTTGCCCAAGAATTCATCAAAATATAAGTTGATTTGATAGGGGTTGAACCTTAATTAAGTCACAAATCAGCAATTTGATTATTTCAATAACCCACTATAATTCGGCCCTCAATTGATCAAATTACCTTAACCCTAGACCTCCAAACGGTCTTGGGTTGACACCAAACGGTCTTGAGACCGTTTGCCCATCCATACTTTGGACTCTAGTGAAAATTCATCAAGGTTTGATCTATTGAGTTAATCATTACATCAATACTTAATTGCAATATGGTTCGGTACCTTTGGACCTTCAATTGGTCAACTATACTTGACCCCAGACCTCTAAACGGTCTTGGGTGATCCCCAAACGGTCTTGAGACCGTTTGGATGATTCCCCAAATGGTCTTGAGACCGTTTGGGCTAATCAACCCAAAATCTCTAACTAACTCATTGGGATTTCAGCACTGATTTCAATTAGGGTTTGCCCTATTGATTAGCCTTCAACTCATGACTCGTTTGGAATTAAGCCATCAAATTTGGTGAGTCATTAATCAACATCATTATGAACAGTAATCCCAAAAGTTCAACACTTGGTCAACCATCTTAAACGGTCTTGAGACCATTTTCCCAAAAAGGGCAAATTAAACAGATTGAAAATCAGAACTTAATTCAATTGGATTCGCTAATTGATTTGCTTATATCTCACGATTCCTTTGGAGTTAACCCCTCAATTTTTGTGGGTGATCAGCCTACATAATTAGGAACAGGATTCTCATACGTTCGTCGCTTGGTCAACTGGACCAAACGGTCTTGAAGACCGTTTTCCTCCATGCGACCCTGAAACCGTTTGCCCACCAAACGGTTGTGCAAACCGCATGGGCAATTGGTTAGGACCGTTTAGTAAAGTGGAAATCCGTAGATAAGCATAGGAATTAACACCCTTATCTTCTACCTCAAGAACAGTAGCAGTTCTTCACGATTTTGCTTGCAAGGATGCAAGGGAAGATAGGGAAGAAGAAGAACTAGCAACTATATGCATAAAAAAAAGATGTATAATCAAAGCATAAGGTTTAGAGTTATAAAACCCGCCTAAAGGTTGTTCCTTGAGCTCCAAGCTTCCAAGATTTAGGTCTTTAATGGCGTCTTTGAGCTCCACAGGTCGGCCAAGGTGAATTCTCCAAGGAAGAGTTGGAAAGGAATGGCTAGAAAGATAAAGCTAGGTGAGCTAGCCATGAATTCAACCTTGAAATCAAGTTTCCTTCATGAATTCAAGCAAAAGGGATGATCCAAACTTACCTTGAACTCCCTGGTCATTCTCCTATGCTCCAGAGCTCTGCCTTAGTTGGTTTGAGCAAGGGGGATAAGTGAGGGAATGAAAGAAACATTCCTTTGCTTGCAAAGGAAGTGGTATATATATATATTGGGTGAAATTCCAACATAATAATATATGTTTTCCTCATTTCTCATCTAAGTCCTTCCTTTCTTCTTTGCACGTCCCCACATCTTATTTCTAAGGAAAAACTCCTTCTAAGATCAAGGATTGAAGGCAAAGAGGATCAACCCATCACTAAAGCATACACATAAAAGGGCTATTATACATACACCTTGATTATTCAATCACAAAGGTGTTCTTTATTATATGATTATTCAAATGAAGTTCCCTCTTCATCATTTCTACTCTAAATGATGACAAAAGTTATAAAAGATATTTTAGATGATGTATTTTACAAGTTGCACCCCTCAAATTGGGTAAATTGCACTCTACACCAATTTAGGGTTTTCAAGTACAGGGGTTGCTTCCATAGTTGCACCTTGGTGCTCAAGCTTGGGAAAACCCTCAAACTTCATCATAAACATCCTCATGATGTCTCAACATCTAAGGAACATCTCAACATGTGCAATTTGCAAGTTAATCCCTTAACTGGGTAATTTGCACATAGATCCCTGTATTACAAAACAATGCTACAACTATATATATAAAGGAGCAAAATTGAAATATATGTTTCTGAGGAACTTAATTACATGCCCAAAGTTAATCACAAGGATTTAATTACATATTTAGGCAAAACACATAGGGTTAGTTCATAACCCAGGTCAGGGATGTTACAAATTATCCACCCCTTACAAGGATTTCGTCCCCGAAATCGATAAAACGTATTAAGAGAAAAGGGCAGGGTATTTCCTTCTCATCTCATCCTCTAGTTCCCAAGTGGCTTCTTCAACACCACGGTGGTTCCAGAGAACTTTCACAAGGCTTAAATCTTTCTTCTTTAACTTTTTAATTTTGCTATCAAGGATTGACACTGGTCCTTCCTCATAAGATATATCATCATTCAATTCTACCTCCATAGGTTGTAGAACTGACTCAGTGTCTGGGTGACATTTCTTTAGCATAGAAATGTGAAACACAGGATGTAACCTCTGTAACTCTGGTGGCAGCTCTAGTTTATAGGCTACTTTTCCAATCCGTTCAATGATTGGATAAGGCCCCATAAATCTAGGAGCTAACTTCCCTTTCTTTCCAAAACGAAGGACTCCTTTCCAAGGCGAGACCTTGAGATACACTTTGTCTCCAACCTCGAACTCTAAGGGTCTACGACGCTTGTCAGCATAATATTTCTGCCTATCTTGTGCAGTCTTAATCTGTTTCTATATTACCTTAATCTTTTCTGTAGTTTGCTGCACAAGATCAGGTCCTAACAACTGATGCTCACCAGTCTCATACCAACATAAGGGTGATCTACAACATCTACCATACAAGGCTTCATAAGGTGCCATATCAATACTATGCTGATAGCTATTGTTATAGGCAAACTCTATCAAGCTTAGGTGTAGATCCCAACTTCCGGTAAACTGGAGAACACATGTTCTCAACAGGTCTTCCAAGGTATGTATGGTCCTTTCCGACTGTCCATCAGTCTGTGGATGAAAGGCCGTACTAAACCTTAACTGAGTGCCTAAAGCATTATGAAGTCGTTCCCAAAAATGACTTGTAAACTGGGGACCTCTGTCAGAAACTATAGTGACAGGAACTCCGTGCAAACGCACTATCTCTTGAACATATAACTGTGATAACCTTTCAGCAGAATAGGTTGTTTTGACAGGTAAGAAATGTGCTGTCTTAGTCAACCTATCTACAACTACCCAAATGGAATCATGTCCTTTGCTTGTCCTGGGTAGGCCAACAACAAAGTCCATGGTCACATGGTCGCACTTCCACTGTGGTATGGGTAAAGGTTGCATTGTTCCTGTAGGCTTCTGGTGTTCAACTTTAACTTGCTGACACACAGGACACCTCAGAACAAATTCTGCAACATCCTTCTTCATTCCAGGCCACCAATACATATCTTTCAAGTTTCGATACATCTTGGTGCTCCCTGGATGCATGGCATACATCGAAGAATGAGCTTCTTCCAGGAATAACTTCCTCAAGTTGTCCACATCCGGCACTATCATCCTCCCATGATAACAGGCTATTTGATCATCTGAGTCATGGAAACTATCTCGCTTCTCATTTCCATACTCTGATCTAATCTGCTGAACTACAACATCAACATGTTGTGCCTCCTTAATCTGCTCTCTTAGGGTAGGTTTAATATGCATCTCAGCCATCAACCCGGCTAACAATGACACCTTCAACTGTACATTGTGTTGCCTTAAAGAGATAAGCATATCTCTCTTAGAGCATACTAAAGAGTTTAGTTGTGCTCTATCCATGGTTGATGTTGCTGATTTCCTACTCAAGGCATCTGCAACAACATTGGCCTTCCCTGGATGGTAATCAATTATACAATCATAGTCCTTGATTAACTCCATCCAGCGACGTTGCCTCATGTTAAGCTCATGCTGAGAGAAGATATACTTAAGGTTCTTGTGATCTGTGAAAATCTGGAATGTCTCTCCGTAGAGATAATGCCTCCATATTTTCAATGCATGAACCACGACAGCTAACTCTAGATTGTGTGTTGGATAATTCTCCACGTGCTTCTTAAGCTGTCGGGAAGCAAAAGAAATCACTTGTTTATCCTGCGTCAACACACATCCAAGTCCATTCTTGGAGGCATCACAGAAGACTACATATCCTTTTCCTTGCTCAGGTAGCACAAGCACAGGTGCACTTGTCAACCTCTCCTTCAACAACTGAAAGGACTGTTGACACTTATCACTCTAAGAAAAAGGATCATCTTTCCGGGTTAACTTGGTCAAAGGTAAGGCTATAGAGCTAAAGTTTTTAATAAACCTTCGATAGTAACCAGCTAACCCCAAGAAGCTTCGAATCTCCGTCGGTGTCTTCGGTTGTTCCCATTGTAGAACGGATTCTACCTTTGCAGGGTCAACACGAATTCCCGAGGCAGATATCACATGTCCAAGAAAAGATACCTCCGGCAGCCAGAACTCACACTTGCTAAGCTTAGCATACAACTTATGTTCTCTTAGCAAGGTCAAAGCTTGGCAAAGATGCTGCTCATGCTGCTGAGCATCCTTACTATAGATCAGAATGTCATCTATGAAGACGACAACACACTGATCAAGGAAGGGTCAAAAAACTCTATTCATGAGTTCCATAAATGCAGCTGGTGCATTGGTTAGTCCAAACGACATAACCGTGAACTCATAGTGACCATATCTTGTCCTAAAAGCAGACTTGGATATGTCACTATCCTTAATGCGGAGTTGATGATATCCAGATCTCAAATCTATCTTTGAGAAGACTGTTGCACTACACAACTGGTCAAAAAGATCATCAATCCTCGGCAAAGGGTACTTGTTCTTTATTGTTACTTTATTAAGTTGTCTGTAGTCAATGCACAACCGCATTGACCCATCTTTCTTTTTAACAAACAATACCGGAGCACCCCAAGGTGAAGTGCTCGGTCGGATAAAACCCTTCTCAAGTAACTCTTGAAGCTGTTTCTTGAGTTCTGCCATCTCGACAGGCGCCATCCTATACGGTGTCTGGGCTATGGGTTTCATATCTGGGACCAAATTGATCTCAAAATCAATTTCCCGAGGTGGTGGTATACCAGGAAGTTCTTCAGGAAACACATCCTCGAATTCCCTGACTATGGGAACTTCAGCAGGATTGGAACTTTCCTTGGTAACATCTACCACATGGGCCAAGTATGCATAACATCCTTGCCTCAACAACTTATCAGCAACCATAGCTGATACAAGACAGGTGGGCAGAATCTTTCTTTCACCTTGAAAGATCCATGTGTTGCCTTCATCAGCAAACACAACCAACTTGGATTCACAATCCAAGACAACTCTATACCTTTCTAAGGTATCCATCCCGAGGATTATATCAAATCCTTGCATATCAAGTGGTATAAGGTCCACTTGAATGCGATGATCAGAAAAGAAGAGGATGCAGGGAGAACATACCTCCTGTAAAACGGCAGACCCACTCAACGGAGTCTCCAACAACAAACTATCTGCCCTATGACTAACCGTCATATTGCAGTTACGAATCACTCTCTGAGTGATAAAAGAGTGCGTAGCACCCGGGTCAATCAGAACAGATACAATACAGGATGTAGACATATCAGAATATAAAAGTTCCATCTGACCTGCCACTACCCGTGGATTGACCACTGCTTCAGGTGGGTTCATAGCATAAAACCTTGCTGTCGCCTGGGGTTGAGGTGGTGCTGATGATCCAGATTGAGACGCTTGCCTGCGTCCTCAAGCTGCTCCTTGAGATTGCCTTCTCTGAGATCCCTGTTGACTCTGCCTCTGAGGTTGTGTCACACTAATAGGCCTAGATCGGCAGTCCTTCATCAAGTGTCCCACCTTCCCACAGTTGTAGCAACTTCTTTCCAGTTGTTGTGGTCTTGGTGGTCCAGTAACTGACATTGATGCAGAACTGTGAGTTTCTTGTTGAGGTAGGCTTCGTCCCCTGCCTCTACTTGGTGACCACTGAGTTTGGGAACTTGATCTGGGTGGTGGAGGGTTAGGTGCAGAGAATCTTGGTTTCTTGAAATCCCTAGATGAAGAACCCTGGAACTGTGGATATCTTTTCTGGGTTTGCCTTTTCTCAACCACAGATCTCTCTATCCTTCGAACTGACTCAACGAAGGTAGAGAATCTCTCTCGGTTTTCTAAGGCAGACACAGGGGTTGATATATCAACATTCAAACCCTTCTCGAATCTCCTGATTCTTTCCTCTTCTGTGGCAGGCATGTGCGGACAGAACCGCAGCAACTCCATGAATTTAGCTTCAAATTCGCTAATGTTCATCATGCCCTGCCTCAATCTCTCAAACTGAGAGATCTTCTCATCTAGGAAGGTCTTTGGAAAATATCTATTGATAAATTCTCGACGAAACTCTTCACACGAGAACTCTATCCCAGGTCTCTTCTGCTCTTCCATGTTCCACCAGTGACCAGCACTGCCTTTGAGAAGTTAGACAACATGTCTAACCTTCTCAGCCTCCGGGATATTAAGAATCCTAAAAGCCTTCTTAAACTCTGTTAACCACAAATCAGCATCTGCGGGGTCGACAGTCCCAAAGTACTCGGTAGCTCCAACACGACGAAGTCGATCGAACGTCTTACTGATACCTTGTCCTTCAGGCTGGGCAGGTGCCCTAGGTGCAGGCATGGGCATCTTGTCAGTTATGTGTGTCATAACAGTCATAAACTGCCCAAACATCGTCTGAACTGCTGGGTTACCCATATCAGCTGGGTCAAACTGGGGTGGTTCAGGTGCAGGCTGTTCTATTTCTGGAACCCTTGCACCGCCTCGAGGTGCACTAGCACTACTCTCTGCCACGTACTCATCATGTGGCTCTGCCATCCTTATGTATCTTCTTCTCCTGAGGAGCAGAAGATTCTATTAGATAAGGAAGAGATACTAAGGATAGACTCGACATCCTAAACCCTATGCCTCTGTAGACTCAGCGAACCTAGAGCTCTGATACCACTAATTGTGGGCTCTGATCTCCAAACCACGATATAAACATGATTTAAACTTAGCGGAAGTGATTCGATTAGCAGCGGAATACCAAAAATTAGCGGAAATTAAAACTTTTTGAGATAAAGCATTGAAACCATAAAACTTCCTTCATAAAGGGAGATAAACTGTTTACATCTCAGATAATTACTTCTTGAGTAATTATATACAACATGATACAAAATCTCAAGAACTCATAACCAAAATCTCAGACCAAAAGACTCCAAGACCTAAGAGTACAGAGGACACATAGGACTGACTCTAACTACACCACATGGCAGGCTAAATCTCCACCTGAGATTTTACTGCTACTCCTGATGCTGCTGCTGCTGGGACTGGTCACCTGTAGACCTGTTCCTCCGTCTTCGACGTCCACCTAAAAAGTTGAAGTCTACGGGGTGAGACAATTTTACATAATTGTCCCAGCGAGAGTTATAACTCTCCGCCAGAAGCTTTATTATAGTACCTCAAAGAATAACTTAAGCAGTAAAAGCTTCAAAGTATTCAACATCAGATTTAATAGTAAGCATGAGTTCAACAGTTATGAAATATGAAGACATTTTCACTATACAGTGTAACATCAATCAATCAACTCGTAGTTATCTCTAACAGGTGTGCTACACTGTGGATTATGTTTTTCAAACATTACTTTTATGCCCTGTTGAGATGAGGTTTACCACTCATCCTCCAACCAATCACTGCTAAGTGCCTTAGTATCATACTAGGTCATTGAAAGAGCCGGATTCTCATGACCTTCACCTTCCTCAGTCAGTAAGAGGATTACTTGTAGGACATCTCGTGCCTCTACTATAATAGCTTACCAGGGTAATATGGTCCTTCGCTATTTTAGAGTTACAGTGGCGTTCTGTACTCTCTTCGTCATCAGGAGATTTCATGTTTATCTTCCACTGATACAGATATCTGTGCTTTCTTCGTCATCAAGAGGTTTCATGTTTACCATCCATTGATTCAGTATAGGATTGTAGTGAAGGATTGATGGATTACACATCTACATCAAACACCTACACTAGGATGTAAGGTTCTACACATCCATATACCCCACATACTCAAAAGTATGTGATCCAGGAGTTCCCTTAGGAAAACCTGTTTCACCATCATTTGATCTCTGACAATGATGGATCTATGATCAGGGCTCTCCATTACACTTGATTAGTTAGGTACATTCAGTATTCTTTTACCATCATACATTGTTCTTCAAACAATAACATTAGCATAACAGATATGAAATGAGAATACTTAATGTAACAAGCCTAACTCTCATCAATCATCATATCTCAATACATTCATCACAAGTCATCTCTAAAGCATGACCTTGATGGTAATTATGGCTCTCACAGCCCATTTTAATCCATAAGTTGCCATTGACAATGCATCAGGATATATCACTATTCATAAAGCTAAAGCATGCTTTCAATGAATATAGTTTCATAATCCATACCTGGATATGATCATCATCTTATGACTACCTGCATGGTTAATTCAACTGATAACAGTAAACAATTCATTCTAGAAGTTACACTTTCAAACTCTTAGAAGAGTCAAGTTTCCCCAATATTCATCCATCAGGGTTTACTATTCACAATACATGTCCTCACCCTAGAATTAGGGTTTACTATTCACCTCATGGCGAATTGAACTCATAACATCATCATGTATGAGAAACATCATCACTAAAGCTCCTAGAATAGATTAAGATTCACTAAACATCATAATTAGGGTTTCCATGATCTCACATAGGTGGATCATACCCTAATCATGCACATTCATGTGTATTGAAGGTACTTTACTTAAGTTTCCACTATAAAAGGGTACTTTCTCTCTCTTATGATACTTTCTCTCTCCTCTTACTAGTAGATGGTGATAACACCACTCTAGATCAGGTTGGGTTAAGTCCTCATTGACTAGCATAAGCCAAAACATCATTAACATGTGATTAGGGTTTTATTAGAAAAAGGTATTACTCAATTTAAACCCCTCAAGGGTATTTTGGTAATTTACCTCATGATCACCATCATGGGTCAATTTATTAATCACTTAGTCCCTTAATTTTCTAAGTTACCATTAGGGTTTAGATTAAATCACCATTGAACCAAATACAACTTCAAGTGATTATGTATAAATAACCTTGAAAACCTCCAAACGGTTTCAACCTTCAACCACCAAACGGTTTGAAACCGTTTGGGTGCGTTGACCGTTTGCTAGGTTTGACTCCAAGACCGTATGACCTCAAGGTCGTTTGCCCAAACCATTTGGGTGCGTTGACCGTATGCTAGGTTTGACTTTCCAAACCGTTTGAGCTTATGCGGTTTGAAACCGTTTGATCAACTTGTCTTGAGATCGATTGGTCCAAACGACCTTAAGATCGTTTGAGCCCAAACGGTCTTGAGACCGTTTGGACCTCCAACATGGTTCAAAAGCTGCAAATGTTTATGATTAAGTACGTTGAAGCCCTCAATTGGCCAAAGCCATGTTAACCACTTATAAATTGAGTCAATTAGGATGAGCCTCAATCAATTGGACACCAAATTAACCCTCAATTGAAAGCCAATTAGGGTTAAGTCCATCTCAATTAGAGCTTCAAATCGGATGGTCATCAATATTCAACAATGTGAATCAATTCAAGGTTGAACCTATCAATTGACCTCCAATTGGGCCCAAACTTGTCCCAAACGGTCTTGAGATCGTTTGGATGACCTCCAAACGGTCTTGAGACCGTTTGCCCAAGAATTCATCAAAATCTAAGTTGATTTGATAGGGGTTGAACCTTAATTAAGTCACAAATCAGCAATTTGATTATTTCAATAACCCACTATAATTGGGCCCTCAATTGATCAAATTACCTTAACCCTATCCTCCAAACGGTCTTGGGTTGACACCAAACGGTCTTGAGACCGTTTTGATGAGTTCCAAACGGTCTTGAGACCGTTTTCCCATCCATCCTTTGGACTCTAGTGAAAATTCATCAAGGTTTGATCTATTGAGTTAATCATTACATCAATACTTAATTGCAATATGGTTCGGTACCTTTGGACCTTCAATTGGTCAACTATACTTGACCCCAGACCTCTAAACGGTCTTGGGTGATCCCCAAACGGTCTTGAGACCGTTTGGATGATTCCCCAAACGGTCTTGAGACCGTTTGGGCTAATCAACCCAAAATCTCTAACTAACTCATTGGGATTTCAGCACTGATTTCAATTAGGGTTTGCCCTATTGATTAGCCTTCAACTCATGACTCGATTGGAATTAAGCCATCAAATTTGGTGAGTCATTAATCAACATCATTATGAACAGTAATCCCAAAAGGTCAACGCTTGGTCAACCATCTTAAATGGTCTTGAGACCGTTTTCCCAAAAAGGGCAAATTAAACAGATTGAAAATCAGAACTTAATTCAATTGGATTTGCTAATTGATTTGCTTATATCTCACGATTCCTTTGGAGTTAACCCCTCAATATTTGTGGGTGATCAGCCTACATAATTAGGAACAGGATTCTCATACGGTCATTGCTTGGTCAACTGGACCAAATGGTCTTGAAGACCGTTTGCCTCCATGCGACCCTGAAACCGTTTGCCCACCAAACGGTTGTGCAAACCGCATGGGCAATTGGTTAGGACCGTTTAGTAAAGTGGAAATACGTAGATAAGCATAGGAATTAATGCCCTTATTTTCTACCTCAAGAACAGTAGCAGTTCCTCATGATTTTGCTTGCAAGGATGCAAGGGAAGATAGGGAAGAAGAAGAACTAGCAACTATATGCATAAAAAAAAGATGTATAATCAAAGCATAAGGTTTAGAGTTATAAAACCCGCCTAAAGGTTGTTCCTTGAGCTCCAAGCTTCCAAGCTTTAGGTATTTAATGGCGTCTTTGAGCTCCACAGGTCGGCCAAGGTGAATTCTCCAAGGAAGAGTTGGAAAGGAATGGCTAGAAAGATAAAGCTAGGTGAGCTAGCCATGAATTCAACCTTGAAATCAAGTTTCCTTCATGAATTCAAGCAAAAGGGATGATCCAAACTTACCTTGAACTCCCTGGTCGTTATCCTATGCTCCAGAGCTTTGCCTTAGTCAGTTTGAGCAAGGGGGATAAGTGAGGGAATGAAAGAAACGTTCCTTTTCTTGCAAAGGAAGTGGTATATATATATTGGGTGAAATTCCAACATAAGAATATATGTTTTCCTCATTTCTCATCTAAGTCCTTCCTTTCTACTTTGCACGTCCCCACATCTTATTTCTAAGGACAGACTCCTTCTAAGATCAAGGATAGAAGGCAAAGAGGATCAGCCCATCACTAAAGCATACACATAAAAGGGCTATTATACATACACCTTGATTATTCAATCACAAAGGTGTTCTTTATTATATGATTATTCAAATGAAGTACCCTCTTCATCATTTCTACTCTAAATGATGACAAAAGTTATAAAAGATATTTTATATGATGTATTTTACAAGTTGCACCCCTCAAATTGGGTAAATTGCACTCTACACCAATTTAGGGTTTTCAAGTACAGGGGTTGCTTCCACAGTTGCACCTTGGTGCTCAAGCTTGGGAAAACCCTCAAACTTCATCATAAACATCCTCATGATGTCTCAACATCAGAGGAACATCTCAACATGTGCAATTTGCAAGTTAATCCCTTAACTGGGTAATTTGCACATAGATCCCTATATTACAAAACAATGCTACAACTATATATATAAAGGAGCAAAATTGAAATATATGTTTCTGAGGAACTTAATTACATGCCCAAAGTTAATCACAAGGATTTAATTACATATTTAGGCAAAACACATAGGGTTAGTTCATAACCCAGGTCAGGGATGTTACAAATTATCCACCCTTACAAGGATTTCGTCCCCGAAATCGATAAAACGTATTAAGAGAAAAGGGCAGGGTATTTCCTTCTCATCTCATCCTCTAGTTCCCAAGTGGCTTCTTCAACACCACGGTGGTTCCAGAGAACTTTCACAAGGCTTAAATCTTTCTTCTTTAACTTTTTAATTCTGCTATCAAGGATTGACACTGGTCCTTCCTCATAAGATATATCATCATTCAATTCTACCTCCATAGGTTGTAGAACTGACTCAGTGTCTGGGTGACATTTCTTTAGCATAGAAATGTGAAACACAGGATGTAACCTCTGTAACTCTGGTGGCAGTTCTAGTTTATAGGCTACTTTTACAATCCGTTCAATGATTGGATAAGGCCCCATAAATCTAGGAGCTAACTTCCCTTTCTTTCCAAAACGAAGGACTCCTTTCCAAGGCGAGACCTTGAGATACACTTTGTCTCCAACCTCGAACTCTAAGGGTCTACGACGCTTGTCAGCATAAGATTTCTGCCTATCTTGTGCAGTCTTAATCTGTTGCTATATTACTTTAATCTTTTCTGTAGTTTTCTGCACAAGATCAGGTCCTAACAACTGATGCTCACCAGTCTCATACCAACACAAGGGTGATCTACAACATCTACCATACAAGGCTTCATAAGGTGCCATATCAATACTATGCTGATAGCTATTGTTATAGGCAAACTCTATCAAGCTTAGGTGTAGATCCCAACTTCCGGTAAACTGGAGAACACATGTTCTCAACAGGTCTTCCAAGGTCTGTATGGTCCTTTCCGACTGTCCATCAGTCTGTGGATGAAAGGCCGTACTAAACCTTAACTGGGTGCCTAAAGCATTATGAAGTCATTCCCAAAAACGACTTGTAAACTGGGGACCTCTATCAGAAACTATAGTGACAGGAACTCCGTGCAAACACACTATCTCTTGAACATATAACTGTGATAACCTTTCAGCAGAATAGGTTGTTTTGACAGGTAAGAAATGTGTTGTCTTAGTCAACCTATCTACAACTACCCAAATGGAATCATGTCCTTTACTTGTCCTGGGTAGGCCAACAACAAAGTCCATGGTCACATGGTCCCACTTCCACGGTGGTATGGGTAAAGGTTGCATTGTTCCTGCAGGCTTCTGGTGTTCAACTTTAACTTGCTGACACACAAGACACCTCAGAACAAATTCTACAACATCCTTCTTCATTCCAGGCCACCAATACATATCTTTCAAGTTTCGATACATCTTGGTGCTCCCTGGATGCATGACATACATCGAAGAATGAGCTTCTTCCAGGACTAACTTCCTCAAGTTGTCCACATCCGGCACTATCATCCTCCCATGATAACAGGCTATTTGATCATCTGAGTCATGGAAACTATCTCGCTTCTCATTTCCATACTCTGATCTAATCTGCTGAACTACATCATCAACATGTTGTGCCTCCTTAATCTGCTCTCTAAGGGTAGGTTTAATATGCATCTCAGCCATCAACCCGGCTAACAATGACACCTTCAACTGTACATTGTCTTGCCTTAAAGATATAAGCATATCTCTCTTAGAGCATACTAAAGAGTTTAGTTGTGCTCTATCCATGGTTGATGTTGCTGATTTCCTACTCAAGGCATCTGCAACAACATTGGCCTTCCTAGATGGTAATAAATTGTACAATCATAGTCCTTGATTAACTCCATCCAGCGACGTTGCCTCATGTTAAGCTCATGCTGAGAGAAGATATACTTAAGGTTCTTGTGATCTGTGAAAATCTGGAATGTCTCTCCGTAGAGATAATGCCTCCATATTTTCAATGCATGAACCACAACAGCTAACTCTAGATCATGTGTTGGATAATTCTCCACGTGCTTCTTAAGCTGTCAGGAAGCAAAAGAAATCACTTGTTTATCCTGCGTCAACAAACATCCAAGTCCATTCTTGGAGGCATCACAGAAGACTACATATCCTTTTCCTTGCTCAGGTAGCACAAGCACAGGTGCACTTGTCAACCTCTCCTTCAACAACTAAAAGGACTGTTGACACTTATCACTCCAAGAAAAAGGAGCATCTTTCCGGGTTAACTTGGTCAAAGGTAAGGCTATAGAGCTAAAGTTTTTAATAAACCTTCGATAGTAACCAGCTAACCCCAAGAAGCTTCGAATCTCCATCGGTGTCTTCGGTTGTTCCCATTGTAGAACGGATTCTACCTTTGCAGGGTCAACACGAATTCCCGAGGCAGATATCACATGTCCAAGAAAAGATACCTCCGGCAGCCAGAACTCACACTTGCTAAGCTTAGCATACAACTTATGTTCTCTTAGCAAGGTCAAAGCTTGGCGAAGATGTTGCTCATGCTGCTGAGCATCCTTACTATAGATCAGAATGTCATCTATGAAGACGAAAACACACTGATCAAGGAAGGGTCGAAAAACTCTATTCATGAGTTCCATAAATGCAGCTGGTGCATTGGTTAGTCCAAACGACATAACCGTGAACTCATAGTGACCATATCTTATCCTAAAAGCAGACTTGGATATGTCACTATCGTTAATGCGGAGTTGATGATATCTAGATCTCAAATCTATCTTTGAGAAGACTGTTGCACCACGCAACTGGTCAAAAAGATCATCAATCCTCGGCAAAGGGTACTTGTTCTTTATTGTTACTTTATTAAGTTGTCTGTAGTCAATGCACAACCGCATTGACCCATCTTTCTTTTTAACAAACAATACCGGAGCACCCCAAGGTGAAGTGCTCGGTCGAATAAAATCCTTCTCAAGTAACTCTTGAAGCTGTTTCTTGAGTTCTGCCATCTCGGCAGGCGCCATCCTATACGGTGTCTGGGCTATGGGTTTCGTATCTGGGACCAAATTGATCTCAAAATCAATTTCCCGAGGTGGTGGTATACCAGGAAGTTCTTCAGGAAACACATCCTCGAATTCCCTAACTATGGGAACTTCAGCAGGATTGGAACTTTCCTTGGTAACATCTACCACATGGGCCAAGTATGCATAACATCCTTGCCTCAACAGCTTATCAGCAACCATAGCTGATACAAGACAGGTGGGCAGAATCTTTCTTTCACCTTGAAAGATCCATGTGTTGCCTTCATCAGCAAACACAGCCAACTTGGATTCACAATCCAAGACAACTCTATACCTTTCTAAGGTATCCATCCCGAGGATTATATCAAATCCTTGCATATCAAGTGGTATAAGGTCCACTTGAATGCGATGATCAGAAAAGAAGAGGATGCAGGGAGAACATACCTCCTGCAAAACGGCTGACCCACTCAACGGAGTCTCCAACAACAAACTATCTGCCCTATGACTAACCGTCATATTGCAGTTACGAATCACTCTCTGAGTGATAAAAGAGTGCATAGCACCCGGGTCAATCAGAACAGATACAATACAGGATGTAGACATATCAGAATATAAAAGTTCCATCTGACCTGCCACTACTTGTGGATTGACCACTGCTTCAGGTGGGTTCATAGCATAAAACCTTGCTGTCGCCTGGGGTTGAGGTGGTGCTGATGATCCAGCTTGAGACGCTTGCCCGCGTCCTCGAGCTGCTCCTTGAGATTGCCTTCTCTGAGATCCCTATTGACACTGCCTCTGAGGTTGTGTCACACTGATAGGCCTAGATCGGCAGTCCTTCATCAAGTGTCCCACCTTCCCACAGTTGTAGCAACTTCTTTCCAGTTGTTGTGGTCTTGGTGGTCCAGTAACTGACATTGATGCAGAACTGTGAGTTTCTTGTTGAGGTAGGCTTCGTCCCCTGCCTCTACTTGGTGACCACTGAGTTTGGGAACTTGATATGGGTGGTGGAGGGTTAGGTGCAGAGAATCTTGGTTTCTTGAAATCCCTAGTTGAAGAACCCTGGAACTGTGGATATCTTTTCTGGGTTTGCCTCTTTCCAACCACAGATCTCTCAATCCTTCGGACTGACTCAATGAAGGTAGAGAATCTCTCTCGGTTTTGTAAGGCAGACACAGGGGTTGATATATCAGCATTCAAACCCTTCTCGAATCTCCTGATTCTTTCCTCTTCAGTGGCAGCCATGTGCGGACAGAACCGCAACAACTCCATGAATTTAGCTTCATATTCACTAATGTTCATCATGCCCTGCCTCAATCTCTCAAACTGAGAGATCTTCTCATCTAGGAAGGTCTTTGGAAAATATCTATTGATAAATTCTCGACGAAACTCTTCCCACGAGAACTCTATCCCAGGTCTCTTCTGCTCTTCCATGTTCCACCAGTGACCAGCACTGCCTTTGAGAAGATAGACAACATGTCTAACCTTCTCAGCCTCCGGGATATTAAGAATCCTGAAAGCCTTCTCCAACTCTGTTAACCACAAATCAGCATCTGCGGGGTCGGCAGTCCCAAAGTACTCGGTAGCTCCGACACGACGAAGTCGCTGGAACGTCTTACCGATACCTTGTCCTTCAGGCTGGGCAAGTGCCCTAGGTGCAGGCATGGGCATCTTGTCAGTTATGTGTGTCATGGCAGTCATAAACTGCCCAAACATCGTCTGAACTGCTGGGTTACCCATATCAGCTGGGTCAAACTGGGGTGGTTCAGGTGCAGGCTGTTCTATTTCTGGAACCCTTGCACCGCCTCGAGGTGTACTAGCACTACTCTCTGCCACATACTCATCATGTGGCTCTGCCATCCTTATGTATCTTCTTCTCCTAAGGAGCAGAAGATTCTATTAGATAAGGAAGAGATACTAAGGATAGACTCGACATCCTAAATCCCATGCCTCTGTAGACTCAGCGAACCTAGAGCTCTGATACCACTAATTGTGGGCTCTGATCTCCAAACCACGATATAAACACGATTTAAACTTAGCGGAAGCGATTCGATTAGTAGCGGAATACCAAAAATCAGCAGAAATTAAAACTTTTTGAGATAAAGCATTGAAACCATAAAACTTCCTTCATAAAGGGAGATAAACTGTTTACATCTCAGATAATTACTTCTTGAGTAATTATATACAACATGATACAAAATCTCAAGAACTCATAACCAAAATCTCAGACCAAAAGACTCCAAGACCTGAGAGTACATAGGACACATAGGACTGACTCTAACTACACCACATGGCAGGCTAAATCTCCACCTGAGATTTTACTGCTACTCCTGGTGCTGCTGCTGCTGGGACTGGTCACCTGTAGACCTGTTCCTCCGTCTTCGACGTCCACCTAAAAAGTTGAAGTCTACGGGGTGAGACAATTTTACATAATTGTCCCAGTGAGAGTTATAACTCTCCACCAGAAGCTTTATTATAGTACCTCAAAGAATAACTTAAGCAGTAAAAGCTTCAAAGTATTCAACATCAGATTTAATAGTAAGCATGAGTTCAACAGTTATGAAATATGAAGACATTTGCACTATACAGTGTAACATCAATCAATCAACTCGTAGTTATCTCTAACAGGTGTGCTACACTGTGGATTATGTTTTTCAAACATTACTTTTATGCCCTGTGGAGATGAGGTTTACCACTCATCCTTCAACCAATCACTGCTAAGTGCCTTAGTATCATACTAGGTCATTGAAAGAGCCGGATTCTCATGACCTTCACCTTCCTCAGTCAGTAAGAGGATTACTTGTAGGACATCTCGTGCCTCTACTACAATAGCTTACCAGGGTAATCTGGTCCTTCGCTATTTTAGAGTTACAGTGGCGTTTTGTACTCTCTTCGTCATCAGGAGATTTCATGTTTATCTTCCACTGATACGGATATCTGTGCTTTCTTCGTCATCAGGAGGTTTCATGTTTACCATCCACTGATTCGGTATAGGATTGTAGTGAAGGATTGATGGATTACACATCT
Organism: Alisma plantago-aquatica; assembly: GCA_963693085.1. Lineage (NCBI taxonomy): Eukaryota > Viridiplantae > Streptophyta > Magnoliopsida > Alismatales > Alismataceae > Alisma > Alisma plantago-aquatica. Next base: position 793,355,524 of record OY856409.1, read on the forward strand.
ACATCAAACACCTACACTAGGATGTAAGGTTCTACACATCCATATACCCCACATACTCAAAAGTATGTGATCCAGGAGTTCCCTTAGGAAAACCTGTTTCACCATCATTTGATCTCTAACAATGATGGATCTATGATCAGGGCTCTACATTACACTTGATTAGTTAGGTACATTCAGTATTCTTTTAACATCATACATTATTCTTCAAACAATAACATTAGCATAACATCTATGAAATGAGAATACTAAATGTAACAAGCCTAACTCTCATCAATCATCATATCTCAATACATTCATCACAAGTCATCTCTAAAGCATGACCTTGATGGTAATTATGGCTCTCACAACCCATTTTAATCCATAAGTTGCCATTGACAATGCATCAGGATATATCACTATTCATAAAGCTAAAGCATGCTTTCAATGAATATAGTTTCATAATCCATACCTGGATATGATCATCATCTTATGACTACCTGCATGGTTAATTCAACTGATAACAGTAAACAATTCATTCTAGAAGTTACACTTTCAAACTCTTAGAAGAGTCAAGTTTCCCCAATTTTCATCCATCAGGGTTTACTATTCACAATACATGTCCTCACCCTAGAATTAGGGTTTACTATTCACCTCATGGTGAATTGAACTCATAACATCATCATGTATGAGAAACATCATCATTAAAGCTCCTAGAATAGATTAAGATTCACTAAACATCATAATTAGGGTTTCCATGATCTCACATAGGTGGATCATACCCTAATCATGCACATTCATGTGTATTGAAGGTACTTTACTTAAGTTTCCACTATAAAAGGGTACTTTCTCTCTCTTATGATACTTTCTCTCTCCTCTTACTAGTAGATGGTGATAACACCACTCTAGATCAGGTTGGGTTAAGTCCTCATTGACTAGCATAAGACAAAACATCATTAACATGTGATTAGGGTTTTATTAGAAAAAGGTATTACTCAATTTAAACCCCTCAAGGGTATTTTGGTAATTTACCTCATGATCACCATCATGGGTCAATTCATTAATCACTTAGTCCCTTAATGTTCTAAGTTACCATTAGGGTTTAGATTAAATCACCATTGAACCAAATACAACTTCAAGTGATTATGTATAAATAACCTTGAAAACCTCCAAACAGTTTCAACCTTCAACCACCAAACGGTTTGAAACCGTTTGGGTGCGTTGACCATTTGCTAGGTTTGACTCCAAGACCGTATGACCTCAAGGTCGTTTGCCCAAACTGTTTGGGTGCGTTGACCGTATGCTAGGTTTGACTTTCCAAACCGTTTGAGCTTATGCGGTTTGAAACCGTTTGATCAACTTGTCTTGAGATCGATTGGTCCAAACGACCTTAAGATCGTTTGAGCCCAAACGGTCTTGAGACCGTTTGGACCTCCAACATGGTTCAAAAGTTGCAAATGTTTATGATTATGTATGTTGAAGCCCTCAATTGGCCAAAGCCATGTTAACAACTTATAAATTGAGTCAATTAGGATGAGCCTCAATCAATTGGACACCAAATTAACCCTCAATTGAAAGCCAATTAGGGTTAAGTCCATCTCAATTAGAGCTTCAAATCGGATGGTCATCAATATTCAACAATGTGAATCAATTCAAGGTTGAACCTATCAATTGACCTCCAATTGGGCCCAAACTTGTCCCAAACGGTCTTGAGATCGTTTGGATGACCTCCAAACGGTCTTGAGACCGTTTGCCCAAGAATTCATCAAAATCTAAGTTGATTTGATAGGGGTTGAACCTTAATTAAGTCACAAATCAGCAATTTGATTATTTCAATAACCCACTATAATTGGGCCCTCAATTGATCAAATTACCTTAACCCTAGACCTCCAAACGGTCTTGGGTTGACACCAAACGGTCTTGAGACCATTTGGATGAGTTCCAAACGGTCTTGAGACCGTTTGCCCATCCATCCTTTGGACTCTAGTGAAAATTCATCAAGGTTTGATCTATTGAGTTAATCATTACATCAATACTTAATTGCAATATGGTTCGGTACCTTTGGACCTTCAATTGGTCAACTATACTTGAACCCAGACATCTAAACGGTCTTGGGTGATCCCCAAACGGTCTTGAGACCATTTGGATGATTCCCCAAATGGTCTTGAGACCGTTTGGGCTAATCAACCCAAAATCTCTAACTAACTCATTGGGATTTCAGCACTGATTTCAATTAGGGTTTGCCCTATTGATTAGCCTTCAACTCATGACTCGTTTGGAATTAAGCCATAAAATTTGGTGAGTCATTAATCAAAATCATTATGAACAGTAATCCCAAATGGTCAATGCTTGGTCAACCATATTAAACGGTCTTGAGACCGTTTTCCCAAAAAGGGCAAATTAAACAGATTGAAAATCAGAACTTAATTCAATTGGATTTGCTAATTTATTTGCTTATATCTCACGATTCCTTTGGAGTTAACCCCTCAATATTTGTGGGTGATCAGACTACATAATTAGGAACAGGATTCTCATATGGTCATCGCTTGGTCAACTGGACCAAATGGTCTTGAAGACCGTTTGCCTCCATGCGACCCTGAAACCGTTTGCCCACCAAACGGTTGTGCAAACCGCATGGGAAATTGGTTAGGACCGTTTAGTAAAGTGGAAATCCGTAGATAAGCATAGGAACTAACTCCCTTATCTTCTACCTCAAGAACAGTAGCATTTCTTTATGATTTTTCTTGCAAGGATGCAAGGGAAGATAGGGAAGAAGAAGAACTAGCAACTATATGCATAAAAAAAGATGTATAATCAAAGCATAAGGTTTAGAGTTATAAAACCCGCCTAAAGGTTGTTCCTTGAGCTCCAAGCTTCCAAGATTTAGGTCTTTAATGGCGTCTTTGAGCTCCACAGGTCGGCCAAGGTGAATTCTCCAAGGAAGAGTTGGAAAGGAATGGCTAGAAAGATAAAGCTAGGTGAGCTAGCCATGAATTCAACCTTGAAATCAAGTTTCCTTCATGAATTCAAGCAAAAGGGATGATCCAAACTTACCTTGAACTCCCTGGTCGTTCTCCTATGCTCCAGAGATCTGCCTTAGTTAGTTTGAGCAAGGGGGATAAGTGAGGGAATGAAAGAAATGTTCCTTTGCTTGCAAAGGAAGTGGTATATATATATTGGGTGAAATTCCAACATAAGAATATATGTTTTCCTCATTTCTCATCTAAGTCCTTCCTTTCTTCTTTGCACGTCCCCACATCTTATTTCTAAGGACAAACTCCTTCTAAGATCAAGGATTGAAGGCAAAGAGGATCAACCCATCACTAAAGCATACACATAAAAGGGCTATTATACATACACCTTGATTATTCAATCACAAAGGTGTTCTTTATTATATGATTATTCAAATGAAGTGCCCTCTTCATCATTTCTACTCTAAATGATGACAAAAGTTATAAAAGATATTTTAGATGATGTATTTTACAAGTTGCACCCCTCAAATTGGGTAAATTGCACTCTACACCAATTTAGGGTTTTCAAGTACAGGGGTTGCTTCCACAGTTGCACCTTGGTGCTCAAGCTTGGGAAAACCCTCAAACTTCATCATAAACATCCTCATGATGTCTCAACATTAGAGGAACATCTCAACATGTGCAATTTGCAAGTTAATCCCTTAACTGGGTAATTTGCACATAGATCCCTGTATTACAAAACAATGCTACAACTATATATATAAAGGAGCAAAATTGAAATATATGTTTCTGAGGAACTTAATTACATGCCCAAAGTTAATCACAAGGATTTAATTACTTATTTAGGAAAAACACCTAGGGTTAGTTCATAACCCATGTCAGGGATGTTACAGTAGTAGCCATGTATATAGCATGGGTTAAGCCCAATGTAGTGCAACTAGTACATGTGAGAAAAGTAGTTTTGTCTCTAGTGCAAATGGTAAAGAAGTTTTATCCCATATTGCTCACTCCTAGAACTTTTTTGGTCCTTATATGTAGGATTAAATGGGGCACTAGTGTCCAAGGGGTCTTAGGAGGAGGGTATGCTCACCTCCTTAGTGGGTGGGGTGACCACAACACACACGCACACACACACGCATGCCACACCACGCCTGGCCTGTCCTGGCCGAGCTGGGCATGGGCTCGGGCTTGTGGCATGTGGATTGTAGATTGTGGAGAATGTCTTCTGTTTTCTTTTTGCACTATGATACAACTATGTAATTAACTACTCATTTAATTAATTATTTCTTTCCTATTCAGATTTATTAATCCTAACTAGAAAGTGTCTCTTTTGCTAATTTTTTTGCAATGTGTACAAGAGCAACCGAGTGGTTGCGTCTTAACAGGAATAGGATTAGTGGGGCGTGTAAGGCTATAAATAGAGCTCCGGTCATTAGGGTTAAACATATCTTTTAGAACACATCCATCAGCCGTTTGTTTGTAGCCCTAATCCCAGAGTCTGCCGTTGTCACTCCTACTTGTTGCTTGGAGATTTCTCTCCTGGAAGCGACAAAGTCGTTCACCCTCTTCCTTCAAGATGCAACCTGTCAGGCAGTGGTTCCTGCTGTTGCTGGGCTGCACTGGTGGTGGTGCATCTATTCGTCTGCAACGTTTGTCATCTAAGCAAACATGTTGCTTCTCTTAAGGTTTGTGACTGGGTCAACTGGGAGAACGATGCCTATCCTGGAGGACTGCACGACGCTGATTTCTTCAAGTAAAACATGTTCATTTTTTCAACGAACGATCTGGTCAGGTTCCTAACTCAGTTTACTTTCTCCTGCATTATTTATTCTTATTCTTCTTATCTGGATCTGGCATGTAATCATTAATTCATTGCATCTATCATTGTTACATGTAACAACGTAAAAACCTAAATTTTATTCAACACTTGGATGGCGGCACAAGGATGTAGAAGATTGTAGAGTTTATATCCATCTCCTATGATGATGAAGGATATCTTTAGGTTCTGAAAAGAATCGGTTGTAGCAGGATGTTAGGTCAAAGGTGGTGTGGAGGAGGAGAATATGGAATGGGCCAGGCAGTAGATTTAGGTTATGGAGTTGTAGATGAGGGAGGTGGTGATCTGCAACTTTGTAATTGGCAACAACGTTGCCTCTACTTGTGATATGTGGTGACTGGTGCCAAGAAGCCATGATCTTCAGTGGGGCTTGGGTGCATGAGGAACATGGAGTGAGAATAGAAGAGAAGAAGAAGGAACTGCCATTGATGATTTCCCAGTCATTGGAAGCAGCTTGCTCAATGCGGAAGATAGACAAAGGATCTCTACAGTGGTATCGTCAAAGTTGGGAGTGATTTCTGAGCCGCTGGTCTGAAGGGGGTGGGCGATCTAAGTGCTAGCAGGTCGACGATGACCTCCAACAGGTGGTGGTACCCTAGTATAATCACAACTACTAGAGTGTGGATGGGAGAGACTAGAGACAACTAGGGGTTACAAAAAGGAAGATGGGGAGGAACAGAAGAAGAAAATAGGAAGAGAAATGGGAGAGATGAGAAAAGGTTGTAAGTTAAGCAGATAGCCCGTCGTATGCGGCTAGGGACCCGGTACAGATGTGCAACCAGGGAAGGAGAACACACAGGGGAGTGTTATTAGTTGCATGAATCAGGGAAAAGAAGGGAGGTGTTACGGATATGTAAACCTACCATATAAATTGAACCACTTAAATGCTTAGGTTAATTAAAATTAGTTGAGTTAATTCATTTCTTTATAGAATTAAACTGAGAGGGAAAAATCCACTAAATGGCTTGAAAAGTTTTAGGTAAGCTAATTAGGATGTGAAAGATTCAACCTTAACATCACTTATTCCTTTTTAAAACATTTGGCATAACACTTCACTACTTATATGTTAACTCTTCTCTTAATTCATTTAATGCCTTTCTTTATCTATATGATATATAGTTTTGTATTCATTACTTTGTTTTTATCAAATAGGCTTAGAGTGTCTCTAGAGTGTCAAATTAGGGTCAATATAACTAGCTAGTGAATGTGTATAATTTACTTGAAGAATGTATCATTAACCCTCTTTTAATGGTTATATGTTAAAAACATAACATTTTCTTGGCTCTGCTACCCAAATTTAAAAGAGAAAGGATCAATACTAATCTAATAAAAAGGCACAATAATAGGGAGTATTAAGCTAGATGCCCAAATTTGGGTATGTTACATTAAGCACCTTATGCTATGTTGTATGAAGTATGAGTTGCATGAGCTGCATGAAGACATGGGGATTCTTGAGATGGTAACCCATCTTAAGATCATGAACCAGAATCATGCAAATCAAGAAATGTAAAATGTCTTAAAGGTGCTCTTTGACTGTAAGATGATAAAAGGAGATCTAGTAGAGACCCATGTGCTCAATATGATTGAACATGTGGGACATCTAGAGAGATTGGTATTTCCTTTGAGCCAACAGTTGGCTACGACTAGGATTCTACAATCATTGCTTGAATCATATAGCCAGTTTATTGAGTGTTATTACTTGAGTAACATGGCCAGACTACTTTCACAACAACTTGGCATGTTGATAGCTGTAAAAGCACGAATGTAGAAGGAAAAACCCATAATGGTGATCAACGGGATGGATTTTAAGGATGAAAACAAAGGCAAGAAGAGTTTTAAGGCTAAGTATAAGTTTAAGTTTTCAACACTCAAGACAAGGAGAAATCTAAGTGCAAAAGAAATCTGTCCTTTGTACTTAAAGGGATTCAAGAAGATGAAGTAGGGGGCAAATATCTTCACTTTAGGTATATAAATTATTGAGATAAGTTTGTCTACTTCTTCATCATGTGTACTAGATACTAGATGTGGATCTCATATATGTTTGAATATGCATGATATGAAAATAAATAAGCCTTTAAGAAAGGGCAAGGTCGAACTGTGCATCACAAAAGAAGCAAGAGTTGCTGCTACTACAGTTGGAATCTACAATTTATCTCTACCCATGGGGCTTGTAATAGAGTTAAAGAACTGCTACTCTCTACCTGCCATATAAACATTATTTCTGTATCTTGTATGGACAAAGATGGATATGAATTTCATATAAAGAATGATCAATGTTTTATTTCAAAAGATGAGATCTTTTATGGCAGTGCCCCTGTTATGACCGTGTCTGAGCTTAATTGGTAAACTAGGGTTTACCTAGATGATTACATGCTTAATTATATCAATCATCACATAAACCTAATCAATGACAGTAGCTCATTTGTGATGTTTCAATCCTTATAAGGAACTCTAATCATGATTTTACTTTGAAGGATTATGGTTCAATAAGTGTAAAACCTAGTCACCAAAATCAGGGTTTTAGTAGTATATAAATACAAAATTTGATGAGAATAGAAGTATGGTAAAAGACTTTTCATATTTTCCATATAACTTGAATTTTTCTTGAAATTTGTATATGATGTGGGCAACCCATAGTTATGACTTGAGCACATGATGAGATCCGGATTTTAGTTGATATAGAGATATCCCACATATATGTGGGAGAGGAATTAATGATACTTGAGGTATTAATTAATAAATAAATTTTCATATAGAATATTATCAAACTAATACTTTATAATTGTAGAGAATTTAATTAAGAATCCAACCCCAAAAGAATGAACCAAATCGGAGTTAAAATGAGAGTGTTATGGTTTTTAATAACAAGTATAGAATATCAGTGACCCAAATCTTAGCGACCCAAATCTTGGTGACCCAAATCTCAGTGACCCAAACTTAGTGACCCAAATCTCAACTATCCAAAACTCAGTGACCCAAAATCCAGCGACTGTCGAGAGTCTCCGCCCAAGATAGCCAATTGTAAAACAATCATAACTCGGGCTATACATATCTAGTTTCAATAAAACAAAGTGCATTAGAACCATGGTTTGATCCTACATCTTCATAGGCCCTTAGGATGACTAAAAGAAAACATGGAGGGAGATTTATAGGGTGATTTTTGGAGAAGAACACAAAGAATAGAAGAAATCGAAGGATTCTTATAGATTTGACTTGGTAAGTTATTAAAATGTTGATATATTCCCTTTCCCCATACTTTCTAAATCTAGATTCCTCTCTAACCCAATAGACGATGGTATTGACCAACAATTCTTTGTCTTCTACCTCGAAAAGGTGTCATTTAGATATGTCAGCCCAAAAATAGGCTGTCTGAGAATGGTTTTGGTCTGGAGCTCGAAGTCAAGGCCAGTGGATTGGAATCTTATTTTTTCTACCTCAACCCTGAGATCAATAAGACAAAATCGAGCATAGGTGAGTGCATACTTCTTTTAAATTATATATTGTTTCAAATCTTCAGTTTCTTTGTATGTGACTACAAACCATAAATCTGTTTATCAGTCTAAGCATATGAAATATGATCTAGAAATGGATTGTTTTCCTCTTGTAATGAATATCAAATGAAAAAATCATATTAGAAATGGACACAGATCATCTAATCTATAATTCCTAAAGTTATTGCAGAAGTTATAAGAATATATTGAAATCTAGTTATTTTGGTTATCTCTGAAATTCTTGTCTAATTGAATAAGGAACTTTGCCTATTTGAAACTCCTTATTTATGAATGATTTTTTATCTGAATGCTTAGTACATATATGTCAAATACTATCTTGGATTTCATATGATGTTATCAGTGTTTTCTTAGTATCTAAGTAAAGAGGGTGAAACCTTAGATGAATGGGAAACTTGGATCTTTATGAATAGACATCATGAAATTCGACTGGTGTGATTCTTTTATCATTATAAATTCATTTATTCAAGGTTATAATTGATACATGACATTTTAGTGAATGACATGGAAACCCTAGTTAGTTCATACCAGGGTTACATATATATGTTGGTTGTATCTGAATTGTTGAAAGTATTCTATTATTCATGACATATTATGATGCATAAAGTCCTTACATGAGTTTTTTGATATGTGAATGTGGTGAATGAAACCCTAAGGAAATAGGATATCCAATGATTCAAGTGTTTTCAATTTAGTGTTATTTAGTATGATAGGTGGTTTTGCATAGTTGCTCAGTTTAGATACAAATTGATGATAATTTATAAAAAAGATTGATTATAACGTTAAATTGAGAAATGTTGATTTGATGATTGAACTATGAATCTAAAGTGTGAATTATACATTTAGATGCCTTGAAAACTATAGAATACTCACAAGAGGTTTGTAGTGTGAGGCGGAAATGTGCTTCTTGACTGGATGTCTCACATAGGTCGAGATAAGCCAGAACACACCAATAGGGTGCGGGGGTCTAGGCCATTGAGGTCATACTCCTTAAATTATTGGCATCCAAGACCATCTAGGGATGCTGGTGGTACCTGAGTTGTGAGTTGTGGCAATCAATGGACATCTTTGGTAGGTCCAATGGTGCACAACAAGCCTAAGGGCCTTTGACTCCCCACCTGAGTACCCAGGTTGAGAGGAGTCTGAGATATCTGGCCACTTCTATTACCCACCGAGAGCCAGACGTGGCGATGTTATCTGCATATGTGGTATTCATATTATAGACTTGGAACCCAGGCATGCTTCTAAGCCTTATATAGTAAGATCTTAGCTTGCTATGATACTTTCACATTTTGTGGTACACCTAATGTGTGTTTAAGGCATAATAAATGAATGAGAGTCTAATCGAGTGTGTGCATTTATTCATATGTTCTTTGTGGTTATCCCCAATAATTTTCCATTTTTATTTTCTAAATTACCAATTTCCTTTGTGATTGATCAAGAATGTTTAGTGATTGATTTACTCTTTGTAGTCATCCAGAGTAGCCTACAATATATATGTCTGTGACTAACAAATTCCTCTATAGTTCATTATTGTTCTATTTTAATTCACTTGCTCAATCATATGTCTTTGACTATTAAAGTGCTTTATACTATTTCTTTGAAGTACTCATTCAATGAGTGAGTAGACTCACCCCTCAACTCACAAATTTTTAGGGAAACCATGTGGGTCTGAAGAATGTCAATGCCAAAGTAGATCTGCCACAAAAGCTAAGTATTGGTTTAACAACTTCAATCGGTCCCTTTCATTATAGGTGCTTTTATAGTAATGAGAGAGTTGTAAATGATTTGTAACTTGATTCCTTAATAATAGAGAATATATCAAATTATCATGTTGTATGTACATGGAAGTGTGAGAAACAAAATGAATGTCTAGATATGTATCTTTATTGTTGAGATTAGATTACAATACTCAAGGTTAGTTTACCTTGTAAAGTTGTTTATGTGTTTGAATGTGAGTAAACAAAGCGTTTGAAATATTGGAATTTAAAAAAAGTTAAGGGTGATCTTTATATTATGTTTATTTCTCAACTTATGCCCTAATCTCATGATTAGTTGTAATCGTGGGATGTGGGTGTAACAGCTTGGTAGCAGAGCTTAGGCTGAGTTGTCAAGGACCATTACGATAGAAAGTTAGAGTTATAAGTGTGGTAGATAGGAGGTGATGTGTCTATAGATATGGGAGGACTGAGTGTTTGGATATCCTGGCCCAATATCTAAATACTTCCGTTGACCAGTATCAAGCTACTCTATCCATTTTTCTTTGGATGCCCTAGCCAGGTGGTCAGAAGGAGGATGGGCTAGAGAGAAATACTAGAAATATTAGGGTTAGAAGACCAAATAGTATTGAAGGAATAATAGCATAAAGATAGAATGATACACAACTTTTATTTTATATTTTTTTATTTAAAGATCAATAGAAATGATGTTATATATTTGAATTGAGATATTTAGTATTTAGAAATAGATATGGTTCTCTAAGATTGTTGTACACTATGTAGTTCCGTCATTTATTGTTTACATTATTTGTATTAAGTAGATCACAAAGGGTATTTAAATTAGTTTTATCTATAAGGATATTATTTCCACATGTTTGAGATAAATAGGAGTCGATTAATCTTGGGTAGCCTTGGCTTCAGGACTGTAGGTTCAGCTTGGTCTGACTAGAATGATGTATTACTGGGATCTAATAACTCCTATATATTAATCTAACTAGAGTAATTAAACTATGGAGAGGTAAACTTAGGATGTAAAGAAAATGCACATACACTAAGATATTGAAATATAAGGGAAAGAGTAGAATATCCAAGAATCAATTGGAACTGATATCCATGATCCAACTTTGGGGCCTCAAATAAGAAACCCTAAATTGGGAATTAAGGAAGAGGGAATATAGGTACAAGATAAATATTAGTATCTAACATACAAAATGAAGAAGAAAGGATGTATAAAGAGACTTGAATCATATAATTAATTGGGGCATTTTGTTCAATTTGAAACAAAAAGGGAAGTAGGAGAAAAGAGTTAAGTATGTAACAAGTACATAGAAGTGAAGATTTTTAGAAGAATCAAAGTGAGGAGAACTAGATGAACATATAAATTATAAAACTAGGGTAAGATGAAACAAAGAGGATATTAGAAATCATGAGTTTGATTAATGAAAGAGGGTTACATGATATAATAAGAGCATGAAATGTGACACTAAATTGTGAATTCTAATGAATTCATCCTTACTACCTTTTGATTTGAAGTTTCTATAAAGTAACAACCTAGTTTGCATCAAATATATTCAATAGGTTCCTAGTGATGAAATAGAACTAGTTCTCAAAAGAAGAACAAAAGCCAACTAAACAAGTGAATAAGTCATATAAAGAGAAGAACAAAGGCCAACTAAATAAATGAACAAGTCATATAAAGGTATATAATATTTAAAATAGAAAAGCTTGATTGAAAGAGAAACACAATGGTTGACCCACACATGAGTCGTTTGATTTGAAACAAAGGACATGTAGTAAAACTAGTAGGGAAAATATTGATTTATAACTTCAACTTGATAAAAGTAAAATGATAATAAGAAAGTATATATGGCATGGAATATGTAATGACACACAATAGTAAGAAAAACGATCATAAGAGATAAGTAGAAATCAAATATGATAGGTGGAAGAGTAGCATATAGTAAAAGGATGATGGAAATTAAATAAGGGTTTGAAACTTGATGGAATAATATAGATTATAAAAGAGAGATATTGTGAGATGTGATAAAAAGCTAAATAGTATAGTCTCCTTGATGATGAGTAATTAAACCTAGGTATGAGAATTTTATTAAGTGAATGCTTGAAGATAAGAATTCTAAATCTCAAAATCATCTTCTATTTTGTATCCCTTAGTGAGAGTCACATGAGATGAAATGATAAGAAATTAATTTTAAATAATACACAACCACCATGGTAGAGACAACTGTCGAATGTATTAATGACACAATATGATGATGAAACCCTAGTAGAGTAAATTAAGAAAGTAATCTATCTGAATGGAAAAGTAAGAGAAAGGAAATTCAAGTAGTAAATATAAGGAAGACTTTAGTAAACCTCAAGAGAGCTAAAGTTTTCATATCAAAATAAGGGAGTGAAATCATGCCACAATAAGATCATGTTATTGATAAGGACTACATCTTAGAATGTTTGGATTTGCAGTGGTTTAAGGGATGGCACTAGTTATTTGACATAGAGTACTAACATCTTTATAAAATAAAACCCCGAGATCAGTAACATGTGAAGAAACTAGAAATAATAGCAACCCATGATTTAAAGTTAGCATATGAGAAAGATAGATGAACAACATGAATATGACTAAGAATCAAGGATAATAAATAGATTTGAAATGTAAGAAGTGTGATTTGAACATAAACAGAAGTGCAACATGAGAAAAATGCATATAGGTTTGATTATCTTTTGACTCAAGAAGGTGATGAGTCAGTCATTGATAATGAGCCAACAACCTACCTAGAAGCTATTAAGGATTCAAAATCTGAGAAATGGCTTGAGGCCATGAGATCTGAGATGGAATCCATGTACACCAATAAGGTATGGACCTTAGTGGATTCACCTGAAGGGGTAAACCCATTGGGTGCAAGTGGGTCTTCAAGAAAAGATTGACATGGATGGTAATGTACAAACTTACAAAGTTTGATTGGTTTCAAAGGGTTGTAGACAAGTTCAATGTATTGACTATGAAGAAGCCTTTTCTCCAGTTTCCATGGTCAAATCCATCAGGATCATGCTTGCCATTGCATCTTATTATGACTATGAAATTTGGAAGATGGATGTTAAACCACATTCCTTAATGGGAATATTATTGAGGATGTGTACATGACACAACCCAAAGGATTAATAGATCCAAAGGATGCAAGTAAAGTCTGTAAGATACAAAGGTCAATGTATGGATTGAAGCAAACATCTCGGTGCTAGAATCTTTGATTTGACAAAATAATCAAAGGGTTTGGATTTAGTCAAAATGAAGATGAACCATGTTCTTACAAGAAGGTTAGTGGGAGCATGATTGTATTCCTCATGTTGTATGTAGATGACATACTATTGATGGGGAGTGACATCCCTACCTCAGAAATGGTAAAAACTTGGATATGAAATATATTCTCTATGAAGGTCTTAGGAAAAGCGTCCTATATCTTAGGAATCAAGATCTATAGAGATAGATTTGGAAGGCTTTTTGACCTAAGCTAGAGCACATATATTGACTAAGTGATGAAAAGGTTCATCATGGAGAACTCAAAGAGAGAAAACTTACCCATGTCTCATGGTGTTAGTATCTCTATACCTCAGTGTCCTAGTTCTTATGAATAACAAAAGAGCATGAGTAAGACTCCATATGCATCTACAATTGGATCTATCATGTACACGATGTTATGTACACGCCTTGATGTCTCATATGCTTGAGCATGATGGGAAGATATCAATCAGATCCTGGGGAAGATCACTAGATTGTTGTGAAGAACATCCTTAAGTACTTGAGAAGACCTAAGGATCAGTTCCTCATCTATAGTGGTGAGGAAGAGTTGGGGGTAAGGGATTACACCGACACACAATGAAAATTTATCATACATCAATATAGGTAGCTCCCACTTTGGGCCACACAACCACGCCACCTTCTACATCACCTATTATCTTGTGCTCAGAGTGGCCATGTGGTAGTGGTGTTTATTTCCAAGTATTGTAGACAAGCCTAATAGAAACATGAACCACATTGGTGGGCATTAGAACACCAGGAATCATGTCACGTGGAAGGGGTGGGTAAGCACCACCTAATGCAACAACATAGTGTTCTAGTATAAGATGGCATGGCCTCAACTTCTACAAATCTGTATATAGTGTTATATATACCTAACCATAAACATATTATAAATTCGTCTAAAAGACTATTATTTCACAAAAAGACTTACACTGGGCATGCCTATTGGAGGGTCCATGGGATTACTCCTAACCACCTCCATCATAGGGGGTTCCCCTCGTATGAAGAGGAGAGTGACATAGGTATTGTCTGTGGAGTTTGAGATTGAGAACCTAATATTGTATCATTGCATCCTTTATTCCCTTTGCAATCATGTCTTGCACCTATTCTTGTGGCAATCCTCCTTTCTTGATAGATTTATGCTTCTCTGATGATCCAGAAAAGGATCTTATACCAACACCAACCCCATCGACCCTAACACATCCAGGATGCTCTAGGGTACCTAGAGAAACCATCAATTCATCCTTTTGGCCCTTTGGGATGAACTTGCCTTCATTTCTTTTCTTGTAGAGCTCCATTCAATCATTATAAATAATATTTGGCCACTAAAACATAACAATCAAGGCCACAAATGAACATGAAATATGGAGTTGAATTTTACCATTTTCTAGCCACCTCAGTGGTTGTGGGATTGGGTATTTCTCTAGATTAGTTTGTCCTTGCAGCTATCCACTCCTTATGGAAAAGTAAAGGTTTATGAGTAGTAGAAGACCCAACAGTCTCAGGAGTAGGTTTCTTAGAAGAAGACACTTCCAGTCTCTTTTTCCTCTACATTGAGTAGCCACTTGGACCCAAGTTGTGGTAGTGTACATTCTTTGCTCGCCTTTCTTTTTGAGAAATGTGTAAATCCTAGTTAACATAAACCATATATAAAATATGTAATATATTGAAATCATAAGAATGAATTTTAAATATGTTATGCATTACATAATACATTGATTTGATCTAATTAATTATAAGAATGCACTAATAAAGGATGCTTAATACCTTGAATTCATCTATGGGTCTTCAAGCAACAAACGCTTCCCACACCTTTGGGTCAAGATAGGCCCATTGTTCAATGGTGGACTTCTTATTCTTGTTTTTAATTTTATATTCTCTTGTTAGACTTGTCCTATATTTCCTTAATAGCCTCCTACAATGTTGCATCACCTTTTTATGATGCACTTTATTATCAAGGTCAAAGATGCTTTGCAAGATTTCATATACTTGATGGTATATTTTTAAATTAGTTGTTAATATCTTTAGAAATCAGAATATCTCACACATAAGTCCTTCCATATGTAGTCTTTTATGTAAGGATCAATTTTATTCCAAGATTCTATTATTATATCCACTATACTGTGAGTAATAACCCCTATATATTATGTGAAAGTACTATTATTCTTCCAATTAGGATTTCCTGCATCATCAAAGTCAACAACCTACTTCAGTCCTTTACCCCATTGCTACTAGCCTATTCATCAAAGTGATGCCTCTTCTATGTGCACGAACATGTTGTTCCTATATAAATCTAGGAAGATCCTCATGGCATGCATCCTCAATATTCTCATCCTAAAATTGTCAAGAAATACATATAAATGATAAGAATGTAAATTGCACATCTATGTAATAACTGTGATAGAGAATGTACATTGCACATCTATGTAATAAAATAATATGACTTACACCATCATGCTTCTCATCCTCACGGTGCACAGTGTCATGGTGCTCATCCTCAAGGTCATACACCATCTAAAAACATCATATTAAAAATAGTCAAAGAACAAAACATAAGTAATTAAGATGCAAAATGTACATGTATCATATGGAACATACATATCTGTACTAAAGAATGTAAAATAAACATCTAGCATTTAAAAAATAAAACACATGCCTCTAGTAATGGTTGGATCTTTGATCAATTACTATTCCTTCTCTGTGATCTCCATGCGTATATAAGTCAATGTTATCTTCAACATTTGATGTTGGAAAGCCTATTGAGAATGGACTAAGGTCATCATACTTGTAATAGTACTCTTCTTCATCTATATTATCTTGAATGAATTACATTTTATCATGAAGTACAACATAACATTTTTCATTTTCAAGACCATCGATGTAGAATACTTGCTTCTCCTTTGATGCCATTATGAATAATTCACCCTTTTTACCAGTATTTTAAAAATTCACTAATGAAACCAATTAATCCACTACAACTCCTTGGTGTTATCAACCCAATTACACTTAAAGATTGGAACTCTAAAATTTGTGTAGTCAAACTCCCATATGTCTTTAATATCACAATGTGATAAGCCATTTTAACTTCACATGGACTCTTATCATTTTCACTAGAAAAATACAATGAAGATGCTTGAAGGGTGACCACATTTTTTGGAAGAGACTCTTATCATATTGACATTTTGTGTAATATGAAAATCCAAGTATGTCAAATCATCCATAAGACATAAAATTCATTTTTTGGTTTAAAGGAAAATAATTTGATTTTTTAGCAACATTATTTGGTGTTTGAGATAGTTGATGGAAGCCTTATCTTCAAACCACCTAATAAATATCCTATTAGGCATTCTAGCAAGCCACATTAAGATAGCTCAAGGATATTTTATATTGATAAAATTATTATGTTTGGTGATATAAATACCCACTTTGTCACTGTTGTGCAAAATTACAAGTGTGCTTGTTCCTACAGCTCACGACTAATTACTTCCACTCGTGCTCCTAAAGTCCCTTTTCCAAAATAGGAATCAATATTCTTTTCATTTATATGAGCTTTATTAAAACTCAAAAAGTCACTAAAAAAGTCCATAAACTCCCTAGCCAGATAATCCTCTATAATACTCCCTTTAGACCGATAACAATGTCTAATATCACCTTTAAAAAGACTCATCTACCGTTCAAAAGGATACATCCAGTGCAAGAAAGGCAGAGACAACATTTTCACTTACCTAGCCTTAAAGTGTATGTAGGTGTCTTTTCAAGTCCACTGTCAAATCCCAGGGCTCACTAGCTCCACCTTCGACATCCCCCTCCTTGTGGTTAAGATAACAACTCCAAGCATGGTCGACTCCACAATGTGATGGGCGGTGTGTACAAGGCCCGTGAATGACTTCAAAATTGTATGGATGATCAACGATTACTAGGGATTCTGGGTTCATAAAGGTGAGTTGCAGCTTGCAATTCAAACTGAGGATGGTCACAAGATCACAATTACTTTGACCCTTCCCTTATAGAACGTGTGTCACCCAGGGCATATGGGGCATGATAACATGACATCATCCTCACCTTCCTCTGGTTTATCACCAAAAATTTGTTCAAGGTTCCAAACATAATGGTGGAAACTAAACATGAGAGTTTCACTCATTGTGGTACTTAACCAACAACTTATGGAATGAGCTGAAGAACACCATGCACCACCTGTGTCCGTGATCCCAAAGGCACCCCTCTCTTTCAAGAGGATTCATGGCATGTCAATCCCTAGTAAGGTTCTTTGCTTTGCATCAAATTAAAGCACATGCTCCACCGCTTGTGTGGGCCCTGGTCAATTCCTTTTAGTTTCATTCTTGCAAACATACTCTCCAGGTAAGATACTCAACACATTAGCTACAACACTACATGGGTTGATACACACAACACCTAGTATCCATAGTGTACAACTAGAACTACTGGGGTATCTAATTCCATTCGCACCCCTAGCTTTTGTCTCTCACTGTCAGTGTGAAGGAGGAAAATACATCTCAAGCTAGTGCAGGGTAACAACCAATTCTCTTTGAAACTTATCAATATTCTCATGATCAATAACTTTGCTGGATAGAGTGTTGAAGAAGAAAAAAATCCTGCTAACTACAAACCTTACATGCTTTGACATTATAGATAGAATGCCCACATGCAATATTTGCTATATTGGAGTGTGACAATCATGAGATTCAAGATCTATTAGCTATAGATCCTTCATTGGTACCAATCTACAAAATATTAGAAGAGTATCTCTGTGGTACCTTAACATTAAACATGCTCTTGCAAAACGTTCTCTTCCCCTGGATAGACAACATATAACAAGCAGTATGTAAATATGTTTTTCGATCACTGATAACTTTTGTTGTTAATTCTTTCCTTCTACCCACTTCACATAGGACAATTCTGAATTTGATGCCATCTTTAGTATTACCTAGTATACTCAACATAGTACCAATGATGCTACAACATACATTTTTCTCAACATACACAACATTGATACAATGCCTAACTACCAAAGAACTCCAATAAGAAAGATACTAGAATATTGGCCTCTTGTTGAATAAGGATTTGTCACTTCATGTAGGACTAGTACGTTATGATCTCTTACCAAATGCATTGACAAAGCCTTTTACTCTTTCATAAACAACCTTCCTTGATATAGATTCATGAGTATTTTATTCCTCAATTGATCCATTGAATGCTTTGCGCAATCTTTGGTAAGGATACACTTTTGGATGAAACCTTCCATGAAAAATATATACAGTCTTTCTGCCATGTTTTGATCATATTGAATCAATTTTCTCTTCACATATAGGGCATGACTTGGATCCTTTTGAATTGTATCACACAAATTCCCATATGCTAGAAAGTCATTAATAGTACAAAATTACACAACATGCAAACAAAATGTCTATTTTCACAAAGCATCATAGGTCATGACATCTTCTCCATAAAGTTTCTTAAGTCTTCAATTATTTTTCAAGCAAAACATCAATATAATTTCTAGGTTGTTGGTGGTGTGATATCAACAAGGACAACATGACATACTTATTTTTCATACACAAAAAGGGAGGAAGATTGTATATACATATCATAACATGACAAGTGCTGTGTTGGCTACTTAATGTGCTGTATGGATTCATCCCATTAGTATAGAGATAAAGTTTTAGATTCGTGACTTCCTCACCAAATTCAGGGTACAATAAATTAAGGGTACAATAAATTGTGGGGAATCAGACGCATGTCTTAGGATCACATTATTGTTTTTCTTTGCCACTACATGCCAAGATAAATTCTGTTCATCCATGGTATTGAAAAACAAGCATTAAAACCATGACAATATAGGTAGACACCACATCACCTTGGTAGGAGAGCCAATTTTGGACTTACCTGAAGTTGTCATTTTGTACCTTGATGCCCCACATTTTGGGCAATTATTCAAATCAATATAGTCCTTTTGAGTTAACATGCAATAATTTGGTAATGCATGCATCTTCTTAGCCCCCGTTTCCATTGGGCACAACATTATGTTAAATTTATATGTTGAGAATGGAAGCTTGTTGCCTTCAGGAAGAACTTCTTTCAACAAAGACAATAGAGATGTGAAGGTTTTGTTACTCCATCTATTCTTAGCCTTCAGAGTATACAATCTCATCACAACACTCAACTTTATAAACCTAGTACAACCTAAGTATAACTATATCTCAACATTATGCACAATGTTTTTAAATAAGGAAGGTGTATCACTAAGATTTACCCCACAACTATCTAGCATCACATCAACCATGTATATAAAAATAGATTCATGCACGTCTAGGTCATCATCGGCAATTTCTTCTTCAAAACAAGTACTACTATTGACATCTACTTATCTCATATAGTAGGAGTCTCTCCATGCCAACACCATTTTGTATAGCCCTATACAATCTCATTGCAATAGAATATGACTTTTGATTTCATTAACAATGCCGACTTTCAAGTTGTTATTGCAATTTCTACATGAATAATAGAACCTATCTCCAGGTTGTTTCATATGTTCATCCACAAATCTTATAAACTGATCAAGACTAGTAAAAAACTCTGGAGTGCAACAATTTTAAGTGGCATCAATGATTAACCCATTCTATGATCATAAAGAAAATGAGTATTGAATCAAACATTTAGAGGTCAGGGTTTAGAGATTGGGGTTTATCACTTAGGATTTAGGGTTTAGAATTTATAGATTAGGATTTAAGATTTCATGTTTACAAATTAGGGATTAAGGTTTAGTAATGAATCTATACCATCTATCCCATTCTTGAACACTTAATCTCAATAGTAAGTGTAGAATGCCTATTCGGTTTTCAAGAATATTCTGGGAGAACTTCCCGTAGTTCTCCAAGTACACTGATGTAGATGGGAAACTACCCACCTACATATGTACTGAGAGAACCAATAAAAAAGTGCAAAAGAAACATCTTGAAAACCAAATACACATTATACATTTACATCCTAAGTGAGATTAAGTGTACAAGAACAATCCCAAATCAGGGACTATCTAAGATTTACTCATAATGAGTAAATTTAGGACATGTGTCTAGGCCAACAAAATATATGTCTAAATTATGATTTATGGTTTTGAACTTACGTAAATATAACAATATTAGATCAATTTTAGTTAATTTAGGCTATTTATATAAATTCATTGTAATCAATGCTTAGGTGAGATTATAAGCATAAAATATAAAACCCTAGTACAATTCATATTAATTTAGGTAAATTCATATATTTGTAAATCACATCAAGTTAATTAAACAATTATAAAACAAATGCATTCAAGAATTAATTTTAGAATTATGCACTCAAAAAATCATTATAATTAGATAGGAAGGAGAATGACGAGAAAAAGGACCTTCCACGATAGGGCTAGAGGGGTCATAGTAGTGGAAGACTGAGAAGGAGGGGCAGAGTATGGATGATAGTTGGCAACAAGAAGCAAAAGTAGCAGTAATGGAGGCAGCTGGAAATAGTGGAGAGGCGCATGTCAGGTGGTGGTGGTGGATTCACTGGTGGTTGTAGCTGCACTGGAGACTATTGGTGGTGGCAGGTGTAGGTGGTGGTTGCATTGGCATTAGTAGTGATAGCTACACTAGTAGTGGCTGCGTTGACGCTTGGCAGCTGTGTTGGTGGTGGCTGCACTGGTGATTCATTGGTGACGATAGCGACTACGACAACATATCGAGCAATGAAGGCAGCAGATGTCAGTACGAGCACAAGCAGTAGACTACGACATTAAATAATAGTAGCATTACTAGAACTAGTTATCACAATGATAAAATAGAGAAGTGGAGGAAAAAATTTAATGGGTGCTATAAGTGGAGCTTAGTTGTTAGTTGTCAAAGAAAAACTATAGACACAGTTCAATCTATGTCGTCGTTATCTTCTAAAAAGTCAACACCATATGTACTTATCCCTATTAAAGAACTCAACCTCACTAAACCATGTGTTGTCAGTTGCCCAGTAAAGATCAATACCATATCTCAATCTATGTCGTCAATTACCCACTAAAAACTAACGCCACATGTACTTATCCCTAATAAACATGCCAACCCTAGTAAGACTTTAGTCGTTAGTTTCTAGCAATAAACCAACAACATAGTTCAAATTTTTTTGTTGGTTTTCCACCAAAAGGTCGGCAACATATGTACTTATCTCTATTAAAAAACACCAACCTCGTAAAGACATGTGTTGTCAAATTCTAGAAAAGAACCGACGGAAAAACCAAAGTTGGGGTGAAATATTTTTGGCAGGGCATGTCGTGGGAAGCCTATGTCATTGGTTCTTTTGCAAAAAACTGACATGACAAATTTTTTAGAGGTGAAAATTTCTGTGGTGGGTGTGATTTATGGTGTAAATTTTTTGGAATGAAACTGATGAGAAAGCTTTATTGAAGCAAAACTTATTTTGTGGGAAGGGATTTGTCATGGGTGTTTCTAAAACCAACATAATAGACCTATATCAAAATTTCTCTCTAAAAAATTGAAATTCACAGGCTATCTGAGATGTCAATTCTTCATAAAGAAACTAACATTATAATAAAAGCAATACCCATATTTTTCTTAATCAGAAATACTTGACTAGTAGTGATGTTTGTGGTATACCAACTAATGCTATAGGCATATCACATCAGTTTCCTATAAAAATCGACATTAAGCGAAGTGAAACCAGAGGTAAAAAATGTATTATTGATATAAAATCATGTAAGATGATTGACAATCTATAATCTCAAGACATTAAATCAAACAACAGTTTTAGCATTATAATGCAAGCAACAATCTTGGGATTGTAAACCAAGAAACACTGTTAGCATGGATGCATAGGAGATAAAACTTTCACCTTTTTATCCCCATGAGTTTAGATGTAATTTAAATCCTCACCCAAGCATACTGGTCCTTAGCTCCTCTATGATGTAATGGTACTCATCTTGGAGGTAACTTAGTTTCTTCATATTTTAGTACTACTCCTAATACACCCGTGATGACAAAGAGTGCAACCAACCTTTAGTGCTAGGAGATGGGGGATGTTGTTATAACCCCAATTTTTGGGTTCAATTAGTGAGAAATGTAATTTCTCATATTAAAGATGATTGAACAAATAATTATATGATTTGTTTTGAATAAATGGATTCCTTTCACAATAGCCTTGATTGGTTGCTTTGTGGGCTTTATTGGCTATTGGGCCCAATAACAAGGAAATTCAAATAGTAAATGGATAATTGAATTTTTGAGAAAAGAAATATGTAGAAACCTCTAGAAGGCAAATCCAAAGAGGATTTCGTGCCTCTTGGGTTCGTTGGGTTCCAAGGAGTCCAAAGTTGCATAAAGAAAGCAATAAGAAAAGAAAAGATTAATTATGTATTTCTTTATTAAGAAAGAAATTGAAAATAATGATAAAATGTGGAAAATGAATGGAAAGAGGCATAAATGAGATTTCTTGGTGAGATTTCGTATCCATGAGGTTTCTAATAATAAAAGGAAATCCAATGAGGAAAATAAAAGAGAAATAAAGAGAAAATATTAAAAAGGCAAAATAAGAGGATAATATAATGCATTATTAAGGAATTATGAGGTATTGTTAAAAAGAAAGTAATTTCTATTAAAGGAAATATAAATTTCGTGGCTAATGGATTAAAAGCTAAGAATAAAGACAATAATGAGAGGGATTTTCGAATTCCTAATATCCAAGTAATAGGAAATACCAAAGGAGAGAGAGAGAGAGAAGAATTGCTTCTCTTTGAAGGAAAACAATTTCTATTAGAAGAAGGACTTCTTTTCCTAATGAAAAGTCATCATAGGGCTTCGTTGGTCTCCCCTATATAAGGGGTGAGACTTGGGGGCAAATCCAGAGAGATCCCACGTCTCCCACTCTTTTCCTCACCTCCTTATTGCTTTTTTACATTCAAAACCCTTGCTTGGGGAGTTGTGTAACCCTTAGAGCAACTTGAAGCCGTGGGGGGAATTCGTGATGGTAGAACAATGCTTCCCCACCGTCGGAGAGGATCTCAACGCTCATCCGCACGCCTAGTTCTTGCGCAACACCTACAAAAAGACTGCAGGCCGGCTGCAGGTTTGCACGTCACATGCTCTTGAGCGGCGTCGTCTCAGCCGCGGTTTTGGGCACTGCCGAGTGCGGTGGAGCACGTCAGAGCCAGGGCAGCGATCTCCGGTGAGGTTCGGGTCTGAAACGGGGAGCAAGAGCCACCCCTAGGTCTGCCTAGCGCTGCTAGGGCTGCGGCAGAGGTGTCACGCGAGGTTGAAGGTGAGCGGAAGTCAGGTTGGACGGAAATGCCCTCCGCGGGCTAAAGGCGAGCGCAACTTAAGTAAGGGCATATTGGTCAAATCGTTATGTTTTCAAACCCACCGTGCAACATTGCATGGGGCGGGCTGACGTGGCACCCCCGGATTGGCCAAGTAAGTGTTTTATTGCAAAATTCATAAATAAAGATTGATAACTCCGATTAGGACATGCAATATATGAATTTTGATCAGAAGAACACAAGGAATCCATTAAAAATAGTTTTATAGCCTGAATCTGATCATAGTTAGAAATATAGTGCAAATTATCATCTTTAATGAATTAAAGGTTAAGAAACCCTATGTTGATATGATTAATGTGTTTAATAGGGTTTAATGGATCTTTAGAGTTGATATTAATCTGTTAAATGTAAAAAGGAACATTGAGTTCAAAAAGGAAGAACTTTGCACGTAATTAGTCTAATTTAGGGTTTATGTGCTTAAATATGCATGAAATTTGAAAAGGGCATAAAGTTATCATCTTTAATGATTCAATTAAGGAAAAACCCTTAGATTTGATGATAGATGGATAATTCAAGCTGATATTAACCTATTGTTAATGAAAGAGAAAATAGGATTTAAAAATATGATCTTTTATATATTTGGTTTAATTGTGTAAATCCACGAATAAAATAGAGATGTGATGATCCTAAGCCAATTTGAGCATAAAAGATCCTTAATGTGGATAATTTGAGTAATTAGGGTTTTTATGAGTGGAAAAGTTGTTTTAGGGTTTGTTGACCTAAAAAGGGTAAAGTTTGAGAAATTGATCTAAGAAACCCTAATGCATCCTAATGAGACTTAGAAACCTTAGAAAGATGTCCCAAGTCAATAAGGAGTTGTTTGGGATATACTTGTGACAATTAGACATTACACATGTTTTCAGGATCAATGTTTGCTTGATTGATTGATTGGCTTGCTTGATTGGACATCTAGTTGGATTTGGATAAATTGTTGCTTGAGATCTCCAAGACAGGTATGTGGTTACGATTATGAATAACCACTTTAGTTTTCCGATGGATTCCTAGATGTTTAATCACATTGAATGCAACTAAACTGTTTGGATGTTCATATTGCAAACTATAATGTGGCTATGACTATCACAAAGAATATATGCCTACAAACTCAGATCCTGGTTCTCTCTGTGGCATTATAGCTAACCTAGTACATGGCTGCCTATGGGTAGGTCCATCAGGTTAGAGAAAGGCCTAGTACATGGCTACCTATTGGGTAGGTCCATCAGGTCTATGGATGACCTAGTACATGGCTACCTATTGGGTAGGTCCATCAGGTCTATGGATGACTTAGTACATGGCTACCATGGAGGTAGGACCATCAAGTCACATTGAGTTAGATATTGGGCTACCTTCGGGTAGTGCCATGCGACTCTATTACCTAAAAGAGAGGTGAAATCTATGTCCACTGTAGGGACAGCCCAGAGTTCGAGAATATGTATGGATTGAGTTGTATGGCTTAAAATGTAATCTTAATTGTTAAATGATTAATTGAATGATTATATTGTTAACATAGTTGAACATTATATGTTTCCTCCACATACCAGCTTCGGATGACAGACGTTTTGTTTGTCGGCGTTTTAGGTACAATGAAAAGAACAAACAGTAAAATGACACCTTGTGAATTCAAGAATTAAAGATCAAAGAGGAACTAGTTAGAATAGTTCAGCTAAGGTTAGAAGTTTAGTTTGTTCCAATCTCTTCAAAGGTATGCAAAGAAATTTTTTATTACCATTTTCAGTATAGTCTGTTAGAATTTAATAATTGTTTATGGTTATATGTCGAACCTTTGATCCGGGATTAATGGGTGCGGCTTCAACCTCTTGGTCTCCCTTAATTGGGGGTTATCAGGAGGTGGGGTCGTAACATTTGATATCAGAGCATGGGTTCCTCAGTTAACCATTAATAATTATTAAATTTTACAAACTCCATAGAACCCAAGGGAGTTATTAGAGGAGTATCCGAAAGACAGAGGTGTCTAGAAAGGGATCACGACCGGGGGCTGGCAAGATTTTCCTCTGTACCGCTAGTCGGAATACGAGGACTCCTGGACCCGTGTGACCGCCTGGCAAAAGTCTTAGGGTATGAATCGAAATAAGATACCTTTAGGACTTCTCATCTTATTCATCCCTTCTCATCACAAAATTCTGATAAGGACCTAAAGGATTGGGGTTTTCTTTCTTCTCCTCACCCTCTTGAGGTATGGGTAAGGTTAATAAGGTTTAAGGAATCCTCCACTAAATTAATGAAAGACATGTAAATAAGATGTCATGGACATAAGCTTAATAGATTAAGCACAAAATAAATAATAGATACATGCTTAGGTCGTATGACATAAGTTGTCATGTCCTCAGAAGAGACCTAAGGCTAGACCTTCTTGTCAGGAGGATATGTTAGTCTTGGAGATAGAGATCTCCATTGCAAGTATAAATCTAGCACATCCTCTGAGGATGATGCTAACCCTAACCCTAAGTGAAGGTTAGAGAGAGATGAGTTGGACCAGGTGTTTGAAAGGACATGCCTTTGGGATGCCATATGATCCATGGGTGACCTAGCACCTTTGGCAACCCAACCTTGGGAAGGGTCGTGCATGTTAGGGTAAAGGATAGCTCCTTAGATGATGATGATAGTGAAGGACCACAGAAACCCTACAGGCTTGTGTAAGTAGGGCATAGCTGGCACCTAGGGCACGTCATGGGGCTGACAGTAGGATGAAACCCTGGATAAGGAATCATGAGGGAGCACAGAGGGTTATGGATGATCTTGAACAAACATAAGTTCAAACCTAGGCTTCACCCACGTAGAGCATGCTTTTGAGGATGATCCTTCATGAAGAAAGGACCTCTAATGGTGAGGGGTTAGCTCTAGAGAGAGCAGGAAATCCAGCAAGAAGGTTGGAAGCCTAAAACCCTGAACAATGGATGATAGTGGTTGCCTCATGATCGATCCCTGAAAGTTGATGATACCTTGGTTGCCTTTAGAGGGACCAAACCCTAGAGAGAGAAGATGAAGCTTCTGGTACATATGTGCCTATAGTATAGGTGTTTACCTTCTGAGGTAGGAAGAAGAGTTCCTTAGACCTAGAAAAGTTTAGTAGCAGGTGATGAGGCCTTGAACCTTGGTGGTTGTCCTTAAGGAGGACACAACCCTAAGTATTGCTCGAGTTGAAGGATGACAGGAAGTGTGTGCCATGCCTTTTGCATGCTTGGTTCGTAGTTAAGAGATAGAGCATGCGGTTGGACACCTACAAGTGAACCTAGGGTTCCTAGGCCTCAGAGGGGAAATGGTATACCTGATGCTCATAATGAGAATTGAGTTCCTATAGAAACGAGCATGGTACTCCTCATGAATAGAGGAAAAGAGAAGCCCCTGAAGTTTAAGGCATGTTTGATGAACCCCTCACAGCTAGGTTGATGATAAAGAAAGGTATGATCTTGATCCAGCATTGAGGAAAGAGGACAAGTATGACCTAGCATGGTACAGTAGGTGATCTGCTTATATATCTTGCTAGGGTTGAGTAGGCTAATGTGGATGTAAACCCTAGACCTTAGAGCTTTTGTGACCTTGTTGTCAAGAGATAGTTTTTCTCCCATCCTGGGGGAGGGACCCCTTAGGTAGGATGTATATCAGTTTTGTTGGTAACCTGAAGAGGTCTCATAGGATCTTGAGAAGCTAAGTGAAAAGTACATAGTATGAGAATGAACCTGTAGACCCATAGATATCCATCTCTATGTGCATATGGCTATGTTACCATGGAGGTAACCGATATGAGGATTGACCAAGGTAGGTAGGTTGCCATGATGCCTATGAAAGGATGAGAGTCAACCCATGAATGCAGAAAGAGAGATGATGAAGACTTGGGTAAGGTTCTAAGTGAACATGTACTATAATGGAGAATCCTAAGTCTATCCTAGGGTCAGGTAGGGATAAGACCGATGAAAGTAGGAGTTGCCTAATTCCCCAGTTGCACATGACCATAGGGTCGGGAGGTAACAACTATCATTATCTGAGGGCCATGGGTTAGGAGATTGATCACCTTCATGAACTCATAGGACCCAAAGGGCAGATGAGTAGGGCACTCTCTTGATGCATGAGGGAAGAGGGATGACCCCAAAAGAGTCGGTACCCTATAGACCTAGAGGAGATGACCAAGGATATAAACCTCAGTAGGTTCAAGACTAGTTTTCCATGGAGGTAACCTTGATATCATGATGTCTGTTTTGTAGAGACATATGTGGCACGTTGCAACTTAGATGTGAAGGTGTATTGGCAAGGTGGGATGTACCATCTCTACTCTTGGAACAGGAAGAACTCTGTATTTGGACTGCAGCCAAATGCTTATTTCCTCTTGTTATGGGGGTGAGAGATAGGACATTACGCATGCCATACACCAAGGATAAGAGATGATGTAGGTTGGAACGTTGCCACGAGAAATGGGGATAGAGAAGATAACCTACCCTGGTAAGGTGAATGATACGTGGATGGTTTTGCAAACACTAAGAGGAATGAGGTAGTCACCTTATGATGATGTTTCTAGCATGAGCTAAGTGGAGCTTACAAGTTATACCAGGTTGAGTTTGGTCACCATGATGATGAAATCAGAGAGTGTTCTTAATGGGGATAGACATGGAGTTGGAGGTAATATGATAAGTGAAATACATAGAAGTGTATGTCTTCAATGTTACCTAATACCTAAGGATGTGAGGTGGTAATGGATGCTCTGGTTGAGATACATCTGACTTGTTTGACTAGAAGATAGAAAAGGTTGTTTGGCTAACCCTAAGTTTGAAAAGGAGAGGTGTTTGGATAACACTCAGATGTAACAAGATGCGTTGAAAAGTTAAAGGTTGTTTGGTTAGACAGTCTAGTCCTTGATGCAATGAAAGGATGGTGGTAGAACCTCAGATGCACTTCTTTGGAAGAGAAGGTGACGAAACCCCGACTAGAGTGGTTTAGGGTTTCATAGGATTTGATCTTGAAAGAATCATGACATACATGAAATCATGGTTGAAGATCACCATACACCGTGGAAAATGGCAATAGCACTTTGGATGCTTAAGATGAGGTTGCATGTGGTTTATGGCCATGCAAGCCAGGAGGTAAAGGACGAACCCCAGTAACCCAGTGTATCGATATAGAGGACAAAAGAGTCCTTGAGAGGGAGTGGGAGCTCAACACTATGGATGTTGTGATGGGTCTTCCCTGGGCCAAAGAAGGTCGAGATATAATGTGGGTTATGGTAGGCCGCCTTACCTAGATAATATGAGAAAGGAAGAGTTCTGTCAAGGGACCGATCTAGTTGAACTACCCATGAGAGAGATGGTTCAACTACACCATGAAGCGAGTTCAATGGTTCTTGAGCTTGACCTAAAAGTTCACTTCCATAAAGTGGAAGTAGGTACATGAAGAACTCAATGTTAGTATAGTTTATCACCCCTAACTATGGTTAGTATGATCCAGACTAAAGGGTCTGATGAGGGCATGTGCGCTCGTTCAGGGTGATATCTAGAGACAATTCTTGTCCTATGAAAGATGTGACAATGACCACCATAGCCAGTATCGGGTTTTATATGCAGCTCTGTTAGGGAGGTTGTGTCGGTCACCACTTCAGTAAGGTGATGTTGGTGAAAAGGGCCACATGATGGTTAGAAAAGGACCACATGATGGTTAGAAGAAGGGACCCCAGTGCGTGTAGATGAAGTCACTTTGATTGTGCAAGGGCTGAAAGGAGCCTAGAGACGATGATAGTCGTAAGCAGATGCAAAGTAGACTGACATGCAGTTCACTGTGGGAGAAAATGTGATATGAAAATCCGACCCCTCTAAGTTATACCTAAGAGAGCTGAGTCCCCGATACATGGGTCCATTAGAGATGGATGGGTGGAGATGGTTAGGTTTTGACTTTACCCCTCGGGATAGAGTAATATGTGACGAGTTCCATGTGTCCAATTTAGAGCACTATGTGAGGTACCCGACCATGTGCTGAGCAATGAACCTAGTGAGCCCCAAGGGAGGCTGAAATGACCTGGGTCACCTATGCAGTTTATAGACGCCAGAGTGAAAGAACTCAGGGAAAAGAATAAGTGATGATAAAGGTTCTGTGGAAGCGCCATGAGTACGGTAAAGCCACATAGGGGCCAATGATGGACATGGAAAGTCTTATCCTGAATTGATTGTTTGTTTGCTTGATAGAATTTTGAGGACAAAATTCCCATAAGAGGGGAAGGATGTTATAACCCCAATTTTTGGGTTCAATTAGTGAGAAATGTAATTTCTCATATTAAAGATAATTGAACAAATAATGATATGATTTGTTTTGAATAAATGGATTCCTTTCACAATAGCCTTGATTGGTTGCTTTGTGGGCTTTATTGGCTATTGGGCCCAATAACAAGGAAATTCAAATAGTAAATGGATAATTGAATTTTCGAGAAAAGAAATATGTAGAAACCTCTAGAAGGAAAATCCAAAGAGGATTTCGTGCCTCTTGGGTTCGTTGGGTTCCAAGGAGTCCAAAGTTGCATAAAGAAAGCAATAAGAAAAGAAAAGATTAATTATGTATTTCTTTATTAAGAAAGAAATTGAAAATAATGATAAAATGTGGAAAATGAATGGAAAGAGGCATAAATGAGATTTCTTGGTGAGATTTCGTATCCATGAGGTTTCTAATAATAAAAGGAAGGCCAATGAGGAAAATAAAAGAGAAATAAAGAGAAAATATTAAAAAGGCAAAATAAGAGGATAATATAATGCATTATTAAGGAATTATGAGGTATTGTTAAAAAGAAAGTAATTTCTATTAAAGGAAATAGAAATTTCGTGGCTAATGGATTAAAAGATAAGAATAAAGACAATCATGAGAGGGATTTTCGAATTCCTAATATCCAAGTAATAGGAAATACCAAAGGAGAGAGAGAGAGAGAAGAATTGCTTCTCTTTGAAGGAAAACAATTTCTATTAGAAGAAGGACTTCTTTTCCTAATGGAAAGTCATCCTAGGGCTTCGTTGGTCTCCCCTATATAAGGGGTGAGACTTGGGGGAGAATCCAGAGAGATCCCACATCTCCCACTCTTTTCCTCACCTCCTTCTTGCTTTTTCACGTTCAAAACCCTTGCTTGGGGAGTTGTGTAACCCTTGGAGCAACCTGAAGCTGTGGGGGGAATTCATGATGGTAGAACAATGCTTCCCCACCTCCGTAGAGGATCTCAATGCTCATCCGCATGCCTAGTTCTTGTGCAACACCTACAAAAAGACTGCAGGCCGGCTGCAGGTTTGCACGTCGCATGCTCTTGAGCGGCGCCGTCTCAGCCGCGGTTTTGGGCACTACCGAGTGCGGTGGAGCACATCGGAGCCAGGGCAGCGATCTCTGGCGAGGTTCGGGTCTGAAACGGGGAGCAAGAGCCACCCCTAGGTCTGCCTAGCGCGGCTAGGGAAGCGGCAGAGGTGCCGCGCGAGGTTGAAGGTGAGCGAAAGTCAGGTTGGACGGAAATGCCCTCCGCGGGCTGAAGGCGAGCGCGACTTAAGTAAGGGCATATTGGTCAAATTGTTATGTTTTCAAACCCACCGTGCAACATTGCATGGGGCGGGCTGACGTGGCGCCCCCGGATTGGCCAAGTAAGTGTTTTATTGCAAAATTCATAAATAAAGATTGGTAACTCCGATTAGGACATGCAATATATGAATTTTGATCAGAAGAATATAAGGAATCTATTAAAAATAGTTTTATAGCCTGAATATGATCATAGTTCGAAATATAGTGCAAATTATCATCTTTAATGAATTAAAGGTTAAGAAACCCTATTTTGATATGATTAATGTGTTTAATAGGGTTTAATGGATCTTTAGAGTTGATATTAATCTGTTAAATGTAAAAAGGAACATTGAGTTCAAAAAGGAAGAACTTTGCACGTGATTAGTCTAATTTAGGGTTTATGTGCTTAAATATGCATGAAATTTGAAAAGGGCATAAAGTTATCATCTTTAATGATTCAATTAAGGAAAAACCCTTAGATTTGATGATAGATGGATAATTCAAGCTGATATTAACCTGTTGTTAATGAAAGAGAAAATAGGATTTAAAAATATGATCTTTTATATATTTGGTTTAATTGTGTAAATCCACGAATAAAATAGAGATGTGATGATCCTAAGCCAATTTGAGCATAAAAGATCCTTAATGTGGATAATTTGAGTAATTAGGGTTTTTATGAGTGGAAAAGTTGTTTTAGGGTTTGTTGACCTAAAAAGGGTAAAGTTTGAGAAATTGATCTAAGAAACCCTAATGCATCCTAATGAGACTTAGAAACCTTAGAAAGATGTCCCAAGTCAATAAGGAGTTGTTTGGGATATGCTTGTGACAATTAGACATTACACATGTTTTCAGGATCAATGTTTGCTTGCTTGATTGATTGGCTTGCTTGATTGGACATCTAGTTGAATTTGGATAAATTGTTGCTTGAGATCTCCAAGACAGGTATGTGGTTATGATTATGAATAACCGCTTTAGTTTTCCGATGGATTCCCAGATGTTTAATCGCATTGAATGCAACTAAACTGTTTGGATGTTCATATTGCAAACTATAATGTGGCTATGACTATCACAAAGAATATATGCCTACAAACTCAGATCCTGGTTCTCTCTATGGAATTATAGCTAACCTAGTACATGGCTGCCTATGGGTAGGTCCATCAGGTTAGAGAAAGGCCTAGTACATGGCTACCTATTGGGTAGGTCCATCAGGTCTATGGATGACCTAGTACATGGCTACCTATTGGGTAGGTCCATCAGGTCTATGGATGACTTAGTACATGGCTACCATGGAGGTAGGATCATCAAGTCACATTGAGTTAGATATTGGGCTACCTTCGGGTAGTGCCATGCGACTCTATTACCTAAAAGAGAGGTGAAATCTATGTCCACTGCAGGGACAGCCCAGAGTTCGAGAATATGTATGGATTGAGTTGTATGGCTTAAAATGTAATCTTAATTGTTAAATGATTAATTGAATGATTATATTGTTAACATAGTTGAACATTATCTGTTTCCTCCACATACCAGCTTCAGATGACAGACGTTTTGTTTGTCGGCGTTTTAGGTACAATGAAAAGAACAAACAGTAAAATGACACCTTGTGAATTCAAGAATTAAAGATCAAGGAGGAACTAGTTAGAATAGTTCAGCTGAGGTTAGAAGTTTAGTTTGTTCCAATCTCTTCAAAGGTATGCAAAGAAAAATTTTATTACCATTTTCAGTATAGTTTGTTAGAATTTAATAATTATTTATGGTTATATGTCGAACCTTTGATCTGGGATTAATGGGTGCGGCTTCAACCTCTTGGTCTCCCTTAATTGGGGGTTATCGGGAGGTGGGGTCGTAACAGATGTTCTCAAGTCCTTTACATATCAAACATTATGTTGTTCTACTATCTTTACTAACAACCCCATGCCTCAACCATGGATGAAATTTGAGTGTTGTCACCTATTTTGTGAATACATGAGTTTATAGGAGTGTAAAGTGCAACTATACAAAATTTACATATTCATAAGAAATCGATATGAACAAGATAAGGAAAATAAAGAACAACTAGGAAATCACTAAGTTGACATGTAATTCTCTCACTTTCCCAAAACCAACCCAAACATGCAAATAT
Source organism: Alisma plantago-aquatica (assembly GCA_963693085.1). Taxonomy (NCBI): domain Eukaryota; kingdom Viridiplantae; phylum Streptophyta; class Magnoliopsida; order Alismatales; family Alismataceae; genus Alisma; species Alisma plantago-aquatica. The sequence continues at coordinate 793,388,855 of OY856409.1, forward strand.
ATGTACATGAACAATATTAAGAAAGTAACATCTTGCTTACATTAGAAGATTTTCGTTTCACTCACTCACTCTTGCTATTTTTGGTTTTTGGAAACCAGAAAGGAAACAAATCATCACATGTATTCCAAATCATCAACTACCTCCTATACCTAAAATGTAAGTCAAGAGACAATCCTAAAAGGGAAGTAAAAAGCAAACCTTAAAAGGAAAGTACAAGCAAACCCTAAAAAGGGAAGCAAAACAACAAAGGTAGGGAAACCCCAAAAGAAACTAAACAAAAAAAGAAATCTTGAGAAAACAAAATAACCAACTCAAATTGTTTAATAGTCCCCAAAAGATTCACTAAACTATTTTACCATCTAAAAATGCCACAAGAAGGCTAGACTCGACGACTGTTGTAAAATTCAATGAAAAAGATAAAAAAAGATAAGTTCAGAGTCACCACTATGTTTTTATATTAAAAAACATGGAAATCGAGGATACATGTTTAATTGGTAAGAAAATAGAAAAAACCAAAATTTGATTCCACCCAAGACATATAAAAGGCTAGAAAACATGGTTAAAAATAGAATCAACAATCCTATTATGACTAGGGAAGGTTTAGGCACCCCAACATTACCGAATTTTTTTATTTCAATTTGAGTTCATAAAAAGCAGTGATTTAGTTGTGAGTAGGGGAAACAAATTGATAAAACATAGAAAAACATGATTTTTATTGAAAAATATTTGGGAAATAGATTCCAATTTTTAGTTAAGTGACCCAATCTCTCAAGATCTCCCACAGTGAAAATCTACCTCAGACAGTTGGGATGAATGATATGATATAGAGAGACAAACGATATACGAGGATTCAATCACAATCAAGAGATATTCTTATTTAAGTAAACATATAAAAATGTAGGGAAAAACTAGATTACATAGCAGTCGATCTTAATGTTGGGGCTATGATTGTCGATAACTATATTTTTGAGAGAAATATTCAAATAATTTCTCATATCATGTAGTTGTAGAACAAACAATTGCATGACAAGCCGTTGTAGATAGATTACCAATTTAAGATCACAATTTTAGATATAAAAGTTCAGATCATATGAGTAAATAGGAAACAACAGACATCCCTATTGCCTCCTTACCATCTCAACACCATTTTGGCATAGGAGAGTTTGTTATGCTAGATGAAGGACTTGGGAAATACAGGCACATAGTATAGAAACAAATATTTTTTTATCGATTCATATTTCCATAATACCAAGATCGTGTCAACTACTATGAAATAGGAAGGATGGTTTAACAAGTTATACCCGATCCTAGAGAAAGTCTAGCTACAACAACTCACTTCAATGCAACTGTCAACTAGTTGCCCTTAGACGGTGGCTGTGCAGCTCCTGGTCTTCACCACAAACAACAAACAAAATAGGTTCTGTAGTGACTCCTGTGGTCTCACCATAGACTACAGGTTGACTTTGCTCTCCTAGAAGCAGCCAAAGGACTCCTGCCTCTAGAGTAGTCTACATGGACCAACTAGAACTCCTATCGTTCAACTAGAAAAGAAAAGATGGTTCTGTCCCTCCCATTGGTGTACTAGTCACCAAATTGCTCTCCCACAACAACGATTCTCAATTGTTCTCTCCCGTTGCTATCCCTCCCTTTTCAGTTAGGATTTTCTTGGACTGTCTCGGTTACCACAACCATAAAGGAAAACAATTGTCAGAGGAACTGATTCTCAATTGTTTGTGTTGTGTTTTTGGAAGCCACTAATACCCTTCTATTTATAGGCGGGGTTAGGGCTAGGGTTCACAATATGTACATGATTGCGCGGGAGTGGAAGGGGCCAGGAGATCTTAAATTTTCACAATACGTGAACTATGAAATAGCTGTATGGTGACCCAAATGGTCGTATGGTCACCCAAGATGGTTGTATTACATTACGAGGCAGTCGTCAGACAATTTCCCAATCACACAAAAATTCAACAATTTTGATTCCAATTAATATTACATATTATTTCCTTACACCACAAGTAATGTGCAATTGAACAAGTTTTAAGAAACATCTAGAACCTTTATTTGGCCCAACTGAGCCATCTCACCCATGTGAGACACCCGTCTAGCTAACCCAAACGGCTGTCTGGTGAGCCTGAGACGAGCTGATCGGTTCAACAGATTGAATCAGTCAGTTCACTCTTCAATTTAGGTAGAACTTAGCCAATTCAAACTCTAATTAGCTTGACTACCCAAATAGCCATGTCATAACTTGACAACAATCTTAACACTTGAGATGCTCATTTTGCAGTTCAGTCAACCATTCTATCAATCTGTTGCATAAATTGAATACCTAAACACTTTTATAATCAATCCAATCATCATTTAAGATTAAATTCCTATTCTAGATGTGTAATGACCCCGCCTCCCAGTAACCCCCAATTAAGGGAGACCAAGAGGTCAGAGCCATTATTCCAATTAATAGGATCAACAGTTCAACAAATAATCAATAACAATTATCAAATTCTACCAACTAAACTGAAAGGCTGTAATAAAATAAAACTTTGCATACCTTTTTCAAAAACTTGGATATCTACTTCTATCCACATTTGGATCCTATTCTAACTAATCCTCCTTTGTACTTTAACTCTTATTTAATTCCACATATGCCACTTTACTATTTGTCCTTTTCAAACTTGTACCTAAAACGCCGACAAACAAAATGTCGGTCAGCATAATTGAATATGCCGGTATGTGGGGACAACCAAAATTGTGCAAATATGGCTAACAATCTAATTATCACAATCAAGTAATTGACAAGCCAATTTATGTTTTCAATGTGTCATTCTCCACCGCTTTTGCCCTAACCCTGGAATACCCCCTCTAGGGTTTCTCTATTGCCATTGACTTAAGGCCACCTTTCAATCCCAAGCTTGGTGCCTGGGGTCACCCTTCATGGTGCCCTTTAGTCATGCAATATCATAGGCCACCTTCTCAATCCCAAGCTTGGTGCCTGGGGTCACCTCTCATGGTGCCCATTGGTCTTCCATTTCGGGCTTGACCTTTTTGCATCATCCATCAGGGTGGCATGCAGGTGCGAGACTACACACTTATTTTACAATTGTGATAATCATAGTGACTTTATAATTTACAAGTATGAACATCCAACTGATGAGTTGCATTCAATGCGATGAATCATCCAAGAAACTCTTCGGGAAACTAATGTGATTAACCATAATTAACCACATACATGTCAGGCTGATTTGAGACAGAATAATCCAATCAATTAAGAAATCCAAATAGGCAAGCAAGCACACAATGAGATCCTGGAATATGATACAATTTCATATTATTGATCATGCCATCAAGATCTATTAAACCTAGCTCGCTTCCTAGGGTTTCTAGTCCACTTTTAGGTTTTCCATTGCAATTAGGGTTTCTCTTCATTTATACTATTTTAAACCCTACAATTTCCCACAAACCCTTAATTATCTCATCTATTCTTCACGAAAGATATTAAGGTTACCGTTTAACAACATATAACCTTAATTTAGATAAAATGCACAATTAAACATCACTTAAGTCCATCATACTCTTTTACATTAAAACTATCATTTTTGTCTTTTTAATTCATGACAAGATCATTAATTAAGACAAATTATCAGCTTTGGTTCCTTCCGGATTAACAACTCATAGTTCATTATGATCGAATTGAATTTATCATTAATTCCACCTTTATCCATTAAAAAACCCTAATTTCCATATTAAGGGTATTTATCCACAATTAGGAACTTTTATACTCAAAATAGCTTAGAATTATCATATCTCAGCTTTATTCATGAATTTGAACAACTAAAGCCATTAAGAGTCACAATGACTAATCATTAGGGTTTCACGGCACATTAAAGCTCGTTTATGTACCCGGAAGTCTAAATTAAACCAATTACATGAAAAGTTCATCCTTTTTGTTCTTAATGTACCTTTTTTATAATTAACAGGCTAATATAAACTTTAATCATCCATAAAACCCTTTCTAATACATTAATCATCAAAGATTAGGGGTTTTCATTGAATAAACCATTAAAGATAGCATCTTTATATACTTTTTGAATTGCAGTCAGAAAAAGGCTTCAATTATATTTTTATTACATTCCTCGTGTTCTTTTGAGCAAAATTCATATGTTATGCACATCCATCCGAGCTACCATTAATTAGATATGAATTTTGCGAGGATTTACTTACTTGAGCCAATCAGAGGCTGACACGTCGGCCCACTCATGCAACGTTGTCAATTTGGAAACATAACCAAAAGATGAATCTGCCCCCGCGTAAGTGAGTGGCGCTTCAACCTGCGGAAGGGCAAAATGGTCCAACATGACCTTAGGTCGTCTTCTACCTTTGGCACCCGACCTGGCCGCCGACGGCTGGCTTCCCGTAGTCCACCCTTCCTTCCTGGGACTCGAGAACCGCTGCTAGCTGCAACCCTGGCTCCGCCGCACCCTGGTGCACGCGGTGCACCTCCAAGTTGCGGCCAAGTCGGTCATTCCCAAGCATGAGAAGCCTGTGACCACTGCCGCAATTGCAGCAGGTTTTGCAGATCTCCAGCAGGAGCTGTGCAAAGATGAGGGTGTTGGGATGTTAGCCGATCAGTCCTGTGTTGTTGTGGAAACTTCCTGCCTCCAACAAGGCCACAAACAACCCCTCCTTGCTCCAGGGATAGGTCTATATCCTCTTGGTTAGGGTTTGGACGAAGAAGAAGAAGAAAGGAGAGGGTTGCATGGTATTCTCTTAAACTCAAGCCAAAGGCTCTACCCCTTATATAAGGGAGGGTATCCATGCCCTAAAATGTTCATCCAAGAGGAAACAAGTCCCTTTCCTAATACGAAAACAATTTTCCTTAATTAAGAAGCAATCTTCTCTCTCTTCCTTATCTCTTTAGATAACTATATTCTTTGTTCTTTAGATATTAGGATTTCGAAAATTACCTATTTTACTCTCTTTGTACTTGCCTTTTAATCCATAGGCCACTAAATTCTTATTTCTTAAAACAAATAATATCTCTTTTTGATAATATCAAAAAGTCATTAATGATGTATCACATTATCTTCTTGTTTTGTTAATATTTGCCGTTTCTTTTTATTTTTCCCCATTGGGGCTCCTTGGGACCCAAGAAACTCTAATATTTTGAAATCCTTTTTAGTGAACACTCATTATCCTTCTAGATGCATCTATGTCCATTATTTCTCATTATCTTGCTTATTTCTTTATTAAAATATCTCTTTTCAAGGATTTCTCTTTATCTTTCTTTTTATTTTCCTCATTGTCATTCCTTTTAACATTAGGAATCCTTTGGATACGAAAATTCACCAAGGATAACTCAATTATACCTCTTTCCACTTATTTTCCACATTTTATCATTGTTTTCAATTTCTATCTTAATAAAGAAATATTTAATTGATCTTTTCTTTTCTTGTTGCATTATCTTTTCAACTTTGGACTCCTTGGAACCCAAAGAACCCAAGAGGCACGAAATCCAACTTTGGATTATATTCTTTTGCCTTCTAAAGGTTTCTACATTTCCCTTTCCTCCAAATCTCAACTATTCATTTACTAATTGAATTTCCTTGTTATTGGGCCCAATAGCCAATAAATCCCACAAATCAATCAACAAGGCTATTGTAAACGAAATCCTTCTAATCAAAACAAATTATATCATTATTTGTCCATAAATATTTAATAGGAGAAATTACATTTCTCACCAAAAGAACCCAAAAATTGGGGTTGTAACATCCTTCCCCTCTTATAGGAATTTTGCCCTCAAAATTCCACCAGGCACACAAACAACATGATAAGCCTTTCCTATGTCCATCATGGATCCCATGTGGCCTCACCCTTTCCATGGTGCTTCCTAAGAACCTTCATCATCTCATATTCTTCCATCTGAGTTCTTTATTACCTTGGTATACCGTACCCTCATAGGTGACTCAGGACATTTCAACCTCTCATAAAGCGGAATTGGTTCATTGCTCAGCACATGGCTTGGGTACCTCACATAGTGCACTAGATCGGACTCATGGAACACATTATGCAACATGTTATCCTAAGGGGTAAGGCTATACACAACCATCTCCACCAATCCATCCCAAATGGACCCATATATCGGGAACTCAACTTTCTCAACTGTAACTTAGAGGGGTCAGATTTTCACATCACATACTCTCCCACAATGAATTGCATGTCAATCTACTTTGCATTATATCACAACTCATGTTGCCCCTGGGCTCTCTCGCAGCCATTGCATGATCAAAGTGACTTCATCTGCACACACTATGGTTCTTTTCTGACCTTTGCGAAGCCCCTTCACCAACATCATCTCAATGAAGTGGTACCCGACACAACCTCCCTTGCAGAGCTTCTTTACATCCCGATACTGGCTATGGTGGTTATTATCACATCTTACAGAGGACAAGATCTGTCTCTATGTATCACCGTGAACAAGCACACATGCTCTCATCAGACCCTCTAGTCTGGACTATACTAACCATTAGTTAGGGGTGATAAACTGTACTAGCATTGAGTTCTTCATGTATCTACATCCACCTTATGGAAGTGAATCTTTAGATTATACTCAAGAACCTTTGAACTCGCATCATGGTGTAGTTGAACTATCTCTCTTACATATGTAGTTCAACTAGATATGTCCCATGACAATATCCTTTCTTTCTTGTGTCATCTAGGTAAGGCGATCTACCAAAACCCATTTTGCAATTTGACCTTCCGTGGTCTAGGGGAGACTTACCACAACATCCATAGTGATCAACTCCCATTCCCTCTCGGGGACTCTTTATCCTCTATATCACTACACTGGGTTACTGGTGTTTGTCCTTCACCTCTTAACATGCATGGCGACGAGCAACTTGCATCTTTTTACACTTTTCATCTTAGGCATCAAACGTACTACTGTAACTTACTATCTTAGTGGTACCACAGTGTATGATGAACTTAAGTCATGATCTCCTATACGTTATGATTTCTCAGAAACCCTAAACCACTCTCATCAGGGTTTTATCACCTTCCTATCCAAAGAAGTACATCTGAGGTTCTACAACCATCCTTTTATCATGATAAGCCCTAGGATGGCTAGCTAAGAAACCACTAACTCGATCAACGATCTCATTACATCTGTGTTTTAACCAAACATATCTCCTTTTTCAAACGTAGGGCTAACCTAACAACCTCTTCTAGCCTCTAGCTAAACTAAGCAACTGCATCTCAACTAGGGCATCAATTACCACTTCACATCCTTAGGTGATAGGAAATATTGAAGACATACACCTTCACTTATTATCTCAGCTCAAACTCTAAGTCTATCTTCATCAAGAATACTCTGAGCTCATCTTCTTGGTTATCAAACTCAACCTTGTATCACTTGCAAATTCCACATAGCTCATGCTAAAACATCCTCACAAGATGATTACCTTAATTCTCTTGAGGTTTATAAACCATCTACACATCGTTTACTCCACAAGGGTATGTTATCATCTCTGTCCTCATACCTCATAGAAACGTTCCAACTCACATCATCTTTATCCTTGGTGTATGGCATGTGTACTGTCCTATCTCTCACTCCCATAATGAGAGGAAATAAGCATTTGGCAGCTGTCCAAACACAAAGTTCTTCCTATTCCAAGAGTAGAGATGGTACATCCCACCTTGCCAGTACACCTACAAATTTAAGTTGAAACGTGCAACATATGTCTTTATATCACGATCATCTCGATATCAAAGATACTTCCATGTAGAACTGGTCTCGAACCTACTTGGGTCCACACACAATCCTTCATCATATCCTCTACATCTGTAGGGTGACAACACTTTTGGGGTCACCCCTCTTCCCTTATGCATCCAGAGAGTGCCCTACACATATGTCCTTTGGGTCCCATGAGTTTAGGAAGGTGATCAATCTCCTAACCCATGGCCCTCGGACAATGATAGCTGTTACCTCCCGACCCTATGGTCATGTGCAACTAGGGAATCAGACAACTCCTACTTCCATCGGTCTTATTCCTTCCTGACCCTAGGATAGACTTAAGATTCTATTATATTACATGTCCAACTTAGAACCTTACCCAAACCTTCATCATCTCTCTCTGCATTCATGGGCTGACTTTCATCCTTTTATATGGGTCATGGCGACCTGCCTACCTTGGTCAGGCCCCATACCGGTTACCTCCATGGTAACACATCCACACACCCTTAGAGATGGTTATCTATGGGTCTACATGTTCATTCTCTTATCATGTACTCTTCACTTAGCTTCTCAAGATTTTATGAGACCTCCTTAGGTTTCCCCAAAACCTACAAAACTGGTATACACCCTACCAAAGGGTCCCTCTGCTAAGATGGGAGGAAACTACATCTTAATAACAAAGTTCACAAACGCCCTTATGTCTAGGGTTTACATCCACATGGGCATGCTTAGCCCTAGAAAGCTACTAAGGCACAAGAAGACCTCCTACTAAACCATGCTAGGTCATACTTGTTCTCGTTCCTCAACATTGGACCAAGCACATACCTTCCCATGTCACCAACTTAGCTGTGAGGGGTTCATCAAACATACCTTAAACTTAAGGGGTTTCCCTTTCCTCTAAACATGAGGAGTGTCATGCTCAAATCTATAGAAACTCAAATCTCATCATGAGCATCAGGTACACCACTTCCCCTCTTAGGCCTAGGAACCCTAGGTTCACTTAGATGTCCAACTGCATGCTCAACCTTTAACCAAGAACCAAGCATGTCCAAGGTATGCCATGCGCTTCCCATGATCCTTTTATTTGAACAACACTTCAGAGTGGAGTCCTCCTCAAGGACAACCAACAAGGTACAAGGCCTCACAACTTGCTACTAAACCTCTTCATGGTCTTAAGGAACTCTTTTGCTTAACTCTGAAGGTAAACACATATACCATAGGCACATAGGTACCAGCAACCTCATCCTCTCTTTAGGGTTTGGTTCCTCTAAAGGCAACTAAGATACCATTAACCTCCAGGGATCATGCATGAGACAAGCACAACCATTCACTTAGGTCGCATCATCCTCAACTCCCCAATGTTCCTCATATCTTAGAGTCTAAGCTTCCAACCTTCTTGCTTCGGTCCGGCTCTCTCTCTCTCTCTGTCTTGAGAGCTAATCCTACAACCAGCCTCACAAGCATACCCCTACCCGAGTGAAGCCTATGTTCAACTTATGTTTGCTCAATATTATTCATAGTTTTTAATTCTTATCTCGTAAGCTATCTATCATACTATCCTGGCGAGGGTTTCGACCTACTGCCCGCACTACTGACGTACTCTGGGTGCATACTATGACCTACTTGCATAAGCCCATAGGTTTTCTATAGGTCCTTCTCTAACCTCACCATTGAAGGAACTATCCTTCTCTCTAACATGCACAACATTTTCCTAGGGTTGGGTTGCCAAAGGTGCTAGGTCAACCAACCTCTCATGGCTCATACGAGCATCCAAAAGCATGTTCACCCACCTGGTCTATCATGACATCATGTCATCATGCCATCTCTCTCTCTAAACACCACTTAGGGTTAGGGTTAGCATCATCCTCAAAGGATGTGCCAGGTCTCTACTTATGATGGAGGTCTCTACTTCCAAGACTAATTTTCTCTACTCATCCTCCTAACAAGAAGGTCTAGCCTCAGGTCTCTCCTGAAGGCAATGACAACTCATATGACCTAAGCATGTATCTATTCTTTAGTTTACGCTTAAACTATTAAGCTTATGTCCATGACATCTTATTTACATGGTTTTCATTACTTTGGTGGAGGATTCCTTAAACCTTATTAACCTTACCCATCCCTCAAGAGGGTGAGGAAAAGAGAGAAAAACCTAATCCTTAAGGTCCTTAACAACATTTGAGTTGAGAAGCGATGGACAAGATGAGAGAGTCCTAAAGGTATCTTATTTCGAGTCAGATCCTAAGACATCGGCCAGGAAGTCACACTAATCTGGGAGTCCTCATATTCCGACTAGCGGTGCGGAGGAAAATCTTGCCAGCCCCTGGATGTGATCCTTTTCTAGACACCTCTGTCTTTCGGAAAATCCTCTAATAACTCCCTCGATTCTATGGAATTTGTAAAATTTAATAATTATTAAAGATTAAATGAGGAACCTATACTCTGATTCCAAATGTAACGACCCCGCCTCCCGGTAACCCCCGATTAAGGGAGTCTAAGAGGTCAGAGCCATTATCCCAATTAACAAGATCTAAGGTTCGACAAATAATAAATAACAATTATCAAATTCTACCAACTAAACTGAAATGTTGTAATAAAACAAAACTTTGCATACCTTTTTCAAAAACTTGGATATCTACTTCTATCTACATCTGGATCCTATTCTAAGTAATCCTCCTTTGTACTTTAACTCTTATTTTACTCCACATATGCCACTATACTATTTGTCCTTTTCAAACATGTACCTAAAATGCCGACAAACAAACCGTCGGTCAGCAAAATTGAATATGTCGGTATGTGGGGACAACCAAAATTTCACAAATATGGCTAACAATCTAATTATCATAATCAAGTAATTAACAACCAATTTACATTTTCAATGTGTCATTCTCCATCGCTTTTGCCCTAACCCTGGAATACTCCCTCTAGGGTTTCTCTTTTGCCATTGACTTAAGGCCACCTTCTCAATCCCGAGCTTGGTGCCTAGGGTCACCCTTCATGGTGTCCTTTAGTCATGTAATATCATAGGACACCTTCTCAATCCCAAGCTTGGTGCCTGGGGTCACCTCTCATGATGCCCATTGGTCTTCCCTCCTGGGCTTGACCTTTTTGCATCATCCATCAAGGTGGCATGTAGGTGCGAGAATACACACTTATTTTACAATTGTGATAATCATAGTGACTTTATAATTTGCATGTATGAACATCCAACTGATGAGTTGCATTCAATGTGATGAATCATCCGATAAACTCTTTGGGAAACATACGCAATTAACCATAATTAACCACATACCTGTCAGGCTGATTTGAGACAGAATAATCCAATCAATCAATAAATCCAAATAGGCAAGCAAGCACACAATGAGATCCTGAAATATGCATACAATTTTCTATTATTGATCATGCCATCAAGATCTATTAAACCAATCTTGCTTCCTAGGGTTTATAGTCCACTTTTAGGGTTTCCATTGCAATTAGGGTTTCTCTTCATTTATACTATTTTAAACCCTACAATTTCCCACAAACCCTTAATTATCTCATCTATTCTTCACGAAAGATATTAAAGTTACCGTTTAACAACATATAACCTTAATTCGGATAAAAGGCACAATCAAACATCAATTAAGTCCATCATACTCTTTTACATTAAAATTATCATTTTTGTCTTTTTAATTCATGACAAGCGCATTGAGCCCAATTATCATCTTTGGTTCCTTCCGGATTAACAACTCTTAGTTCATTATGATCAAACTCTATTTATCATTAATTCCACCTTTATCCATTAGAAAACCCTAATTTCCATATTAAGGGTATTTATCCCCAATTAGGAACTTTTATACTCAAAATATCTTAGAATTATCATATCTCAGCTTTATTCATGAATTTGAACAATTAAAGAATTTAGAGTCACAATGACTAATCATTAGGATTTCAAGGCCCATTAAAGCTCGTTTATGTAAAAGGAACTCTAAATTAAACCAATTACGTGCAAAGGTCATCCTTATTGTTCTTAATGTACCTTTTTATAATTAACCGGCTAATATCAACTTTAATCATCCATAAAACCCTTTCTAATACATTAATCATCAAAGATTAGGGGTTTTCATTGATTAAACCATTAAAGATAGCATCTTTATATACTTTTTGAATTGCAATAAGAAAAAGGCTTCAATTATATTTTTATTACATTCCTCATGTTCTTTTGAGAAAAAATCATATATTATGCACATCCATCCGAGCTACCGTTAATTAGATATGGATTTTGCAAGGATTTACTTACTCGAGCCAATCAGAGGCTGACACGTCGGCCCACTCATGCAACATAGCCGATTTGGAAACATAACCAAAAGATGAATCTACCCCCGTGTAAGTGAGTGGCGCTTCAGCCTGTGGAGGGGCAAAATGGTCCAATGCAACCTTAGGTCGTCTTCTACCTTTGGCACCCGACCTGGCCGCCGACGGCTGGCTTCCCGCGGTCTGCCCTTCCTTCCTGGGGCTCGAGGATCATTGCTAGTTGCAGCCCTGGCTCCACCGCACCCTGGTACAAGTGAGGCACCTCCAAGTTGCGGCCAAGTCGGTCGTTCCCTAGCATGAGAAGCCTGCGACTGCTGCCACAATTGCAGCAGGTTTTGTAGATCTCCGGCAGGAGTTGCACGAAGACAAGGGTGTTGGGATGGTAGCCGATCAGTCATGCGTTGTTGTGGAAAGTTCCTGCCTCCAAGAAGGCCACAGGCAACCCCTCGTTGCTCCAGGGATATGGCTATATCCTCTTGGTTAGGTTTTGGATGAAGAACAAGAAGAAAAGAGAGGGTTGCATGGGATTCTCTTAAACTCAAGCCAAAGGCTCTACCCCTTATATAGGGGAGGGTATCCACGCCCCAAAATGTTCATCCAAGAGGAAACAAGTCCCTTTCCTAATAGGAAATTTTTTTTCTTAATTAAGAAGCAATCTTCTCTCTCTTCCTTATCTCTTTAGATAACTGTATTCTTTGTTCTTTTGATATTAGGATTTCAAAAATTACCTCTTTTACTCTCTTTGTACTTGCCTTTTAATCCATAGGCCAGGAAATTCTTATTTATTAAAGCAAATAATATCTCTTTTTGATAATATCAAAAAGTCATTAATGATGTATCACATTATCCTCTTGTTTTTTTATTATTTGCCATTTCTTTTTCCCCATTGGGGCTCCTTGGGCCCCAAGAAACTCTAATATTTCGAAATCCTTTTTAGTGGACACTCATTATCCTTCTAGATGCATCTATGTCCATTATTTCTCATTATCTTGCTTATTTCTTTATTAAAATATCTCTTTTCAAGAATTTCTCTTTATCTTTCTTTTTATTTTCCTCATTGTCATTCCTTCTAACATTAGGAATCCTTTGGATACGAAAATCCACCAAGGATAACTCAATTATACCTCTTTCAACTTATTTTCCACATTTTATCATTGTTTTCAATTTCTTTCTTAATAAAGAAATATTTAATTGATATTTTCTTTTCTTGTTGCATTATCTTTGCAACTTTGGACTCCTTGGAACCCAAGGAACCCAAGAGGCATGAAATCCAACATTGGATTATATTCTTTTTCCTTCTAGAGGTTTCTACATTTTCCTTTCCTCCAAATCTTAATTATTCATTTACTAATTGAATTTCTTTGTTATTTGCCCCAATAGCCAATAAAGCCCACAAATCAATAAACACAGCTATTGTAAACGAAATCCTTCTAATAAAAAAAAATTATATCATTATTTGTCCAAAAATATTTAATAGGAGAAATTACATTTCTCACCAAAAGAATCCAAAAATTGGGGTTGTAACAAGATGACATAGTGATCGACTCCCATTCCCTCTCGGGGACACTTTATCCTCTATATCACTCTACTGGGTTATTGGTGTTTGTCCTTCACCTCTTGACATGCATGGTGATGAGCCACATGCATCTTTACACACTTTTCATCTTAGGCATCAAAAGTACTACTGTAACTTACTATCTTAGTAGTACCACAGTGTACGATGAACTTAAATCATGATCTCCTATACGTTATGATTCCTTAGAAACCCTAAACCACTCTCATCAGGATTTTATCACCTTCCTATCCAAAGAATTTCATATGAGGTTCTACAACCATCCTTTTATCATGATAAGCCCTAGGCTGGCTAGCTAAGAAACCACTAACTCGATCAACGATCTCGTTACATCTGTGTGTTAGCCAAACATATCTCCTTTTTCAAACTTAGGGCTAACCCAACAACCTCTTCTAGCCTCTAGCTAAACTAAGCAGTTGTATCTCAACCAGGGCATCCATTACCACTTCACATCCTTAGGTGATAGGAAATATTGAAGACATACACCTTCACTTATAATCTCAGCTCAAACTCTAAGTCTATCTTCATCAAGAATACTCTGAGCTCATCTTCTTGGTTATCAAACTCAACCTTGTATCACTTGCAAATTCCACATAGCTCATGTTAAAACATCCTCACAAGATGATTACCTTAATTCTCTTGAGGTTTATAAACCATCTACACATCGTTTACTCCACAAGGGTATGTTATCATCTCTGTCCTCATACCTCATAGCAACGTTCCAACTCACATCATCTTTATCCTTGGTGTATGGCATGCGTACTGTCCTATCTCTCACTCCCATAACAAGAGGAAATAAGCATTTGGCAGCCGTCCAAACACAAAGTTCTTCCTGTTCCAAGAGTAGAGATGGTACATCCCACCTTGCCAGTACACCTACAAATTTAAGTTGAAATGTGCAACTTATGTCTCTATATCACGATCATCTCAATATCAAAGTTACTTCCATGTAGAACTGGTCTCGAACCTACTTGGGTCCACACACAATCCTTCATCATCTCCTCTAGGTATGTAGGGTGTCGGCACTTTTGGGGTCATCCCTCTTCCCTTATGCATCCAGAGAGTGCCCTACTCATCTACCCTTCGGGTCCCATGAGTTCAGGAAGGTGATCAATCTCCTAACCCATGGCCCTCAGACAATGATAGCTGTTACCTCCCGACCCTATGGTCATGTGCAACTAGGGAATCAGACAACTCCTACTTCCATCGGTCTTATCCCTTCCTGACCCTAGGATAGACTTAGGTTTCTATTATAGTACATGTCCAACTTAGAACCTTACCCAAGCCTTCATCATCTCTCTCTGCATTCATGGGCTGACTTTCATCCTTTTATAAGGGTCATGCCGACCTGCCTACCTTGGTCAGGCCCCATACCAGTTATGTAAGGACCCTGACCTTCGTTTAGGGTTTACCCTGTTTGTTTTGCTTAACCTTGATGCTTTGATGCTTGCTAATCACCTTTAGTGGTGATTAGGGTTTGGTTGTGCTTTGTTAAGATCTGGAGGGGCTACTTGCAAATAACCCAAGTCTGGGGTTTTATGGGCAAGTTTGCCACCTTGTGAGGTGTTCCTCTCTCTTTGCTTCCTCTAGGGTTGAGAGGAAGGCTTGGGCGTGGTTTGAGTTCTTTTGGGCCTGGTTGAGCTTGTTTGGGCCTTGAGGTGCCTTGTTTTGGCTTGGTTGAGCCTTGTGTCGCCCAAGAGATGTTTGTGTCGCCCAAGAGGGTGAGTGTATCGACCTAGGAGTGTTTGTGTCGGCCAACATGGATGTGTGTCGCCCATGGTTCCTTGTTGTGTCGCCCATGGTGTTTGACCTAGCTTTGACCTCGTTTGTGTCACCACTAGTGGATACTTGGAGCTTGATGCATGCATGTGGCAATGACCTTGGACATGTGTTTTGGGCTTGCTAGAGTGGTGGCTTGAGCTCTAGGACAAGTGTCCTTAGGTGGAAGACACCTTGTCTTGCTCTACCTTGTTTTCTCCTCCCTTCCCTTCTATATATGCGTTTCCCTTTCTTTGCAAAGGATCCCTTTAGCTCTTTAGTCTCCCTCTCCTTGTTGTGCACGACACAACTCTCTTCCTTGCTTGTGGTGGCCGATACCCCCCCCCCCCCCCTGAAGGAGCAAGTGGTGGCTGACATCCCTTGGAGTTCTTCTTCTTCTTTGGAGCTTGGAGCTTGCTTAAGGTAGGTTGCATAACTCCTAACCCTATCTACACTACTCTCTTTTCATGTTCTTATATGTTGCTAACTTTGTTTCTTGCTTAGTATCCTTGTTGGCCGATCCTTGGGGTTTAGAGTCTCTTGGTGAGCAATACTCCTCTCTCTCCTTGGTCTAGAGGAGTGAGTTTAAGCTTCTAGTATCATGAGCAACACCCCTCTTTCTCTTAGTCGATTGAGGTGAGCTTGTGTTCTAGTTGCTTGAGCAACACTCTCCTCTCACCATGGACTTGAAGGGTGAGCTTGGTTGTTGTGGACCTTGTTTAGGGTGTTCTTGTGTTGCCCGATGGGTGATAGGTGGTGTGCAAGACCCCTCTTTCTTAATTCATTGAGGTGAGCCATCTCCTTGACCCTCTAGGGTTTCGGGTGGGGAGGAAGACGACAACCTTGTGAGATGCACCTTGGACGATATGAGTTTAAGGGAGGTGCCGCCCGACAGTCCTCTTAACCTACCCCCTTTGGACGATATGCTTGGGAGGTGGTGGATGACACCATGTCTTTGTGACGGGCATCACACCTTCCTTTCCTTGTGTCGGCCGATAAGCCTGCCTTAGTTGGTTGCACGATAGGTCTCTTAGACCTTGCCCTTGTGACGGCCGTTTGGCCCTTGGTTGGTTAGTTGGTCAGTAGCCTTTTCTGGTTGTTTGAGCTTGTATACCAGACTTAGAAGTGGCTAGTTGTTGTTATGCCCTACTGAACAGAGTGTTGATAGTTGGCCTGCTGTGGGTGTTGCACCCTGAAGCCTGACGGGCGTCATCCTAAGTTCTGTGAGTGTCGACCGACAGCCCATGACGGGCGTTGCGTTTTACCTTGATGCCCGACACCCCGTTGCATGTCACGTTTCTTTGCTTAGCTTCTAACACAGCGTTGTGAGTCACATGCTTGGCCGTTATGTGTTGACCGACAGGTGCTGGGTGATAGGGTGAGTACCCTACCCGATACACCCTATAGTGAGGGCATGCTGCCCGACACATCTTTTGGTGAGAAGTTCTTGGTGTTGTTAGCGAGGGTTCTGCCCCCATATAAATCGTTTTACTCGATGAGAATTATTATAGTAACACTTGTTTATGTAAAACACATATCTTTACACATGAATGTGACCCTCTTGATTCTCTGTATTATACTAAAGAGAATGATAGGCACGTAATATGGTTTGCTTAAAGATATGATCATAAGTTGATGCATGGTTAAGGAAGCATATCTAACCATTGATGTAACCTTATGTGATAGCATGACCATTCTATGATTATTGTACACTAACCATGCAGGTGAGGCCTAGCTAAGAAAAATGGCTATAAGGTATATGTGATGAATAACACTACTTTGATAGTCACTCTTGATGCTGAGATAACATGTATAATGTGATTCCTATTCCATGATGATGATGATGTAAGCCTGCACTATGTGATGAGGGATTGAGATCCCATGGTCTGTGATGATCCTTGAGATTGATCTAGTTTGATTGGCAAGAGGCCAAGTGCTAACATGTGATGTGGGATCCTTGTGATGGATCAGTATGATGTGAATTGTAGTAAAAGCAACTGTTGAGTTTTATATTGTTTACTTCTGTTATTATTGCATGTTATACAACTTGGTTGAATCTTGCAATCCATATAAAAGATACTAATTAATCACAGTGGAATATATCATGTAGTTGCCCTGGCCATAGATCCATCATCGTCAGGAATTGGTGACGGTGAAACGGGTTCTCCTACGGGTTAACCCGGAGTGCATATTGTTGAATATGCGAGGTTGCTCCTAGCCTAAAGTGAGGAGGTAAGAGTGCAACTTCGGTTGTAGACTCAAGGGTGTGGGTTCAGGCCCGTAGCCCAACTATGATAAGAGCATGGTGAATAGGCCCATGGCTCAGGATATGTGATATGAGGAGCATGAATGCGTTCATGGCTCAGAGCACGGTGAACATGACCGTGGCTCAGTTTCATTAGCGCCGAGACCTGTACCAAGGCGGGCTAGGAAGAGGGTGCCTTGTTGTGTCGCCCATGGTGTTTGACCTAGCTTTGATCTCGTTTGTGTCACCACTAGTGGACACTTGGAGCTTGATGCATGCATGTGGCAATGACCTTGGACATGTGTTTAGGGCTTGCTAGAGTGGTGGCTTGAGCTCTAGGACAAGTGTCCTTAGGTGGACGACACCTTGTCTTGCTCTACCTTGTTTTCTCCTCCCTTCCCTTCTATATATGCGTTTCCCTTTCTTTGCAAAGGATCCCTTTAGCTCTTTAGTCTCCCTCTCCTTGTTGTGCATGACACAACTCTCTTCCTTGCTTGTGGTGGCCGATACCCCCCCCCCCCTGAAGGAGCAAGTGGTGGCCGACATCCCTTGGAGTTCTTCTTCTTCTTTGGATCTTGGATCTTGCTTAAGGCGGGTTGCATAACTCCTAACCCTATATATACTACTCTCTTTTCATGTTCTTATATGTTGCTAGCTTTATTTCTTGCTTAGTATCCTTATTGGCCGATCCTTAGGGTTTAGAGTCTCTTGGTGAGCAATACTCCTCTCTCTCCTTGGTCTAGAGGAGTGAGTTTAAGCTTCTAGTATCATGAGCAACACCCCTCTTTTTCTTAGTCGATTGAGGTGAGCTTGTGTTCTAGTTGCTTGAGCAACACTCTCCTCTCACCATGGACTTGAAGGGTGAGCTTGGTTGTTGTGGACCTTGTTTAGGGTGTTCTTGTGTTGCCCGATGGGTGATAGGTGGTGTGCAAGACCCCTCCTTCTTAATTGATTGAGGTGAGCCATCTCCTTGACCCTCTAGGGTTTCAGGTGTCCTTGTGCTTGAGGAAGATGACAACCTTGTGAGATGCACCTTGGACGATATGAGTTTAAGTGAGGTGCCGCCCGACAATCCTCTTAACCTACCCCCTTTGGACGATATGCTTGGGAGGTGGTGGACGACACCATGTCTTTGTGACGGGCGTCACACCTTCCTTGCCTTGTGTCGGCCGATAAGCCTGGCTTTGTTGGTTGCATGATAGGTTTCTTAGACCTTGCCCTTGTGACGGCCGTTTGGCCCTTGGTTGGTTAGTTGGTCAGTAGCCTTTTCTGGTTGTTTGAGCTTGTATACCAAACTTAGAAGTGGCTGGTTGTTGTTATGACCTGCTAAACAGAGTGTTGATAGTTGGCCTGCTGTGGGTGTTGCACCCTGAACCCTGACGGGCGTCATCCTAAGTTCTGTGAGTGTCGACTGACAGCCCATGACAGACGTTGTGTTTTACCTTGATGCCCGACACCCCATTGCATGTCACGTTTCTTTTCTTAGCTGCTAACACAGCGTTGCGCGTCACATGCTTGGCCGTTATGTGTTGACCGATAGGTGCTTGGAGATATGGTGAGTACCCTACCCGATACACCCTATAGTGAGGGCATGCTGCCCGACACAACTTTTGGTGAGAAGTTCTTGGTGTTGTTAGCGAGGGTTCTGCCCCCCATATAAATCATTTTACTCGATGAGAATTATTATAGTAACGCTTTTTTATGTAAAACGCATGTCTTTACACATGAATGTGACCCTCTTGATTCTCTGTATTATACTAAGGAGAATGATAGGCACGTAATATGGTTTGCTTAAAGATATGATCATAAGTTGATGCATGGTTAAGGAAGCATATGTAACCATTGATGTAACCTTATGTGATAGCATGACCATTCTATGATTATTGTACACTAACCATGCATGTGAGGCCTAGCCAAGAAAAATGGCTATAAGGTATATGTGATGAATAACACTACTTTGATAGTCACTCTTGATGCTGAGATAACATGTATAATGTGATTCCTATTCCATGATGATGATGATGATGTAAGACTTGAGAGGCAGGGGCACTATGTGATGAGGGATTGAGATCCCATGGTCTGTGATGATCCTTGAGATTGATCTAGTTTGATTGGAAAGAGGCCAAGTGCTAACATGTGATGTGGGATCCTTGTGATGGATCAATATGATGTGAATTGTAGTAAAAGAAACTGTTGAGTTTTATATTGTTTACTTCTGTTATTATTGCATGTTATACAACTTGGTTGAATCTTGCAATCCATATAAAAGATACTAATTAATCATAGTGGAATATATCATGTAGTTGCCCTGGCCATAGATCCATCATCGTCAGGAATTGGTGATGGTGAAATGGGTCCTCCTACGGGTTAACCCGGAGCACATATTGTTGAATATGCGAGGTTGCTCCTAGCCTAAAGTGAGGAGGTAAGAGTGCAACTTCGGTTGTAGACTCAAGGGTGTGGGTTCAGGCCCGTAGCCCAACTATGATAAGAGCATGGTGAATAGGCCCATGGCTCATTGATATGAGGAGCATGAATGCGTTCATGGCTCAGAGCACGGTGAACATGACCGTGGCTCAGTTTCATTAGCGCCGAGACTTGTACCAAGGTGGGCTAGGCAGAGGGTAGCCTGCGGGAGATGACCCTGTGGCTAAGACCACTTCAGCATGAGACTGCGATCCTGCTTGTGTTGTACTCATGAAATGACCATGAGGCAGAGAGGTCGTGGAGTCCGACTCTTCCATTGACCTTGTATGGCACCGACTTGGGTTTTGTAACCGAAGGTTGGATCTGAGCGGTACGACTCACTTCCTCAGGGCATAATAATAATAATATGTAATCCAGCCGAATAGTAATTGCTTGAGACAAACACGAAACATTGGTTGAGGCCTTGTTTGTGTAGTTAATCTTGTTATATCTTGTAGTTGCTTATATGTTTCTCATAAGTGGTAATATCTTATCTTGTTAATCATATTCCCTAGAGAAATGCTTGAGTACACCCGGTAAGCTTGTTAAGTATGAACAAATTTCCTTTATAACTGCTTTTGTTATACTTATTATCATCTAGCTGCTTTATATATATATCCGAGGTTTTGTAGTTTCGATGGGGAGTTATGTTTCTCGATGGGACAATGTTCAATTGTCTCACCCCGCTGGTTTTCAGGTGTTCGAGATAGACGTGGTGGTGGTCGCGGAGTTGCAGCCGAGCAACAAGAAGAGCAGTAGAAGGCAAGAGATGGATATGCTGCTGTTTTGGTTGTCCTGTAGTAGAGTCTAGAGTCATCCCTGTACAATCAGGTCCTTGGCGGTGTTTTGACGTTGTTTCACGATGTATAGTTGTTGATGTTTTGTATATGCTTCTGCTAGCCGGATATGGGCCTTTATATATGTATAAACAGGTGATGAACTCATGTGATGACAAGACAGCTGTTGCTCTAAGCTGTGGACAAGTTTCAAGGCTTGTATACGTTTATATAACCTATTTTCTTGTAGGATGTGGACTGGAATGTAATAGTTTCTCAGTTTTCGACAATCGGTTTTAATTAACCCGTGTTTTTGGTAATCTGTGGTTATGGTTAATTTCCGCACATTTTTGCGTAACACCTCTTTGTCTGTGTGATAGTGGGATGTGTTGCCACAAGTTACCTCCATGGTAACACATCCACACACCCTTAGAGATGGTTATCTATGGGTCTACATGTTCATTCTCTTATCATGTACTCTTCAATTAGCTTCTCAAGATTCTGTGAGACCTCCTTAGGTTTCCCCAAAACCTACAAAACTGGTATACACCCTACCAAAGGGTCCCTCTCCCAAGATGGGAGGAAACTACATCTTAATAAAAAAGCTCACAAGCGCCCTTATGTCTAGGGTTTACATCCACATGGGCATTCTTAGCCCTAGCAAGCTACTAAGGCACAAGAAGACATCCTACTAAACCATGCTAGGTCATACTTATTCTCGTTCCTCAACATTGGACCAAGCACATACCTTCCCATGTCACCAACTTAGCTGTGAGGGGTTCATCAAACATACCTTAAACTTAAGGGGTTTCCCTATCCTCTAAATATGAGGAGTGCCATGCTCAAATCTATAGAAACTCAAATCTCATCATGAGCATCAGGTACACCACTTCCCCTCTTAGGCCTAGGAACCCTAGGTTCACTTAGATGTTCAACTGCATGCTCAACCTTTAACCAAGAACCAAGCATGTCCTAGGTATGTCATGCTCTTCCCATGATCCTTTTATTTGAACAACACTTTAGATTGGAGTCCTCCTCAAGGACAACCAACATGGTACAAGGCCTCACAACTTGCTACTAAACCTCTTCATGGTCTTAAGGAACTCTTCTACATAACTCCGAAGGTAAACACCTATACCATAGGCACATAGGTACCAGCAACCTCATCCTCTCTTCAGGGTTTGGTTCCTCTAAAGACAACTAAGATACCATTAGCCTCCAGGGATCATGCATGAGACAAGCACAACCATTCACTTAGGTCACATCATCCTCAACTCCCCACTGTTCCTCATATCTTGGAGTCTAAGATTCCAACCTTCTTACTTGGGTCCTGCTCTCTCTCTATTGAGAGCTAATCCTACAACCAGCCTCACAAGCATACCCCTACCTGAGTGAACCCTATGTTCAACTTATGTTTTCTCAAGATTATTCATAGTTTTTTATTCTTATCTCGTAAGCTATCCATAATACTCTCTTGGTGAGGGTTTTGACCTACTGCCCACACTACTGACGTACTCTGGGTGCATACTATGCCCTACTTGCATAAGCCCATAGGTTTTCTATAGGTCCTTCTCTAACCTCATCAATGAAGGAACTATCCTTCTCTCTAACATGCACGACTCTTTCCCAGGGTTGGGTTGCCAAAGGTGCTAGATCAACCAACCTCTCATGGCTCATACGGGCATCCAAAATCATGTTCACCCACCTGGTCTATCATGACATCATGTCATCATGCCATATCTCTCTCTCTAACCACCACTTAGGGTTAGGGTTAGAATCATCCTCAAAGGATGTGCTAGGTCTCTACTTATGATGGAGGTCTCTACCTCCAAGACTAACTTTCTCTACTCATCCTCCTAACAAGAAGGTCTAGCCTTAGGTCTCTCCTGAGGGCAATGACAACTCATACAATCTAAGCATGTATCTATTCTTTAGTTTATGCTTAAAGTATTAAGCTTATGTCTATGACATCTTATTTACATGCTTTTCATTACTTTGGTGGAGGATTCCTTAAACCTTATTAACCTTACCCATCCTTCAAGAGGGTGAGGAAAAGAGAGAAAACCCTAATCCTCAAGGTCCTTAACAACATTTGAGTTGAGAAGGGATGAACAAGATGAGAGAGTCCTAAAGGTATCTTATTTCGAGTCAGATCCTAAGACATCGGCCAGGCAGTCACACTAATCTAGGAGTCCTCATATTCCAACTAGCGGTGCGGAGGAAAATCTTTCCAGCCCTTAGTCGTGATCCTTTTCTAGACACCTCTGTCTTTCGGAAAATCCTCTAATAACTCCCTCGGTTCTATGAAATTTGTAAAATTTAATAATTATTAAAGATTAAATGAGGAACCTATGCTCTGATGCCAAATGTAACGACCCCGCCTCCCGGTAACCCCTAATTAAGGGAGTCTAAGAGGTCAGAACCATTATCCCAATTAACAAGATCAAAGGTTCGATAAATAATCAATAACAATTATCAAATTCTACCAACTAAACTAAAAGGCTGTAATAAAATAAAACTTTGCATACCTTTTTCAAAAACTTGGATATCTACTTCTATACACATCTGGATCCTATTCTAACTAATCCTCCTTTGTACTTTAACTCTTATTTAACTCCACATATGCCACTTTACTATTTGTCCTTTTCAGACTTGTACCTGAAATGCCGACAAACAAACCATCGGTCAGCATAATTGAATATGCCGGTATGTGGGGACAACCAAAATTTCACAAATATGGCTAACAATCTAATTATCACAATCAAGTAATTAACAAGCCAATTTACGTTTTCAATGTTCCATTCTCCACCGCTTTTGCCCTAACCCTAGAATACCCCCTCTAGGGTTTCTCTTTTTCCATTGACTTAAGACCACCTTCTCAATCCCGAGCTTGGTGCCTAGGGTCACCCTTCATGGTGCCCTTTAGTCATGCAATATCATAGGCCACGTTCTCAATCCTGAGCTTGGTGCCTGGGGTCACCTCTCATGATGCCCATTGGTCTTCCCTCCTAGGCTTGACCTTTTTGCATCATCCATTAGGGTGGCATGTAGGTGCGAGAATACACACTTGATTTACAATTGTGATAATCATAGTGACTTTATAATTTGCAAGTATAAACATCCAACTGATGAGTTGCATTCAAAGCGATGAATCATCCGATAAACTCTTTGGGAAACTAATACGATTAACCATAATTAAGCACATACCTGTCAAGCTGATTTGATTCAGAATAATCCAATCAATCAAGAAATCCAAATAGGCAAGCAAGCACACAATGAGATCCTAAAATATGCATACAATTTCCTATTATTTATCATGCCGTCAAGATCTATTAAACCTAGCTTGCTTCCTAGGGTTTCTAGTCCACTTTTAGGGTTTCCATTGCAATTAGGGTTTCTCTTCATTTATACTATTTTAAACCCTACAATTTCCCACAAACCCTTAATTATCTCATCTATTCTTCACGAAAGATATAAAGGTTACCGTTTAACAACATATAACCTTAATTCGGATAAAAGGCACAACTAAACATCAATTAAGTCCATCATACTCTTTTACATTAAAACTATCATTTTTGTCTTTTTAATTCATGATAAGATCATTGAGCCCAATTATCATCTTTGGTTCCTTCCGGAATAACAACTCATAGTTCATTATGATCGAACTCTATTTATCATTAATTCTACCTTTATCCATTAGAAAACCCTAATTTCCATATTAAGGGTATTTATCCACAATTAGGAACTTTTATACTCAAAATATCTTAGAATTATCATATCTCAACTTTATTCATGAATTTGAACAATTAAAGCATTTAGAGTCACAATGACTAATCATTAGGGTTTCAAGGCCCATTAAAGATTTTTTATGTAAAAGGAACTCTAAATTAAACCAATTAAGTGCAAAGTTTATCCTTTTTGTTCTTAATGTACCTTATTATAATTAACATGCTATTATCAACTTTAATCATCCATAAAACCCTTTCTAATACATTAAGCATCAAAGATTAGGGTTTTTCATTGATTAAACCATTTGAGATAACATCTTTATATACTTTTTGAATTGCAATAAGAAAAAGGCTTCAATTATATTTTTATTACATTCCTCGTGTTCTTTTGAGCAAAATTCATATATTATGTGCATCCATCCGAGCTATCGTTAATCAGATATGGATTTTGCAAGGATTTACTTACTCGAGCCAATCAGAGGCTGACACGTCGGCCCACTCATGCAACGTTGCTGATTTGGAAACATAACCAAAAGATGAATCTACCCCCGCGTAAGTGAGTGGCGCTTCAGCCCGCGGAGGTGCAAAATGGTCCAATGCAACCTTAGGCCGTCTTCCACCTTTGGCACCCGACCTGGCCGCCGACGGCTGGCTTCCCACAGTCCGCCCTTCCTTCCCGGGGCTCGAGGATCGTTGCTAGATGCATCCCTAGCTCCGCCACACCCTGGTGCACGTGAGGCACCTCCAAGTTGCGGCCAAGTCGGTCGTTCCCAAGCATGAGAAGCCTGCGACCACTGCCGCAATTGCAGCAGGTTTTGTAGATCTCCGACAGGAGTTGTGTGAAGACGAGGGTGTTGGGATGGTAGCCGATCAGTCCTACGTTGTTGTGGAAACTTCCTGCCTCCAACAAGGCCACATGCAACCCCTCGTTGCTCCAGGGATATGGCTATATCCTCTTGGTTAGGGTTTGGATGAAGAAGAAGAAGAAAGGAGATGGTTGCGTGGGATTCTATTAAACTCAAGCCAAAGGCTCTACCCCTTATATAGGGAGGGTATCGACGCCCCAAAACGTTCATCCAAGAGGAAACAAGTCCCTTTCCTAATAGGAAAACAATTTTATTTAATTAAGAAGCAATCTTCTCTCTCTTCCTTATATCTTTAGATAACTGTATTCTTTGTTCTTTTGATATTAGGATTTCGAAAATTACCTCTTTTACTCTCTTTGTAATTGCCTTTTAATCCATAGTCCATGAAATTTTTATTTCTTAAAGAAAATAATATCTCTTTTTGATAATATCAAAAAGTCATTAATGATGTATCACATTATCCTCTTGTTTTGTTATTATTTTCCATTTCTTTTTCTTTTTCCCCATTGGGGCTCCTTGGCCCCAAGAAACTCTAATATTTCGAAATCCTTTTTAGTGGACACTCATTATCCTTCTAGATGCATCTATGTCCATTATTTCTCATTATCTTGCTTATTTCTTTATTAAAATATCTCTTTTCAAGGATTTCTCTTTATCTTTCTTTTTATTTTCCTCATTTTCATTCCTTTTAACATTAGGAATCCTTTGAATATGAAAATACACCAAGGATAACTCAATTATACCTCTTTCCACTTATTTTCCACATTTTATCATTGTTTTCAATTTCTTTCTTAATAAAGAAATATTTAATTGATCTTTTCTTTTCTTGTTGCATTATCTTTGCAACTTTGGACTCCTTGGAACCCAAGGAACCCAAGAGGCACGAAATCCAACTTTGGATTATATTATTTTTCCTTCTAGAGGTTTCTACATTTTCCTTTCCTCTAAATCTCATTTATTCATTTAGTAATTGAATTTCCTTATTATTGGCCCCAATAGCCAATAAAGCCCACAAATCAATCAACATGACTATTGTAAATGAAATCCTTCAAATCAAAACAAATTATATCATTATTTGTCCAAAAATCTTTAATAGGAGAAATAACATTTCTCACCAAAAGAACCCAAAAATTAGGACTACATTTGATGATGTCAAAGCATACCCAACGACATGTGATGAGAGCAGTGATTTTAGGTTTAAGAGTCACAATCACCACTTTCACTATGAGAGATGACTATGACCACCAACGATAGTTTCCATGTGTCACTCTCAAGGCGGGTCTGTCCGATACACCATTCTCTAACATGTATCGGTGTGCCTGGTTTGATATTTCCACATCATGAGTAATGAGATTATGTCATAAACCAACCCAAACTCTAGTCTTATGTGTTACTAGTGTCTATCTACCTTCCATAGTAACATTTGACTAGGGACATGAAAAGAATGTGCACACTCTTAACATTCGTACGATCTCATCCTCTAAGGCTAATACTTGAATACATACATCATTGAGTATTGCCATTCTTTAGACATTCATAATGTTTCCTCATTATCTCATAACTCAGTGAAACAGAATGAATTGGAAGCTTGCCTTTATTAGTATTAATCAAATCCTTTATGGTGTATGCCATGTCAATCATCACATGACTGGATCTTTGGGCATACCTTACTAATAGACTCCCACTTGCGCTTAGAGCCAATCACCCACAAATCTCATTATTAGGGATCTAAACATGTCCACCATGTTTCTACTGTGCAAGTGCTTAATCTAGCAAGTTAGAAACAATTTGCTATTAGTCTGTAAATTGCATGTTTCTTATCTCTTCACTTATAGATGAAACCACTATTCTATGGTATCTGATATTCCTTTCCTAGCAAGTAGCTCCATTGTTTTCACAGTATCACTACTGAGTCACAAATTGTTGGAACATCTATCAGTTCATCATATGAACCTTTAGATCCATATAGCATCACTACGTGTTCAAGATGACTGATGCTAATGATAGTTATAAATTATAGTCCTTTTGGTATTAACATTGTAAACATCCATCAAAACTCTTTCATACAAAGACCATTAAATGTTTGGGCATTGCCATACAAGATCATATTTTTTGAAAAAGAAACATTAATTTCTCACCTTATTGATATATCATCTTTGTCATACAATATGCTTTAAAGTAAATGTTTCCATTTGATGTCATAATGAAATAGCAATTTTATTAACTCTATTACATTCCCATTGGGATACAATAAATTTAAATATAGACTAAAGCTTCTGCAACACTTGCTCCACCTTGTCCATCTTTTCTCTTCCTGAAGGGTCTTACTTCTTGTCAGATCTTACACATTAGTATGTCAGATCTCTATTTGGTATCACATACCAAATTGAAAAAGTAATCAAATTTATATTATAGCATTTATACCTAAAGTGGAGGCCTCACTACCTTCCTTCTTCTTCTTTATTTCCTCTAACTAGAGTGGGTAATTTCTTTTCCAATGTCCAGGTTGGTGACAACATTGACAATCACCTCTTACTTTCTTTACTCCACCTTTTTCTTTGAGATCTAAAGCTTGGACTTCTGGCTAGCTTTGGAACTCTTCTTAGCTTTGCCTTTGCCTTTAGACTTTCCTTTTGTCTTGCTGATCATCATCACAAACTTGGGCTTGTCTTTATTCATTTGTGTCTCAGCTATTCTCAACATGCCCAACAACTCTGTCAGTGACTTGTCAAAGTCACTCATGTTGTAGTTCATGAAAAACTGACTATATGACTCTAGAAAGGACTATAGAATCACACCAGTGGCCAACTATCGGCCCAAGGGGAATCCCAATCTCTCTAGGTTCTTCACATACCCAATGAGCTTTAGTACATGAGGACCTACCAGATCTCCTTCTGCCATGTTGCATTTGAACAGTGCCTTGGAGACATCATATCTCTCCTGTCTTGCCTGAACTTATTATTTATTCTTGAGATGTGTGACCATCTCAATCACACCCATATTCTCAGGCTGCCTCTGCAACTCATAGTTTATGAGCATAGCATCAGACACTTGACATCCACAACGTCTTTAGTATGCTTCTTGTAAGCATCCCTGTCAGCCCTTGGTGCATTTTGAGGTGGTTCCTCTGGTTCTGGCATTTCCAGGACATAGAGTTTGAGCTCAGGAGTGAGAACAATTCTCAATTACCTAAACTAGTTATCGAAGTTTTTCCCAGTTAGTTTGTTCTTGTCAAGGACCAATCACGGAGAAAAGTGATTGTTGTTTGTTGCCATTTGTTCTATAAAAGATTTTTTTATTATCAAAAACTCATTTTTTGATTTGATTTGATTTGATTAAAATTTGGATGATCACAATTAGGTCTTTAATTCATTATCATTTTCATTATTTTGTTCAAACTGACAACCCTCAAGTATCAATTTGGAAAATTACAGTGAATAATTTTCTAATGAGCCAAGATCTTAAATAATTCAATTATTACCCATCCTACACCAACATCCATAATCCACTATTAAGATAGGCAATCATGCCAATTGCATCATATGCAACTCTTGGATAGATGATATGCACAAATCTTTGCCATAATCATCTGCATGCCTCTAGGCCCAGATGCTCTGAGAATCACTAGTTAAGCTTGGCCCAATAGCCAATATGATAATAATGCACTCCGCGGAAGCAAAACCTACATTATTACCATCAAACTTCCATAAGGTAGACAACGCACCATGCGGAGGCATAACCTACGCTTAGTCGAACAAGCTTTTAATGTGTATTGCTATTAGAAAGCATCTTAGATACATACATACATACATACATACATAAACACACACACACACACACACACACACACACACACACACACACACACATATATATATATATATATATATATATATATATATATATATATATATATATATATATATATATATATATATATATAGACACACACACATATATATACTGTATCCAATCACCACAAATATAGTACGTATCATATACATGCTATATCCCACAATGTAAACATTAAATATAAAAAAAGCGATGGTTATCTCCATGTCTACTTTCAATTCCTTGGATCCACAAGGAATTACTACCACCTAGGTCAATCATCACATCATATGTATGAACCTGTTGTTGGTGTATATCTGTGCATGCCAATCTGGGAAGATTGGTTCAACCCTTGAACCGATCATCTCACCTCTTGGTCGGTTGATTGGTCATCACAAACAGACGTTTGGCCTCCTATCTAACTGTTGTAAGGACTCCTTCCAAACACTAGTACAGAGCCGACCTTTAGTGTCAGTTATTTAAGGCCTTTGGCATCAGTTTGAAAGAGACACCCAAGTGGGTGCCGCTAAAAGTCAAAACATTCAACGTCGGTTTTAACACCGACACCATAACCCTTCCCGCCACCAAAAATGTGCTACAAAGGGCACTATAGGCGTCAGTTATTAAAATAAACCGACACTATATCCAGGGCAAAGACGTCGGCATTTCACAAAACCCGACACTATATAACCCTTCCTGCCACCAATAAAACGCACCAGCAAGGGCACCATAAGCACCGGTTTGTATATATAACCGACACTACATAGCCACATAGACGTCGGTTGTTTGCTAATAACAGACGTTGTATGTCTTTGTCGTCAGTTTTATACTAATAACTAATGCCTATTTTCTGATTTTTTTTTCTTATCATTTTGTAGGCTTGCTGTATGGTTGGTCAGCAGGATGCAGAACCTGCAGTTCAATTCTGAATTGCAGGTTTACAACATCCATTGATATCAGCCAACAACATGCCACAAACCTGCAAAATTAACAAGATGGACAACAATTTATGATCACACACATGTATAAGCACATTTAATTCATATTATTTTTCATCACACACATGTAGAAACCAGTAGTTCCATTTCAAATTTCCTCCATTTTCACACACATTTAGCAACCTGTAGTTCCATTAATTTCATCTCTTTTCACATTCAGATACATGTAGAAACATTCATGTATTGATCATCTTCACATTCACACATATGACAATTTAGAAAAATTCATTCACATTCACACAAAAATAATTATGATAACAAAGTTTAGAAATATCATTCTTTATTCATCATCATCATCATCATCATTATCACCATAAATATCCCAATTATATTTAAAAATTCTCACTACTTGTAGGGATTTTGCCCATTCTTCTCTTACATCATCTAATTCTTCCCTCGTATAGGGAGTATGTACATCTAATAACTTTCCACTTATAGTCAAGTCAGTTTTAAACACCTACAAAGAGAATGACGTATATATATAATTAATAATATATAATAAGATTGATATATTTCATATTATCTAATTATACTATATATAATACCTTATGTATGGTATCAATTTCCATTGCGGCATGTTTGATGATTAGGTCCACAAATAGCATCACATAGAATGCACATGCCCAACCATTGTCTTGTGTAGCACACTATAAATTGAAACATACAAAATATTCAAAAATACAAATAAGCACAATTCACATAAATAATATATACATTGGAGTCGGGAAATTACTTTCACATTCTCCCAAATTAGTGGCTGATTCTTTTTCTTGGGGACCTTTCCTCCAACTCTTTTGAACTCATGTAAAGCCCTACATGTTAATGTAACATATTAAATTGCATAATTAAATAGTAATGTAATAACAAATGTTAACAAATATAAAAATATGAAATATTTCTCACGGGAATAATGGCTTTTTCATTGTGTGTTCATATAATGTATTCAATTCATTCCCCGCAGGATCTAGATAATAGACAGTGAATGTCTTGGGGACAATAACTAGTAACTCCCAATGCCTACCACTACAGGTAAGAAAGTTAAAAATTAATAACTCAAAATCTACAATAAAAATGTAATTTTCTTAAGTCCAAATTATATGCAAAGTAAACTTACTCGACATTAAATGGAGCTATTATCACCGTCTTCTTTTTTTGCCAAAATATTTAAAAGCAGCACAACAATATGAAGTAGCTGAAGAAGGGTCTTTATCTACATGACTAATCAAAGATGGAACCAAAAATCCCACATGGGAAAATGAAAAATCTATACATATCGTGTGTAAGTAGCTGCAAAACATGTATTATGTATGCGTTAATATATAAAAAACTAGATCACCGTATATAAAATAAGGTATATGGATGTATAAATAAGATCTCACCATATTCATAGCTCTATCATAGATTTATTCAACCAATCATAACAAAACAACTCCAAAATATCTTGTATAAATAGCTTGTTATCGTATGATTGACCTGCAACATCCTCTAGAATAGAAACATTTATAGGGCAATTTGGATCATGTTCGCCTATCCATACTGCCATACCCCTACAATTAGGACCTAATGAGGCATGTAGGTCCCTTGGAAGCCAACTTGGTACTTCAAGAGGTGGAGGTGGAGGCTGAGATGTAGCGGTTGTCTTCCTTTTGACATGTATATATAATTTCAGATCAATTGAATCATATATACACACTAACAAATTAACGTAATGTAAATTTACCATACAATATTAGTATAGAAGACATCCACTTTGGGCCAAATTATCACTCTTCCTTATGACTCACCAAGCATTTCAGAATTTGGATGGGCATATGGAAATGGAAGATGCCTCCAATTGGGGAGTACATGTATCGGGCTCACATGAACCACACCAGCTGGTACTGGAGTCCCATGAAACATGTCCCCTGGAAGGGATGGGTAAGCTTGTGCCTCTGCAATGATATATTCTTGACTTTTTAGATGGCATGGCTTCAACCCCTACAAATTTATGTAAAGAATGTTATATACATATATACATAAACATATCATCTTGAAAAGACTAGATACTATGTCATAAAAATACTTACAGCAGACGTTCTAGGTGAGTCTATAGGATTACTCCCAACCTCTACAGTAGGAGAGGAGTGGCACACCACATGTACTGTCTAAGTGGTAGCCTGAGACGCCTGCCACTTCACCATTGCTTCTTTGATTTTCTTATTAATTAACTCATCTACGTATACATCAACAAAAGAAACACTAGATTTTGATTATTGAATTCCCTTTCGCAATAACATTCTAAAAAAAGAACAAGTTACCTCAACATTTGATAGTCCCTCTTTTCAGACAGATTTGCACTGTGATGGCCGAAAGAACGCTTTTATGACCACACGAGTGCCTGCACCCCTAACACGTCCAGGATGCTCTGGGTTACTAAGAGCAACTGTCAATTCATCCCTTATGCCCTTAGGGATGAACTTTCTTTCCTTCCTCTGCTCGTGAAGCTCCCTCTAATCCCCATCAATAGAAATTGGTAAGTAAACATAACAATAATCAATATCGATTGCTCTAAGAGTTGAATTTTACCATTTTTGCAGCCGTCTCAACAGTTGCGGGCTTCGTTATATCTCCCTTCTTGTTTTGCCTCCCAGCTATCCACATAGCATGGCGAGGCAGAGGTGCGGGACCAATAGTAGAGGACTCTACAGTCTCCTGAGTAGCAGCAGACTAAGCAGTAGACTCAGCTAGTAGTCTTTAACGAATGCCTGCATAGCCTCTTGGACCCATTGTGTGGTCATGCACATTCAGTACACGCCTTGCTCTTTGAGCATCACTGATAGTCTTGTTAGTAAGCACATTGATTTGGTTAGTCACACTAAAGGTTAATCTTGAATAGGTGAATACATAAGAACGTATATTAAATAAATTGGGAGTGGCACTTAATACCTTGAATTCATCTATTTTTCTTTGGGTAACAAACTCCTCCCAGTCTTTGGGGTCCAGGTAGTTCCATTGCTCAGTTGCTTCCTTCTTCCTAAATTTATTTTTTAAAGAGAATACAAACAAAAATTATTAGTGTAGAGTTATTCAAAAAGTGATCAATGTCTAAAATTAGAAATCAATCAAGAACCTCTTCTCAACATCGCGTATGTAATCTCAGGTGAGATTTGTCCTATAGTTCCTTAGGACCCTCCCACAACATTGCATCACACATTTACGATGCAACTTTTCATCCAGATCAAATATACTCTGCAAAATAGAATTTCTATTAAATAGTATCCTAAAAATTAGTAATCTACAAAAATAGAATTGCAAATAATAATAACTCAGGCATAGTTCCTTCCATACTAAGTCTTTCTTCCCCTTAAGAACTTTATGCCAAGATTCAAAATTAGGACTACAATGGCTACGTGTAAGAATCCCAAGATATGAAATAAATGAGTTACAATTTACTCCAACTGGATTTCCTACATGATCGAAATCCACAGCCAGTTTGGGTCCATTACCCCTTTGCTGTAGTAACTTGTTCATCATTGTGATGCCCCTCACTTTCTCAATTTTTTTTACTGCTCATCAAGTGTCCCAAGTTCTTCAGGGGGTACATCATCAACCTAAAATTTGACAAAATAAACACACTTACATGATATAACTATAAATGGACATATAGATAGAAATATAGGATATATATTTAAAACTTACATTGTGAGGCGGAACATTGATATCCTCACCCTCACGGTAATCATCATCACGGTCATCATGCTCATCCCCAACCATCTGAAAGTGTCATTAAAAAATCAAACATTTAGCATTTGACATAACTAGAAGATAATAAAACATTGTAAAGTTCACATTCAGAAAAATAAAATACTTAAAAAAATATAAACATGCATGCCTCTAATATTGTGATCTTTTATCAATTAACAATCCTTCATTGTGATCTCTGCACACATTCAAGTCATCATTAGCTTCAATAATTGGAGGTGTTGGCAACCCAACTGAGAATGGACTGGAGTCATCATACTTATCATAGTACTCTTCTTCATCTATAGGATCTTCAATGAATTGTCTTTTACCATGAAGAACAACTGACCATTTATCATTTGCAGGATCATCGATATAAAATACTTGTTTTTCCTGTGATGCCAATATGAATGGTTCACCCTTCTCGCCAATCTTTTCAAAGTTCACTAATGTGAAACTCAATTCATCCACTATAACTCCTTTGGTGTTATCAACCCAATTACATTTAAAGAGCGGAATTCTGAAATCTACGTAGTCAAACTCCCATATGTCTTCAATGATATCGTAATATGACATTTTAGCTTCACGTGGTCTCTTATCCTTTGCACTTGCAAAAAACAATGAAGACGCTTGAAGGGTGACCCCACTATTTTGGACGACACTCTTATCATCTTGACGCTTTGTGTAATATGAGAATCCATTTATGTCAAACCCTTCATAAGACATAAAATTCAATTTTGGTTTAAAGGCAAGGCATTTGATAGTTTCAGTAAGATTATTTGGTGTTTGAGATAGTTGATGTAAGACTTTATCTTCAAACCACTTAATAAATGTTGTGTTATGCTCTCTAGCAAGCCACAGTGAATTGGCTCAAGGATATTGTCTCTTGATGAATTTGGTATGTTCCTCGATATAAACACTCACTTCGTTGATGTTGTGTAAAATATACAAGTGACCTTGTTCCAACTACTCACGACTGATTACTTTCATCCATGATCCCAAAATTCCTTTGTCGGAATACTCCTCAATATTCTTGTCATTAACAGGAGCATCATTAGGACTCAGAAAGTCATTGCAAAAATCCATAACCTCTGTTGCCACATAACTCTCAATAATACTCCCTCAGACCGATAACGATTTTGAACATCACCTTTAAAAATGCTCATGTATCATTCAAAGGGATACATCCAATGCAAGAAAACCAGTCCCAACATTTTCACTTCCCTAGTCAAGTGGACAACCAGATGTACCATGATATCAAAGAACGAAGGAGGAAAATACATCTCAAGATGACATAGGGTAACAACCACTTCTCTTTGCAATTTATCGAGAGTATCAGGGTCAATAACTTTACTGCACAGATTGTTGAAAAAGAAACAAAGTCTGATGATTGCAAACCTTACATGCTTTGACAATATAGATCGAATTGCCATGTGCAATATTTTTTGCAATAGAGTGTGACAATCATGAGATTTAAGACCTATCAACTTCAGATCTTTCATTGATACCAATCTACGGATGTTGGATGAGTAACCCTGTGGCACCTTAACATTTACCAAGCAGTCACAAAAAGCTTTCTTCTCCTTTCTAGACAACATGTAACAAGTAGGAGGTAAGTATGTTCTCCAATCACTACTAACTACTTCTATTAATTCTATCCTTATTCCCATTTCACGTAGGTCCATTCTAGATTTTATCCCATCTTTAGTCTTACCTGGTATATTCAACAGAGTACCAATGATGCTATCACAAATATTTTTCTCAACGTGCATGACATCGGTACAATGCCTGGATGCCAAAGAACTCCAATAAGGAAAATCCCAAAATATTGACTTCTTCTTGAATAAAGATTTGTCACTCCATGTGGCCATGGTACATTGTGATCTCTTACCAAATTCATTGGCAAAGTCTTTTGCTCTTTCATAAACAACCTCCCCTGGTATAGGTTTAGGTGCACTCCATTCCTCATTTCATCCATTGAATGCTTTGATCAACCTACTATACATATGGAAATTTGGAAGAAACCTTTGATGACCAAGATATACAGTTTTGCCACCATGTTTTAGTCATATTGAATCAATGTTCTCTTCACATATAGGACACACTTTAGATCCTTTGGCACTATATCCATACAAATTCCCATATGCTGGAAAGTCATTAACAATGCAAAACAACATAGCGTGCAAACAAAATGTCTCTCTTCATGAAGCATCATAGGTCATCACACCTTCACCCCATAGTTTCTTTAAGTCATCAATCAGAGGTTCAAGATAAACATCAATATCATTTCTAGGTTGTTTAGGGCCCGATATCAACAATGACAACATAACATACTTATTTTTCATACACAACCAGGGAGGAAGATTGTATATAACAAGCAAAACTGGCCAAATGCTATGTTGGCTGCTCAATGTCCTGTACAAATTCATCTCATATGTACAAAGCCCAAGTCTTAGATTCCTAACTTCTTCACTGAATTTAGGGTACAATAAATCAATCTTCTTCCAATGTGGGGAATCAGACACATATCGTAGGATCCCATCATTATTTTTCTTAACATCTGTATGCCACCTCAAATTATTTGCATCTATCGGATTGGCAAACAAGCGTTGAAACCATGATATTATAGGTAGATACCACATCACCTTGGCAGGAGAACCAGTTTTGGACTCCCCTGAAGTCATCAATTTATACCTTGACACACCACACTTTTGACAATCTTTCAAATCCACATAGTCTTTTTGAAATAATACACAATCATTCGGGCATGCGTGTATCTTCTTGGCATCCATTCCCATTGGGCACAACAATTTGTTTAACTGGTATGTTGAGATTGGCAGATCGTTTCCTTCAGGAAGAATTTCTTTCAACAAAGACAACAATGACGTGAAGCTTTTGTCGCTCCATCTATTGTTAGCTTTCAGCTTATACAATCTCAACACAGTGCTAAGCTTCATAAACTTAGTACAACCTGTGTATAACGGTATCTTAGCATCATGCACAATGTTTCTAAACATGGAAGGTGGATCAGTGTGCTCTACCCCACAACTATCCAGTATCGCATCAACGATGTCTACTGGAACTGATTCGTTCACTTCTACGTCATCGGAGGCAATTTCTTATTCCACACAAACACTACTATCGACATCCACTAATTTTAGGTTTGAAATCTCTCCATGCCAGTGCCATTCTGTATAGCCTTGTACAATCCCGTTGCACATGACATGACTTTTGATTTTGTCACAAGTACTGACTTTCAAGTTGTTACCACAATGCCTACATGGATAGTAGAACCTATCTCCAGGTTGTTTCCTATGTTCCTCAGCAAATCTAATAAACTGATCAATACCAGAAATAAACTCTAGGGTGCAACAATTTGGATTGGACATCCATGATCTATCCATTCTATGATCAAAGAGAAAACAAGTATATATTAGGGTTTAGGGTTAAAAGATTAGGGTCTAGGGTTAAGAGATTATGCTACCGAAATTTTCTTGAAAACCCAATACACATTACACACTTACATCCTAAGTGAGATTAAGTGTTCAAGAACAGTCCCAAACAGGGGACTATCCAAGATTTACTCCTAATGAGTAAATATTGGATGGGTTTCTAGGCCAACAAGTACATGTGTTTTCATTTTTATACCTACAATCTGTGTACCACCTATCCCATTCTTGAACACATAATCTCACTAGTAAGTGTATAATGTGTATTGGGTTTTCAAGAAAATTTCGGCAACATTTCCCTACTGTTCTCCAAGTACATATGTACTTAGAGAAAAAACGGGGAAATGCTACTGAAATTTTCTTGAAAACCCAATACACATTATACACTTACATCCTAAGTGAGATTAAGTGTTCAAGAACAGTCCCAAACTGGGGACTATCAAAGATTTACTCCTAATGAGTAAATCTTGGACGGGTTTCTGGGCCAACAAATACATGTGTTGTCATTCTTATACCTACAATCCTAGTTTCATCATTCATATCCTAGTTCTTCAAGTTAGGGTGATTATTGATGTCTTTAGAAGAATGATTGACAATCTAGGGCAAAGTTCATCATTTACATTCCAAGCATGTCACATGAGTGCATTAGAGTTCATCATTAAGCAAGAAGGGTGATTAGCATTCTCAATATACTCAACAAGGAAACAAGTTACCAATTTCATAGTTAGGAGGGTAGAGATACCCTAAGATCTAGATCTAATGGTTCATAATGAGCCTGTGATAAAATATTGAGCTTGACACACTACCTAAGAATGGAACTTAGTCCAATATGATTTAGATCTACTACCACATCATCTAATTAGGTTTATTTGTCTATGCTTATTCACTCTTTTCCCTAATATTATTACATATAGCTAGGGTTAATTACCTAATTTACTTCAAATTTGGTAGATTTGTTAATTGGACTATGAAGAACCCAAAATTATAATTAGATTCTAGGTTATGTGATTCGTAATATTAGATACCTAGGGTGATTTATGAATTAATAATTATTCGAGAGGAGTTAGATTACCAAATTGTATAGGAGGCTATAATATATCACTACATATTTGTATACCAAGTAATGGAGAATAGATGAAAACATATGGAGTAAATTGATATAAAGTAACATAACATATATAAGTATAACAAGTAATTAAGTACTGATAAAGTAGTTACTAACTTAGTGTGACAATACACGAACGGTAAATATGTAAATTCATAACTATAGCACGTCAATAGCTAGTAATAATTAGCAACTATTATACTATTTATCTGTAAAAGTTGTAATTAATTAGCATAACA
The DNA here is from genome assembly GCA_963693085.1 of Alisma plantago-aquatica. Lineage (NCBI taxonomy): Eukaryota > Viridiplantae > Streptophyta > Magnoliopsida > Alismatales > Alismataceae > Alisma > Alisma plantago-aquatica. The sequence goes on from OY856409.1 coordinate 793,427,628, forward strand.
ACTAATAACTATCTAGATTATAATTGTATGTATGAATCAAAGAGTTACTCTAACTTTTCCAAAGAATAAAGAGGTATGTAGAAGTATTATACATGAATACAATAATATGATTAATGTTGTAAGTATAGAATTAGATACATACAATTAGTTTTTATATGTTTTGTAGAGAAGCACATTGCACCTGCCACAACCAAAACCCCCATCACCCCCGTCCACCTACACTGCCAACAACCAAAATGCCCTCCACCCTAGCTAACAAGTCACCACTTGCTACTGCAGGCAACCCCAAGCACAAGAACTGGAAATGAGGGAAAACTTACTGATAATATCTAGCGGTGTTGAGTAGGTGGCGACATTGAGCAGGCGACGGAGGCGGTGTTGAGCACATGGGCAGGCGGCGGCGTTGAGAATGCGACACTGGCGGCGTTCAGCACACGGGAAGGCGGCGACGACATTGAGCAGGCAGCGGCGTTGAGCACACGAGCAGGCAGCGGCGGCAGACGAGCGGCAGGTCGAGTAGAATCGCTAGAGATTGAGTTGTGTTTTGTGATGAAATAGAGAATGGGGAAGAGTCTATTTCGCGGGGGCTATTAAGTTAACAATCATAGTCGGTTGTTTCAGAATCCGATAACTAAGATACAAAAGCATCGGTCACCACATAAAAACTGAAACCTATGTTCAATCATAGTCGTCGGTTTCAACTAAAAAACCGACATCTATCTACATATTCCGACAAAAAAATGTTCTTGAATTACGACCATAGTCATCGGTTTCCATACAAAATTGATGCCAATTGGGCAACCTAAACCCTAAAATTTTTTGCAGGGATAGCGCATGAAAACACATCAGCGTCGGTTATTGTAAGAAAATCGACGACAAAAGTGGGCCCGATTTCTGTCTTGTGAAAAATCTTTAGTCATTGGTTATTTGGGAAACAACTGACGCCGTATGTGAAATTTTGGAGGTAATTTTTTTGCACTGGAAAAATTGGATTTGTCTAGTAATTTTAGGCATAGGTTTCTTATTGCTTAACTGACACTAAATAGAAAGCGATACCCATGTCTGGCCGGTCTTCACATATAGATGTTGGTTTGTGTCTTCAGCCAACATTGTAGGATTTAGGCATCGGTTTTTTGGATCAACCGACGCCTCTAAATGTGACATTATAAGATAATTCTGTAGTAGTGAAATGGTCAGTTGGGTCTACTAGGTGATCATTTGGCTCCATTGTTCTATCCTCTAAGGTCCTCCAAACGGTTAGCTCATCTCATGAATTAGTCATCTCATCTGGCGATGATCATCTTCTTCATGTTTTCAAGAAAAGAAACTATCCTATTTCTATTAAACTATTGCATTGTAAAGAGAAGCCTCAAGTTACATTTGAGTAGAGCAAAGGTTGGAAAGAATTAACTTTTACATTAGGAGGAGAGAGGTTGAGGCTCGTCTCACAGACTGAGATAAACAAGAAAAACCAAACCATCCAACCACACACAGATACTGGGTATCAACCATAACCACACTACACATCCACCATCAAAACCGCTTTTAGGACGACACATGTAAATTGCATATATATCATATCATATCATATATATATTAGTTTGAGTTTATGTGGTCTTTGATTGGATATACATATGAGATAGTTTAAATATTCACATCGTATGCAATAAATATATGACTAAACCAAAAATTTGATCATATCGATTACCCTAAATCATAATAAATTGACGTGGCTCTGATACCACTATTGAGAAATACGAGCTTAGAGTATAGAAAAAGAAACAAAAATTTTATCAATCCATATTCCCATAACAACAAGATTACAACAACTACTATGAAATAGAAAGGATGGTTTAATGAGTTATACCTAGTCCTGGAGCAAGTCCAATGACAACAACTCACTTCAATGCAACTGTCAACTAGTTTCCCTTAGAAAGTGACTGTGCAAATCCTAGTATTCACTACGAACAACAAGCAAAACAACTTTTGCAGTGACTCCTATGGTCTTGCCATGACCTGCAGGTTAATTTTGCTCTCCTAGAAGTAGCCAAAGGACTCCTGCCTCTAGAGTAATCTACACAGACCAACTAGAAATCTTGTCGTTCAACTAGAACAAATCTGAAGAAATTGTCCCTCCCATTGGTGTACTAGTCACCAACTTGCTCTTCTACAACAATGATTCTCAGTTGTTCTCTCCTGTCACTATCTCTCCATTGTCGGGTAGGACTTTCTTGGCCTCTCAGTTACCACAACCAGAGAGGACAACAATTCTCAGAAGAACTGATACTCAGTTGTCTATGTTGTGTTTTGAGAAGCCCCCAATACTCCTTTATTTACAGGTGGGGTTAGGACCAGGGTTCCTAGTCTATACGGGATTGTGTGGGAGTAGAAGGGACCGGAAGATCTTAAATTTTCATAACATGCAAACTCCAATGTGGCCGTCTGGTGACCCAGCCAGTCGTATGGTTACATGAGACAGTCGTCTCGCACTGCGAGATGGTCGTCTGACAGTTTCCCAATCACACACAAATTTAGCAAATTCTGATTCCAATTAATATTACATAGTAATTCCTTACACCACAAGTAATGTACAATCAAACAAGTTTAGGAAACATCCAAAACCTTTGTTCGGCCCAACTGTTTCGTCTCACCCATGTGAGATATCTGTCTTGCTCACCCAGATGGCTGTCTGGTGAGCCTGAGTCGAGCCAGTCACTTCAATAGATTGAACCGCTTGACCCACTCCTAAATTTGGGCTAAACTTAGCCAATTCAAACTCTAATTAGCCTGACTAGCCAAACGGCCATCTCAACACTTGAGACGCCCGCCTGGCATGTCCAAACAACCGTCTCAACACTTGAGAGTGTAGGATTTTACCACATGGCAACTTAGTAGAATGCTTGATACCATTTGGTGTCCCAAGTAAAAAAAAAGAAATATTTTGATTCAAATTTCTAGATTTCCTAGAAGGTTCTAAAGATGTTCAAATAAAAAAAGGGTTAAACTACAAGAATTTGTCATATGATAAGTGAAACTCAATTAGAAATGGAATGACAGAGGAGATAAACTTTGGGGCCAAATCTTCTTTTTAAAATCAAAAGATCTAGATTTTGACATTTCTATTCAAGACAATTTTACTCAACAATTTGTTGGAAAAGAATCTTTTACTACATCAATTAAAGGATAAATTTCATTTAAGTATATATATATGTATATATATATATATATATATATATATATATATATATATATATATATATATATATTAAGTGAACTCCAAGCATTGGAAAATGAGTGGATTAAATAGGTAGAATGATATATAAAATTGAAAATTAATGGGATGGATTCCATTATTAGATGTAGAATAGATTTGATCTTGATTGTTGAATGAATGGCCAAAAATGGGGTGTCAACTTTTTTCCCCTCTCAAGACAAGGTTGAAGATATAAGTGAGAACCTTAGGCTTGGGCCAAGTTTGACCCCCATTTTTTGTCATGAAAGGTCAAAGTGGTTGGACTCGTCAAGAACATTCAGTCAAACCCAGATTCTATAATAATGAAATATCATTGAAGTGCTTGATTTGCAAAGATGATCATATATCTCTAAAATCTAGTGATTAGATGTCTTACAAAGTTAGGTCAAACGTGAAACCTAAGGACAGACCAAATTCAGGGCTAGAATAAAAACGCTACAATGGAAAATATAGAGAATTTCCAATGCAAGACATGGCTTCTTAAATCCAAAATGCATGTTAGATATAGGAATTAAAATGAAGCACATGATGCCTACCAGATGTAGGACTTAAAAATGAAAATGAGGTACCTTCCAGATGTAGGATTTGAAATGTAAGAGAAAATTGTGAGGTGTCTACCCAAGATGTAGCTTTAGTTTCAAATGATTTATGACATACTAGATGTTGAATTTTGTTAGTGAAATGGTTTGCCTATACGAGATAAGGCATTGATGCATAATAGTTTGCTTGTTGATATGTGCACAAATTGTCACTATTTTGATTGCTTAATTTGGTTGATTTCATTTTCATTGCTCTTAATTATATATCTTTTAATACATATTTCACCAAATTAGTGTCAATCATGTGTCCATCGGTTCTTACATTTTTTGCATGTATTTTACATATATTTTATATATTGTAATTATTATAATAATTATTTGATTCAATTTGTTGCTTATTTTCTTGCAGATAATTATTATTTACTAGAGAAAAGTCGATACTACCGACATGCAACTCAGTAGTATGGACATGGTATCGAAGTACAATAAATATTATTGTTCCAGATCGGAAAATAAAAGGATTTCTACTATAACTAACTTGGTAGTACCGATTTCCAATTCGGTAGTACTAACACAGGCACTGACGACCTTAGTTGCATGTGTTAAATCCAACACATATTATTATAAAAAAATAATTTTTAGGTTTCTCTCATTCTAAACATGTGCGGCGGCTATAAAAGATACCATTAGAAGCAGAATTTTAATATCTATCAAAGGGGGACGACACGAATGGTGAAAGGGGAGAGGAAAGTGGAGGAATCCTATTCGGAGGACTTCAAAGGAATTTTGGCAGTGAAAATAACGGCAGAACAACTCCATCTCCTCCAGATCTCCTCCTTAACTCTTTCTCCTATTTTTAGTATCTCGAAATCCATATTTTGCATATTTTCAATCTATTGTGATACCATATCATCTATTTTTGGCTAAAACCATATTCCTTAGGATCCTAGAGTTTCCTGGATATGGATTGTACTTGACTCTTATGCATTGATATCACTTTTATCCCTATTTTCTGGATATAAATATACAAAATCATCTTGTTCTATTTATGCTTGATCACCATACATAGATAATCAGATCCTTAATCATTTCAGGAGAGAGGTTAAGGGCTAGAAAAGCATAGATTTACCTGTTTACTATGCCCTTTGGGAAAAGTGGAGTGTAATCGGGAGGAGAAGGCCAGAGAGTAATTGTAAAGCATCTAACTAATCAACTAATTACTATGGAAATGGGATTGAAATTAGATTAGGTAGTGAATTACACTACGGGAGTGGGTGATTTGGCTACAGGCTCTTTATTCAGGGATATCAATAATTGATATTAGTGTGTGGAGTTAATTGAACGTTCTATCTATGGTGAAACCATTGTCCTAAGGAATTCGTCCAAGTTTGAGTAACTTAATATTTAAGTTTGTTTTGTTTCTGTATTAGTTTTTGTTAAATCAAACAAACTCAATTATTTATACTGGCCAAGCTGATCAATCCTAATTAGTAGTAGTCTTTAACCTCATAACTCTCTGTGTTCGATAACTCGGGACTTATAATCCCTTATTACTTTGACACATACACTTGTGTATTACACACACGTTATACGCGTGTCAAGTTTTTGACACCGTTGCGAGAGAATTGACACGGTTAACACTATGAAAAGTTAGGATCAACCACTCTAGGCCATTTTTTTTCTTCTTTTAAAATTTCATTGTTAAATCTTTTTGCCACAAATCCATTAATCTATCTTGTTGAAAATTCACTGCTTTATCATTTTTATCTCAATTGTTGAGTACCTTTGATTTGCATTTTTTTTTCTTGTGCAGGTACTTGAGCACCATGGAGGAACGTGGAATGAGAGAATTAATGGTTGAGTTGATTGCATAAATGAAGACCCTAATGATGTAGTTGGAGACCTTGAATTTCAATAGAACCCTCGTTTATGAAGATTGTAGGTGTTCAAGGAAGCAGGTTAATCACATGCATGATTATCAATCGTGGGGAGTTGATTCTTATTATTCATGGAGGGGTCTAGATTGTGACTCACATCAATATGAGCAGCCACAAAAACTTTACGATGATGAATACCTAGACCCAAAAAGATTATCCATGATAGAGGATATGTGTGCTATAGTCATTGCCAAGAATGAAGCTTATTTGGACCAATAACAGAGGGAGCTGCAAAACCAGGGAGCGCGCATCGGAAATTTATAGACTCAATTGTCACATATGGTTGCAGATATCCCGGAGTTTAAGAAGAGTGAACAACAAAATTTTGTGGGGAACATTGAGCCAACCCACCATCATCTTGAAGTAAAATATGTTTCTATTTCCAATGAGAAGGAGCATGCCATTGAGGAGACACTAGATCCACACATTCCACAGCCTGAGTGTGTTTATGTGTCACAAGTTCCTTTTCCCAATAGCTTGTATGGAAGACCAGGGGGCTTAAGAACACCTGTGAAGTCTGCAAAAGTGAGTGCTCTTGTCAATACAAAAAATTTGATGAGCGACAAAGAAATTCCAACCACAAAGGATTTGCAAATGGAGGCACCTAAAGGTTCTACTGCCACCATATCTACTCCCCCAGTTCTAGAGGAGGTTCCCAACCAACAAGAGCAGGTGAAGGTTGTACCTTGTAGTAGAATAGTTATAGGCAAGAAGGAGACACCTACAGGAGAGAAGGTCCATCCACATGTCAATCTAGCAATTTTAGATGTGCCAAAGTCTATTCTAGAGGGTTATATAAATTCAAGCTTGGGGGAGGAGATCCCCAAGGTGCTATACATTCCTCCACATAGGCGAACAAAGTAGCCAAAGGTTCCAGTCCTGAATAGTCTAAAGTCAGGAATGAAGGAAAAATTTTAGAAGTTCTGTGTTACCTATCTTTAGGAGCTGATGATTACAAGATGGAGTTCAGATTGTCAAGATATTCACCACCTTTCCGTGATAACCTAGGCTAGAGGTAAGCATCATGTCAAGCCAAAGACATAAAATAAGGGCGCTTTGTGGGAGACAACCCACCAGTTAGGATTCTTAGATTATATTTTCTTTTGATAATGTTTTATTATTTTGTTAGGATTAGATCATCTTATTTTGTAGTTTTGTGATATCTAGTCTTGATGCAAGTAAAAAGGTGCCTTGATATGTGTATTTAGTGTGCATGGACACACTGATTCGGTATCACCGACACTCTGTCGTTGGCACCGAGTCAGTCATTTTATTGTTACATGAAAACTCTGACATCAGCTCAGTACCACCGAATTCACTGTCGGTAGTACTGAGTTCTCATCAGTGACATCTTACAAGATGAGCAAGCATCGACACTTCACCGAGCTCGAGTGCTTATTGGAGGACATGTCTTCATGTGGATCCCACCCACCCATATTTTCCCTCAGATCTCACCTCACATATTGGTACAACCGTTCCATTTATCTTCCTTTGCTTTTGACATTGGGGACAATGTCATATTCAAGCTTAGGGGGAGGAATGGAAAAAAGCTTCTATCTTTACCTCTTGCATCTTTTCTTTTTATCATACATCTACATGTTTTTGTTTTAAAAAAATTAGATTTTTCATTTTGTTTTTAGGGTCCACTTCTATCTAGTGTAATTGCGGACAAAATATAAAATTTTAGTTAGTATTATCGATTTCTTAATGATGTGGTATCAATTCTAAAAATTGTTGAAATCTAAATGTGCTCTTATGCTTTGCTCTTTAAGCTAAATTTTCTATGTTTAAGAGTACATAACTGGAGGAATTGTTTGGATTAGTTAGCTTGAAGACATACTAAATGAATGAAAAATCTAACTCAACCCCATGGCTTGTGTTATGACAATGATGTTTGAGTCCAAACCAACCAAACAATAACGTGATCTTTAATGTGAATTTTAGAAATAAACTCTAAGGTTATCCTGTTACACAGGTTGATAGAAGAGGGACATATCATGGTTGGGAAAACACTGTCTCTTAGTCATGTGATCTCATCCACCTTCCATTCATCTTCATTCACCACCATAGGATGATCAAGTTTAATCCAAGTTAATTTCATCTTGTATGCATTACATGGCATGATAGGAAGCATATAGTTAGTTCATTTGATTTTGCATTAGAAAAGGCAAAAAAATCATATAATCTCCTTTTAGCATTTGTAGTTTGCACAACAAAATTGCATATAGTTTCATTTGCATTGCATATTTCATAAGTTGTTACATATTTGTTATCTCTATGATGTTCTCTCAAGTAAGAGTGTAAAAAAAGTTGTATCTCCTTACTCCAAATAAAAAAAGGTAAAAAAATCCCAAGCATGAATAGGGCAGAAAAAAAGAGTTATTGAAAAAGGAAAAAAAGAGGAGAAAAGGAGGAAAAAGATTTTTAATTTCAATGCCATATTCTCTCTAAGAAACAAAGAAGGGGATTGTGGATTTTTTGTTTTGTTTTGTAAACACCTTTGCACCTATACTCATCATTAGGATGAGACATCCATTGCATGCATCATTCCACCAAAATAAAAATAATCATTAGAAGTCATACATTCACATTTTATCCATCATATAGGCGCATTATATTTTTACTTCTTGCATAAATAAGTTGGATAATTCTTGTGAATCCTATTTTCATAGCCACCCATCTTTTCCACCCATTGCTCTGCAAGGTAGGCCACCATCATAATTATTCTCCTCATCCATATTTATTTGGGGATCTACTTCAAGTAGTTTATTTAGGTAGATCAGAGCAATGTAGATAGGGAGATCACATGGTGGATCAAGCATGTGTCCTACTGGCCATGATATTAACTGCTTATTATTGATAGTGTTTTTCATGTATCTTATTGTGGACATCTATTATGAACATTATTGATCACTTTAAAGCAGTTACTTATTTAGTTGTTGGCAAGGACCGATTTGGGACCGATTGGTGGAGGGTGGTTAGTTAAAGTAATTCATAGGTACTTGTCTTCTTGCTGACTTTTTTAAACAAATCCAAGAGTAGTGTTGCTCGAGAAGGAGCAATATTCAAGCTTAGGGGTGTGATGTGTGCACAAATTGTCACTATTTTAATTGCTTAATTTGGTTGATTTCATTTCTAATTGCTCTTAATTGTATATCTTTTAATACACATTTCACCAAATTAGTGTCAATCACGTGTCCATCAATTCTTATATTTTTCATGTATTTTATATATTTTAATTATTATAACAATTATTTGATTTAATTCATTGCTTATTTTATTGTAGATAACTATTATTTATTGGAGAAAGGTTGATACTACCGACATGCAACTCGGTAGTACCGACATGAATCGAAGTACAAAAAATATTATTGTTCTAGATCGAAAAGGAAAATGATTTCTACTGCAACTAACTCGGTAGTATCGACATAAGTGCTGATGACCTTAATTGCATGTGTTAAATCCAACTCATATTATTATAGGAAAATAATATTTAAGTTTCTCTCAACCTAAACATGTGCAGCGGCTATAAAAGACACCATTAGAAGCAGAATTTTGATATATATTAGAGGGGGATGACACAAACTGCGAAAGGGAAGAGAAAAGTGGAGGAACCCTACCTGGAGGACTTCAAAGGTGTTTTGGCGGTAAAAACAATGGCGGAATGACTCTCTCTGCTCTAAATCTCCTCCTTAACTCTTTCTCCTATTTTCAGTATCTCGAAATCCATATTTTGCATATTTTCAATCCACTATTATACCATGTCATCTATTTTAAGCTAAAAAACATATTTCTTAAGATCTGAGAGTATCCCGGATATGCATTGTACATGACTCTTATGCATTAATATCACATTTATCCCTATTTTCTGGATATAAATCTATGAAATCATCTTGTTCTGTTTATACTTGATCACCATAAGTAGATTATCAGATCCTTAATCATTTCGGGAGAGAGGTTAAGGGTTTGAAAAGCATAGATTTACCTATTTACTGTTCCCTTTGGAAAAAGTGGAGTATAATCGGGAGGAGAAACCTAAAGAGTAATCGTAAAGTATCTAACTAATCAACCAATTACTGTGGACACGAGATTTGCATTAGATTAGGTAATGATTTACACTACGGGAGCGGGTAATTCTGGCTACAGGCTCTTTATCCAGGGATAGGAGTAATTGATATTAGTGTGTGGAGTTAATTGCAAGTGCTATCTGTGGTGAAACCATTGTCCTGAGAAATTTGTCCAACTCTGAGTAACTTAATATTTAAGTTTGTTTTGTTTCTGCAATAATTTTTGTTAAATCAAACCAACTCAATTATTTATACTGGCCTAGCTGATCAATCCTAATTAGTAGTAGTCTTTAACCTTACAACTCTCTGTGTTTGATAACTCGAGACTCATAATCTCTTATTTCTTCCACACGTACACTTGCGTATTACACACATGTTATACACGTGCCACCTGTGCATGATAGGTTTGATGCAAAAAGAAAATGCAAGGTTTGTCTATATGATGCATATAAATGCAAGGTTCACTTGGACGAACATGTATTTTAATTCCTTATTAAAAAAATTGGCTTATTGGGATAAGACTTTATGCATGCATATTTTATAGTTTAGGATCATGATCCAGGATTGAACTAAAGTTACATGCATGTGGTACAATTTTCATGAAGCGCAAGCAGTGTAGTTTAAATATTGGTCTAGGATCCAAATGGGTTTTTTCCATTGAAGCTAAAATAGTTTAAGGTCACAATTCATGATCTTATGGTACAATTTAAGGTCATAATTCAGGACAACAATAGTACAATTTAAGGTCATGCTCTAGGACCTAGAATGAAGATACAAATCCTACATGTGATAGGGCTTTGCATTTTTGATGACTTGGAATCAAATATGGTCATATAATTTTGAAATTAGATCAAAACATATGAAATTAAGAAGAGTGGGGATGATTCCATGAATCAAGATGCAAAAAGATGATCAAGCTTAGAGGTAGTCAAATATCATATAAATTTTAACCTTTTAAGGAAACATTTGATCTCTTCATACTTTTACGAATCTTGGTATTTTATTTGCATTTTTATCAATTATTTTTGAAATTCTTTTGAATTGGAAGATAAGTGGATGGTCAGACATCACTTCCATTTCCAAAATTTTGTGCGGCAGTGGTGATTGAGAGTTCAATCTTGAGGAGACAACTACGACAAAGGTCAAAGAGGAGAACAGTAGTGGAGGGCCATGTTTCAAGATAATAAGGTGTGGTTGAATCCCTTGTTCCACAGAGGTGCTCTAGTTGGGCCGGGCAAGATGCTCTCTATTAGCGGTGAGGAAACATTCTTGTGATGTCAATGTTTTTGTTAATGTTTTTAGCCTTCAATATACTCCAAAAAGGTATATCTTTCAAGTTTTAGCCTTTGATTCATCATTTTGAGCTTTTTGGCGCATTATCCTATTTTTGGATTCCGAACATTCTTTGAGGTCTGGAGGTTGAATATGGGTGAGATCTTGTTTTGAGTTGTAGTCTGTTGCTTTTGTGTTTTCTGTGAGTGTCTGACGCCCCGTTGTACTGATTCCACTTGTAGTGCGGAGATGATGTCATTATGACTTTGTTTGTTTGATTAAAGATGACCTGATGTGGTTGCGGGAGGCAATATCCATCAGGAGGATCCTATCATGGAAGAGTAGGATGTTGACTTAGAAGTTAAGGGCTATCCCAGGTGAGCTCTATTTTTTTATTGTTTGATAGTATTATTGTTAAATTTAAAAATTTCTCAACTTTTTTAGTCGTTACGTAGGTGCTAATTGGGACAAACTTCTTCATGCTAAGGATCTTGTGGTGATGTCGAATCCATTGTGCATGAATTTACATCATCGAGGATGTAAGAGTAGGTGATGTGTACAAGTTGAAGCTTTTTGACATTATTAATATTTTCAATTTTGAATTTTTGTTAAATTTTGAGTGTTACGATTCAAAAGATTTAGAAGAAATGATCATCTAATGTCCATCCCTTACATGACATCCAATGATATGTCATCAAACAATTTAAACGTGCATTGTACTAGGTAATAATTATAAATATATCTTGGGATGAATTCTTGAACCAGAAATGACATAGTGGCAAGTAATCTCCCTCCCTTAATCACATCATTACGTCCTACCACACGCTTCCCCATCCTAATTACCCTTAATTTTTTCTATCATTTTTTTGATAAAAGTTCATTTCATTGAAGAAAGTAAACCATACAAAAGTAAAATGTACTCGGTTATGGAGTGGAGTAAAGAGAAGATTAATTTGAAAAATCTGATCTATGAAGCCGAAATTAGGTACAACTCGGTTATGGATAAAAGTAGACATGACTCTCTGAACTCTGAGCTCATTAAAGAAGAAGTGGAAGCCGAGGACAGACTTCTGAAATTGCGGAAAGCAGAGGAACTCTTCTATTGGCAAAGGAGCAGGATGGAGTGGGTGAGGGATGGTGACCGCAATACCAAGATTTACCATAGAGAAGTTAAGAAGAAAGAGTTGAAGGAGTGCATACACGAGTTGGTGGATGAGCAGGGTAATGTAGTTAATGGGAGAGAAGAAGTGGCAATCAATGCTGTCAACTACTTCAATAGGATGTACAACAAAGAGGGTAGAGTTTGTTCTTCCTTCTCTGACATTTTACCGAACAAAAGAGTTGATGACCAGATGAATGCTATGCTTGGAGCCTATGCTGATGATGATGAGATCAAACGCGCGACATTCTCTATAGGGGCTTGTAAGGCCCCTGGACCTGATGGGATGAATGGAAGGTTTTTTCAGGCGATGTGGTATCTGATTAAAGACGACATTAACAAAGCTATCAGATGGGTCTTGAATGGTCACAACATGGTTCGTGCGGTGAATCATTCCTTTATCAAACTTATTCCTAAAAGAAATGTGCTTGAAAGCATTGCTGACTACAGACCCATTGCGTGCTGTAATGTTTTATACAAAATTCTATCTAAGTTACTTGTAGGGAGGCTGAAGAACGTATTGCCTCATATCATCTCCAAGGAACAATGTGCATTTATTCAAGGCAGGAAGATCACTGACAGCACCCTTCTTGCCGCAGAGTTCCTCACAGGCTTCAAAATCGCCAACAGCAATGCAAAAGCCTGCCTCAAAGTTGACTTGACAAAGGTGTATGATTACGTCAGATGGGATGCACTCTGGGCCATGATGAAAGCACTAGGATTCAGCGATGGTTGGATCAAGGTGGTAAAACAGTGTGTAACTTCCACTTCCTTTTCCGTCCTTATTAACGGAGGGCCGGTGGGGTTGTTTACTGCGACAAATGGAATAAGGCAGGGGGATCCCCTCTCTCCCCTGTTATTCACTATTGTGATGGAGGGCCTCACTGTCATGATGAATGAAGCTGAAAATAGTAGGAAGGTGAATCCGTTCAAAGTTCAGAATACCAAAGTTATTTCCCACCTAATCTTCGCCGACGACATCATGCTTTTTACTGCCGGGCATGCCAACAGTCTGAAAGAGGTGAAAAAGATTCTGAACAGGTTTGGGTTCCTTACTGGACTCTACATTAGCACCATCAAATCAAGAATCTATTTGTCCAAGTCTTGCGATACTAGGAGAGGAAGGCTCAGGGATGCTGTGGGTCTAAAAACCGTCCGGTTACCGTCCAGGTACCTAGGCACTCCTGTTGCTGGGGGTAAAGGCTCTTCGGTGGACTTTGTGCAATGTCTGGACATGTTGAGGAGTAAAATTGATGGCTGGTCTGCTCTTAGGTTGTCTATGGCAGGGCGGATCCTTCTCACTAGGTCAGTGCTTCAGGCTATGATCAGATACTGGTGCGAGGTGTGCGACATCCCACATCCTACTGCTGAGAACATGAGGAAGCTCTTGGCTAGTTTTGTTTGGGGCGGAAGTAGCCATGCCGTGGCCTGGGACACCATTGCTAAGCCTTACTGCAAAGGCGGCCTCAATCTGTTCAACCCCTTGACCATGGTCACTGAGAGCTATGGAAGAAGGGTCGACAGATTCCTAAGAGGTGGTGATAATATATGGACTCAGTGGATGATAAGAAGGTACGGTGATCTGAATCGTGGTTTCGACGGCAAATCATCGAGGATATGGAGGAATATGTGCAGGAGATGGGAGAACATACAGAACTACTACTGTGTTGATGACAATGGTATTGCTTCTCTGGCCAGACCGAGGACGACACCATGGATCAACAGAGACGATGGTGCTGACGTGTTATGGGCCAAGCTCCTATGGAACAAATGCCACATTCCTAAGTGGAGCACAACAACCTATAAGGCTCTCCTTTGCAGGTTACCTACTGCGGATAGGCTCGCTGGATGGGGTATACAGGTAGAGAAGAAATGCGTACTTTGCAAGAGGGAGGATGAAAGCCATAGCCATATGTTTGGGACATGTAATTTCTTCAGAAGAATTTGGGCAATTGTCACACTCAGATGCGAGTGGGGACAAGTTTTTGATGATAGCATCATTGGGTTGATATCCAAGCTGATGGGTATGCTCACCGGTAAACATGAGCGGGCTATAGGGGGTTTATGCCTGACAGGTGTGTGCTATAATGTCTGGGAGGAGAGGAACAACAAGACTCATAGTAGGAAATTTTGTAGAGAAGAAGAGATTGTGGAGAAGGTGGCTTGCACACTTTCAAGATCCATCAAATGTAGGAAGGGCCTTGCTTCAGGCCTATCTGAGCAAGCCAATAGATACTGGGGTTTTTGTAGGTAACAACCCTCTGCATATGTTTTTGTAGTTCGGTCCTGTTCTACAGGTTCCTTTGGCAATATATTTACCTATTTCCAAAAAAAAAAGTAAAATGCAAGCTAAAAACCTGCATTCACAAGGTTTTTCCTATTGGAGAAGCTAGAAAGTGAGCAAACAACAAAAAATAAGTAGATAGTTCATGGGGGAGGCACCCCTTAACAAGCCTCAAAGAGCATCGGCCTTAGGAAACAAAATGATTATGTAATATCTTTGAGTAGGCTGGTTCCGGTTTCTTCATCGAGCATTTCTTTAAGCTGGAAAAGATAGGCTGCTTCTGATTTACTAGCATCAGAGTCTACAATTTCAACCACCTCCTCCGTTTCCTGGTGACCTGCAATGATGCATAATTTTTAGATCGAAAATTATTGTATTAATTATGGTGTTCTTGGATTTGTTTTTATTGTCGTATCTTCTGTTATTTTTCTCGTTCCAGATATTCTAGAAGATTGTTAGAAGGTAGTCATCAACCAAGAGCTGGTGGATGTTTAATATAATTTTTCCTATCATCCCGCACCCTGTTCCTCTTTTATTGCATTCTCTCATGTCCTCTCCTGACGAGTAAAACTAAACTAGTTGGTTAATAATTAACAAAGATACTGAAGTTTTATTGTTGTTTAATATAAGTAAGGGTATTAAAAAATCAATTATGAGTCTTCTGAGTCCGACAACAGCTAGGTTGATTTAAAATAATTCAACTTAAAACAAATACAAAATCCCATTATTTGTAAAGTGGTATAACCGAAACCGAACATGACTCTGGATGAACCCGATTTTATAATTTCAATTCAATAGATACTCATACATATAATAATTTATACTATGATTAAAATTTGATCTGTCTAAATTTATCATTAGGGATTTAATTTGGATTGAAAAAATAAAATGTGACATCAATGCTCGAACCGAGAATCCAGCTAAGGAAAAGAAATCCAAAACGGAATCC
Organism: Alisma plantago-aquatica; assembly: GCA_963693085.1. Taxonomy (NCBI): domain Eukaryota; kingdom Viridiplantae; phylum Streptophyta; class Magnoliopsida; order Alismatales; family Alismataceae; genus Alisma; species Alisma plantago-aquatica. The sequence goes on from OY856409.1 coordinate 793,443,088, forward strand.
GTTTTTTCCGAGTCGGGTGAAAAGGAACAGGTTCGGAAAGATATTGACAGCAAGAAATTATTTTTATCCAAAATTCACTATCTAATGCTCTAGAAAACAAAACGAGGGGGCTGGGATGGTTGGAGACCACCTCATAAGCACGGAAGTACACTTATCACGGCCTACGTTCTATTTTAAGCCGAAACGAAACAACCTGTGAAAATTGCGCTGCAAACGAACGCGGCTTCACTCTATCGACAGCAAGCCTTAACAGGCACCAGCCCGGCCATACGTCGATCCTCCACTCGTTGTAAACCTCCACACCATTCTTCCAAACCCGTGCAACCGATCCCCCCACTTCCTGCAAGACATATATATGCACTTCGTTCTGTATCACGGTTCCTGGCACGTAACGATGGGTTGCACGATGACGAAGCTGGAGAAAGATGAGATGAAGCAGGTTGCTTCCAGGCGCTCAATATTGACACATGATCGGCTTGATGGTAGCGGGGAGAGGACTGGGAGGAGGATAAGGAGGAGCAGAAAGGACTGCAGCATCGTTTCCACCACCGATCTCCTTGCGTATGATGAAAAGGAAATCGCGCTAGAGGAGGATCAAGAGAATGCCGTGGACATGGCATTGGCCATCGCGGCTGAGGTAGAGGAGGAGGAGAATCAGGAGGACGGAGAGAAGGACGACACTGCTGAGCTTCCAGACGTTGGCCATGAGAAGACGCAGAGGATGCTGGTTAGGGGCAACGATGAAAACGACTACAAGGACGAGGACGAGTTGCTGCACCAGCTGGGATCGCCCAGCTTCAAGATATATTTCGTCGATGACGACGAGGGCGACAAGGAAGAAGAGAGTGCTCTGAAGGAAGATGCTCTTGCGCTCGGTAGGTACTCGGTCCCAGTTTCCACTTTTTGGATGCCGACCATTTCGCCATCGCTAGCTAATCCCGAAATAAAAATGTAGGTATTATTAATGGCCGAGGACGCACAGCCGGGTCCAGAAACGTGCAGAATGGTTTCTCAAGCTCGGATGTATGTGCAACACTCTTATAAGTCTGAACCGTACTTTATTTATGTTCGGAATCGTCCCTTAGATTAAATACGAGAAATCAATAACTAAAAGCAAAAGGAATTTATTTTGGAAAACAATTAAAGTTAATTTGACAAAATAATTTTAACTCCAGGCATAACACTTCCGTGTTGAGAATTATTTTGACGGAGGTATTATATTATATTTTTTAAAGTGCACCGTTTTGATTTTTTCTCATTTATTTATGGCATATAAAAACCCCGCAGGCTTGTAGTTAACCCTAGAGAAGCAACTTCGGATTTTATTGTTTAGATCGAGTCAAACAATACCCAATTGCCAACTCGGACGAGCATAGCAGGCCAGCTTCCTTGTTATCGAACCAAAGATGCTGGCTCAAAATTTATTGGAGACAGCTTTAATTTGGCACATTGCCGGGATAAATTGACTCATTTATATTTGTCAAAATAGAGGTTAATCTAATATGCTTATTCAAACTCATTGATCGTGATTTCGTTACTGTATTATCTTAAGAAGAAGCCCATCGACATTACTATCCTCATTTTTCTAAAGCTCTCTTACCTTTTGTCATCAAAAGCACGTTAGGACGTTCGTTGACTTTCTTAACCATTTATATTCCATGCATGCAAGAAGTAGATTATTTGTGTGTATACCTCATTAACTTTTAATTAAACCAGCTCATTTTGTCTAGGCGAATGCTATAGATGCATACAACTTTCCTATTGACAATATTTGTATAATCAAACTGTATATAGTATTTCTAGTACAAATGAAAAATCAAGTGATTACTTTTTCAACCATCTTTGAGCACTTCCCTCTGGCTAAATCGCTTGCATTCTATACTATCTTCCATCTAGATTGTGACTAAATTTTTAGTGTACAAGAATTTTGAATCTTTTCCAACGATTCTGTGACTAACTTTTCACTATCTTGATGCTTCAGGATGACAATCGAAAAATAACAGCAAAGAAAGCAAAAGGCAAAAGATTTAAGGTTGTTGTCTTTCCTATGACAAAGAAGACAGGTCGATATAGTTTCCGAAGGACCCAGTCTGGCTACCGTTCTCTCTCTAGATCTGAAGATAACTAAACTTACTGAATGTAGTTGAACAAGGGGAACACATGGTTTTTCTTGCATTCTTTGTTGCATCTGAAGTATAGATAACTTCTGATCCTTGCAAGACATCTTCTTTTACTTTTGTCCTGTCATTTTTATGAGGATGTATGGCTCCTCTCTTTTCAGTGTTACATGACATAATAGAATGGATGTAAAATGTTGAAACAAAATAGAGAATATTATTTTCTGTATACACAATTGTTGAATTTCATCCATTTTCTCGATGCTCGTTGAAATATCCAAAATGGTGGGGATAAAATCATCCAGAAGAAGCATGACACACTAAACCTAGGAATAAGAATTTAGCACAGTTGATTCTTTGATGCTCAAGTGAAAAGAAAGTAATTTGGCATACATGAATTACACATGACTGTAATAATGAGTCGTACAGTCAATGTGTGACATTCACAAAACCTAATAACCCCCCAATAGAGAACAAGAAATATGATACAGATGACAGATGGATCAAATACCCAACCTGAGATATACAAATATTGGAATGGCTTCTTTTTGGAATTTCCTCCCCATATAATTATAATTGCATATCTAGGAATGACGCAAACAATTGTGTCCTTACATATTTCTACCACTAATGCTATGACATCCGTCCTAGATTGTTGCTTCAACACCTATTATAATAAGGTGCCCTATCTTGTAACACCCCACTTTTTAAATCCTACACATTTATGAGTAGATGTGTAAACTCCATTCAATGATAAGGGGAGTTTCACAAGTATGAGAATCATTGTATAGATAAAGATGAATTTGAGCCAACCCAAAATGAAATATTGTATTTCTCATTGTCAAGTCCAACAACAAAAGCTTAACTTGAATCTACTACAAGATCCTCCTCATTGAAAAGAAAAGTAAAGTAAACATCTCTATAAAAGTTGCACCCCACCAAGAATAACTACTAATCCTTGACTTGAGAAACTCCATCCATCCTAGCAATAAGTCCCTTAAATCTACTTCTTATGATACTCATCACTTGCAGACATCATGTCCTGATCCATATAACAAGTCCATGACCTGAAAGCAACTCATTCTCTATGCTAACATTGAAAATCCTAGATCTAATATATATGACTTACTCTATATGATAAACTTTAGTCAATTCCATGGCAATAATGATGTTTAATAGGGTCAAATTGCCTAGTAAACTATGATGATAAACATATGTCATAGAACTATTTTTGTCCCAATCCCAATCCCACTGCCAAGATAATGGTAGAAGGATTGAAGCGTTTGCTCCTGGGTGGCCCAAATGAATATCATACACTGGCATATACAATAAGAAAAATAATAACATTAAAATATAAGAGGACAGAACAGAACTAAACAATCTATTTTATGATTTTGTAGATTTGTCCATTAGAGTTTTTTGGGTGAGGAAGTGATCTTAGTCATCTATCATGTTTTCCTAAAAATAAAATCATGACCAAAAGTTAATGCCAAAACATTGAGTGTTGTTATGGAAAAAGAAAGATTATATATATATATATATATATATATATATATATATATATATATATATATATATATATATATATATATGGAAAAATAATGATTATGCAAGTAATATATCAACACAAAAAGAATGATCAACAAGTGGAAGTTTTCAAAAGAAAGTAAAACAAAATATAATTTGTAACAAGAGCCAATAACCTCACATAACGAGAGTGGGTGAAAAGACTAACAAGGAGCCACTTAACCCTAAGGAAAAGGCCAAGGCCACTTAGCCCTAAGGGAAAGAGAAAAGGATGCCACTTGACCCCTTGCAACAATAGGGGAAAGGCTAAAGACAAAATAATAATACAAAAAAGAGGGGAGTATACTACAAGTCCAAATAACCAAATAAAAGAATGATTGATATACATATATAAATTCAAAACTCTAGTCATAGGGAAAGATGTAGCTCAACCATGAATGTAGCCAAGTGTTTTTATACATAGGTATATAATAATACACTACATTACAACATCCAATGTTAAGAAGATAGAGTATACATACCTTAAAAAATAAGATCTTATTTCACAAATTCTAAGAGATCAAGGAGTAGGGTCAAGACCTAATCAAAGATGAGTAGCTTTTGATTAGGATTCGATGTCTGAGAATGTTGGTTTCTAAAAAGAGATATAGGATACTTGTTCCACATGACCATTTGGGAATCATTCACCCTTAAACAAGAAGTGTGATTTCACTTGTTACTAAAAATTGCGAATACCAACATATGGGTGAATGATTTCATTGAGTCATTAGAATGACAAAAGACCCTTAAACACATATCAAGTTCATATTCCCAAAGTTCAATATTATGAACCTAACAATAGGTCTGTTACAGACCTCAAACAATTTTATGATAGTATGGTTAAGATTAGATAAATTTATAACTTGATTTGCAAGTCACCATCAAAGTTCATTAGATAAATATCATTTGAAAAAGGATCATGAATCATATGTTGAAAGTAGTTCCATTGTGTCTATATCATTCTCACAATTGAACGAACTATAGTCATGTATTTTCAAGCATGGAGTCAAACATTATGGTCAAAGTAAGTTTCTAAAGAGAGAAAGAGATAGAAGACCAACCCAATGAGAGAGAGGATCTATATGAGTTGCTCTAATGGTTGTGGGGCACTGGACCTAGATTGAGCAAAATCACAATAGGGTAAGAGAGAAAGAACCAAGGGTGGGTTGTGCTCATGGGAGCAAGACAAGGTCAATAATGGTTCTATTTATAGCATGGGGTGACTTAGATCTAGGTTTTTTGAACGTTTTTAGAACTCCCAAAACATCCATGGTGACAACATGTTCAGAGCTTCAAAGCTTCACAAATAGTCAAGAATAAGTGAGAAGTTATACATGAATTTGGTGCAAGTTCTTGAGACAAAGCCAACACACCCTTAAACATGCAAAACAGAGAAAAAAATGAGGGAGATCCGCTTAACTGAAGGTCTAGGGTTTCCTCCCTACTCATGGCTACTATAGAAGCAACCAAAAGTAGGGGATGACCCTGCCTGGGCTGGCTGGGCGCGACCCACTAACTAAATTCGGCCCATTTTCCACAAAAAGGTGATATTGAAGCAATTTTCAAGAATTTTTAGAGGGATCTAGAAAGCTCTGTTGGTTGAAATTTGGATACGAGGATTAAAATATGTTATAGAATACCATAAAAAGTTTGGAATCCAAAGGATAAAGATAGATACTGGAATGATATATGAGATTAACAAGTCTAATATAAGTAGAAATTCATGTATTCAAGGTGTACAATGATATACATTTCTTCAATTAAGTGTCACCGATGTCCTCAAATCAGACCAATATCCAAAATTCCTCTAAAGTGAGTGTTTAGTACATATTTGATATGATAAAGTGGTGTTATTTAGTAAAAGAATTATATAACTAGATTTGGAAATCAAGGGTGAAAATTCCAATTTAACATATCCTTCCTCCTTTAAGGGGAATTATGTTCCCAAAATTCAAAAATATCCTCTATGATTAGGACCATATAATGTTGGTAAATACGGGCATAGAGTATATCAGTGGAAACAAAAATTTATCTATCCACATTCTCCAGTACAATAAGATTGTATCAACTACTATGAAATAGGAAGGATGGCTTTAGCGAGTTATACATGGTCCTGGAGCAAGTCGAATGACAAAAAAATATTTCTTTGTAATTGCTGATAAGTTACTCTTAGATGATGGTTGTGCAACTATTGGTCTTCACCACAAACAACATCTATGCAACCTCTATAATGACTCCTAAGGCCTCGCCACGAACTGCAAGTTGACTTTGCACTCCGAGCAGCAACCAAAGGACTCTTGCCTCTAGAGTAGCCCACACAGACCAACTAGAACTCATGTTGTTCACCAAGAATAGACAAGGAGTTGTCCTCCCAGTTGGTGTACTAGTCACCAACCTGCTCTGCCACAATGACAACTTCTCTATTGTTCTCTCCCGTTGGCTATCCCTCCTTTTCAAGTAGGACTTGGCCGGGCTCTCTTGGTTACCATAATCAGAGAGGAAAATAGTCGCTAGAAGAACTGATTCTCAATTGTTTGTTTTGTGTTGTGTTTTGAGAAGCCCCCAGTACCCCTCTATTTATAGTAGAGGCCGGGGTCAAGGTTCCCAGTTACTACCCGATACATGATCAATGTGCGAGAGTGAAAAGAACCAGAATATCTTGAATTTTTGCAACCTACAACAGCCGAAACAACCATTTCACACACCCATACAGTCGTCTGGTCCACGAGACGGTCATCTTGCACTTCCAAATGGCCATTTGATAGTTCCTAATCCCAAACGAATTTGTCTATTTCAAATTCAATGAATATTTCATATTAATTTCCTTGTTCATCTTGTAAAGAACAATCAATACTATTCGGGAAACATCCCAAACATTTGTTCGATGCAACCAGGCCGTTTCTCCCAAGAGAGATGCCTGTCTCACTCACCCAGATGACCGTCTGGTGAGTTGAGTCAAGCCAGTCGGTTTAATCACATTGAACCAATTGGTTCAAGGTCAAAACTAAGCCAAATCGATCTCTGATCATCATGACCCCAAAACGACCATCTCAACTACTTGAGACACCCATTTGGCTACCCAAACGATCATCTCACTCAGTGAGATGGTCGTTTAGCAGACCTGGTTAGCCAATAAAGCAATTAGTTGTGGTGAATTGAATACCTAAACACTTTAGTAACCAATCCAATTGTCATTCAAGATCAAACTCCTCTTCTAGATGAGTTCCTATGTGTGTGACCCTATAGGTCCCATATCACGTTGGCAGTGAATGTCCATAACTAGATTATGACATCACAAGCAAAGAGTTGTGCCTAGTTGCGCATCAGTGCTACCCAAGTGAAATGGAAAGTTGGAGAATAACTTCAACCTACAATCTGTGTAAGATGTTGTAGTGATTGTATAATTCCTTTGTCTCTGATATCCAGGATGAAATCGAGGTATAATATGCATTTCTCAGTCTTGCTAATCAAGTGGCCAAGATATCATACTCCATTAGGAGGGATAATACCATATCTATCACTTACAATCTATCCCCATGTGTCAAAGTCACCCAATCATCACCGTTATAACAGACCATGTTTCAGAACTGCGTTTGATGATGTCAAAATGTACCCAACGACATGTGACAAGTGCAGTGATTTTAGGTCTGAGAATCACAACCACCACCTTCACTATGAGAGATGACTGTGACCACCACAACCATGTGTCACTCTCAAGGTGGGTATATTCAATACACTACTCTCTAACATGTATATGTGTGCCTAGTTTGATATTGCCATATCATGACTAATGAGGTTTAGTCATCAACCAACTCACACTCTGATCTTATGAGTTAGTGTTGTCAATCAACCTTCCACAATAACAACCGATCATAGACATAATGAGAACATATACTCTTAACATTCATATGATCTCATCCACAAGATTAGTAACTTGACAATTTACACCATTGAGTAATATAATTCTCTATACATTCACTCTGTGTCCTCATTATCTCATAACTGAGTGAAATAGATGAATTGGAACCTTGTCTTTATATATGTTATTATTAATCAAATCCTTTTAGGTAATTATGCCATGTAAATCATCATATGATTGGCTCTACGAGTGTACGTTACCAACATATATCCATATCACATCCTCAAAATTATAATCACATTGTAATCAAGAAGTCACTTATAAACTTGTATTGATCAACTAGGGGTCAAAATATCATAGTTCATCAAATTCAATCTTTATCCATATTGAGTAAAGGTTGGGAACAAGAGTCAAGATTATCTAGCATGGATCAAACTGGGTCATGATGTAAAAAATGTGATTCAAGAGTCAAGATTCAAATATCAAATGTTTTTTGTCCAATCATTCTAAGTAGGGTTCTATTTCCTATTTTAAACCCTAAGCATAATCATTCATCTGAAAGAAACAAACTAGCAAAATATCGAGACATCACTGTCCATTCATAGTCAAGGATAATCAAGGTTAATAATGACCAAACCTAGGTCAAATTTAGGAAATTAACCTTACAATAAAAATATCATTCTCAAAATTATCATCAAGTCAAAATCTCAAGATTTGAGTTTTTGGGTCAAAAGTCAAAATTTTGATGATAAGATCAAATGAACAAAGCTCTTGGGTCAATAGTACAAAAATTGCAACATTTTAGGGTCCTCGCTTCTACATTTCCTTGGTGGGGTTATACATTCATGATAGAGATTTTGTATTTTAAAAATAAAAAAAACATATTTTGATTGTTCTTTTATGTTTAAAATCAACAGAGGGTTCCATTCTCATTCACATGAGAGTACACCCTAATTCATAAATCGAGTGAATACATATAGCCATTTAAAATATCTTGAGATTTGGGAATATGCAAGTCACTGGACATATATTAAGGGTGATCCTAAGATCCACATAAGGTGGCTATAGGAGTCACATCAACATCAAGATTTTCAAGCTAGGGTTTTGGTTCCTATTTAGACCTTAGGGGAGATCATTCATCCCTATGGAGTAATTGAGAAACATTTGTATTATCAATCACCAATTTTTATTACTGTGGTATCAAGGTTTGATGAATGACCTTAGCCTAGGTCCTTCCAAGAATTTAACCACAAGCTTAGTCAACATTGTATCTAAATCGAGATTCAAGATTGAAAATCAGTATTGTCATAGGCCTAACCTATTGAAGACATAAGTCAAGGTATCAAAATTGGGTAGAAGGGTTACCTTACCAAACTCTAAATAATCAATAAGATGACAAGTTAAAGGCATCCATAAATAGGGATGTGACCAAGGTTAGGGGATTCATTAGTCAACTACCACCCTAATCTAGCACAGTAGTACTCATAATCATTAAACATTGATCATAGAAAAATACAAGGAGTATTAATTATAAAATTATACTTCATAAGATCATGAGATCAAAGTTCAATGTCATAGTATAGTTACCATATTCCATGATTTTGCAAACTTGGGATTATAGTATAGCTCCCTCCCTTTAAAAGAACAAAGAAAGGATTGTTGGTAAGTATGCCCAGAGAGCCAATCATATGATTATTGTTGTGGCATATCTTATAAATGATTTGATTAATAAAAAAGGCAAGCTTTCAATTTTTTTTGTTTCAATCAGTTAGAGATAATGATGAAACATAATGAATGTATAAGTAATGACATTACTCAATGACGTATTTCTTCAGGTTGATGACCCGAATAATGAGATCATACAAATGTCAAGAGTATGTACATTCTTGTTATGTCCCTAGTCGGATGTTATTGTGGAAGGCTGATAGACAACAATCACACATAAGACTAGAGTGTGGGTTGGTTGATGACATAATCTCATCAATCATGATATGTGATATCAAACCAAACACATAGATACTTGTTAGAGAATAGTGTATCAGACAAACCCGCCTTGAGAGTGACACATGGAAACCATAATTGGTAGTTAGAATCATCTCTAATAGTGATGGTGGTGATTGTGGTTCTTAGACTTGAAGTCACTACACTCATCACATGTCATTCAATGTACTTTGACATCATCCACCGTGACCTTTTATAAGGGTTACCATAAATGTGGTGCTCTGGCGCATTGTGACACATGAGAATGACTATGAGTGATAGAGATGGAATTTGTCCCTCCTATAGGAGTTTGATATCCAAGCCACTTGATAAGTGAGAATGAGAAAAGCATGCACATGTGAATCAAGATATATTATTGAGGTCACATATATCTTAGACAGTCTACTCTAGTTCAAGGAACATGGATTGAACATTGAGAGGATGAGGATTCCATGCCTCGAGTTCAATCTGGATATCAGTGACAAAGGAATTAGACAGTCACTGTAACACCAATCATAGATTGTAGGTTTAAGTTGTTCTCCAACTTCCCAAATTACTTAGGTAGCAATGATGTGTTGCTATATACCGCTCATGACTTGTTATGTCATAAATTAGTTATGGACATTCACTTCCAACGTAACTTGGAACCTATAGGGTCACACACATAGGATTCACTTGGAATAGGAGTTCATTCATGAATATAGTTTAAACTTGATTACTAAAGAGTTAGGTATTCAATTTAAACAACATTGGTTGAATGTTGACTGAATGAACTGTGAGCATCAGTTTGTCAGGTCAATTAAACCAAAATTGGCAATCTGGTCCATGAACCGATCGTTTTAGGAGGTGAACCGATCAAATTTGGACCATGAAGTGACCAGTTTAGGTTATGAACCGATCATTTGGTGAATTAATTCAGTTGATTCAAGGATGAGTGTTAACGTCATTTTGTGCATTAAATGGGATATCAATTGCCAATACAATTGTGATTGGGAAACATCATGAAATGACTGGTTCAAGGGTTGAATTGATCAGTTCAATGGCCAACCGAGTGGTTCACCCATTAACTGACCATTTTGCTACTTGAAGGATGTGAAAATTCATGAAATATCATCCCCTTCAAATCCCGCATAGACTAGGAACCTTGACCCTGACCCTCCTATAAATAGAGGGGTATTGGGGGATTCTAAGACACATCAATTAGCTCTGACAATTATTGTCTTCTCTGATTGTGGTAACTGAGAAAACTTGAGTAAGTCCTAATAAAGGGAGGGATAGCAAGGGAGAAAAATTGTGGGAGAGCATGTTGGTTCTAATACACCAACTAAAAGGGACAAATCCTTCTTGTATGTTCTTCTCGGTGGTCCATGTGGACTACTATAAAGGCGAGGATGCTATTTCCTGCTACTAGGAGGACAAGGTCAAACTATTATCTGTGGTGATCAACTAGGAGCTACTATAGACGCTATCCGGGTGTGACTTGAAGAAAGGCACATACTTCCGTGAGGGAATTGTCACTGGACTTACTCCAGGACAAGATATAACTTCACAAATTATCCTTCCCATTACATTGTTATTGACACGATCATATGTTAAAGGGGAATATGGCAGTTAAATTTTTGTTTTCGTTTCCTGCTCTGTAGCCATATTTCCCTATAGTGGTATCAAAGCCACATCAATCTACTACCTTTTTTATTTAATTGATATGGTTGTGAATATTTAAAATGATTAATGTGCATATATGATTAAATATCATACACGATCCCAAACTAATTTATATATACACGATATGATATATATGCAATTTATACATGTCACCCTATAATTGGTTTTGATGGTGGATGTGTAGCATGGTTATGGTCAATAACCCCAGTTGTCTGTGCTTGATTGGTTGTGGCTATTTATTCCTTTTTATATCTTGGTTTGCATACCAAGCATCTACCTTCTTCCAACATCTAAAGTATTATTCTTTCATTCATATGCTCCCCTTGAATGTAACTTGAGGTTTCTCAATTACCATGTAATAACTTTAATATCATTATGAAAGCTTTTAAATTCTTATTACGATGAAGAAGACGTTCAACACCAGACGAAATGACCATATCAAAGATGAGACGACCAAACAGAGGACCGAGGAGGATCAACACAGGAGTTGAATTGATTGGCTAGTGGCCCAGCCGATCAACTGGAGATGTCCAAAAGATGTTGGACCAAAGACCAGTCGACCAGTCTGATAGACCGAACGACTGACCTAGAGGCAAGTTGACTAGTTCAAGGGTCGAATCGATCAACCCGAATTGTTTCAAGTACAAATATTACCCAATAATAGGTTGATGCATGCGATGTAGACCTTATGTGATAGTAATTCCTTATGGCTCTAAGAAATTACAATAGGATGGACATAACCATCATTTATGTTTTAATTACATGTTTTTGTTTGTGGGATATAGCATGTATATGATACATACTGTAAGTATTTGGTGATTGGATATGTATATATAGATATTTATAAATATAAAAATTCTCAATCAAACAAATTAAGTCTAAGATGCTTTCCAATAGTAACACACATGAAAATCTTGATCGATTATGCCTGGGCACACCAAGTGTGGTGCACTATCCATCTCGTGGCAGTGTGATGGTAGTAACATGGGTCTTCTAAGCAAGGTACATTTCTATCATGTTTGCTTTTGGGTCAAACTTAACTAAGTGATCTTAATGAGATAAAGTACTTAGAGGCATGCAAATGACTATGGAAAAGAGTTATGCATACCACATATACAAGAATTGCATAAGATGCCATAGGCAAAAGTTTCCTACCTTAATGATTGATTATGGATGCCGACATTAGCTGGATAATAACTCAATTGTTTTGGATCATGGCTCATTAGAAGTTTGTGTGCTGCAATCTTTTGAATTGATAAGTGAGGGTTATCAATTTGAACAAAATAATGAGAGTGATAGTTAATTGAAGGCCTAATTAAACATTGCCAAAATTTTATCCTAATCAAATCAAATCAACAATATTTTGACAAAATTGTAAATTTCTCTTGTAGAATCAAATGGCAATACACATCACTTTTTCTCTACAACTAGTCCTTGAGAAGGATAAGTAAATGGGAATAATTTCCATGATTGGTTTAGGATGCTGAGAATTGATCTCACATAGGAGCATGAGCTCTATGTCCTGGAGACACCAGATCCATATGAACCTACTTCCATTGCACTGAAGACTGACATGAATGCTTACAAGAAGCATATTGGAGATGTCATTGATGTCAAATGTCTATTGTTGTGATCCATGAACTATGAGTTTTAGAGATAGTAAGAGAACATGGATGTTATTGAGATGGTAATACATCTTAAGAACATGTTCCAAGATCATACAAGATAGGAGAGATATGATGTCTCCAAGGCTCTATTCAAATTGAACCTAGTAGAAGGAGATTCAGTAGGTCTTCATGTACTCAAGCTCATTGGGTATGTGGAGAACCTTTATAGACTGGGATTTCCCTTGGGTCAAGAGCCAACCACTGATGTGATTTTGCAATCTCTGCCAAAACCATATAATCAATTTGTCATGAACTACAACATGAATGACTATGACAAGCCGTTGACAGAGTTACTTGGCATGTTTAGAAAAATTGAGACACAAATGAAGAAAGACAAGCACAAGTATGTGATAATGATCAATAAATCAAAGGGGAAGTCTAAAGGCAAAGGAAAAGCTAAGAAGTGTTCTAAAGCTGGCCAGAAGCCCAAGTTTTCAGTGCTCAAAGCAAAGGGAGGGGTGAGTAAGGGAGGAAATTTCCACCACTGTCACCATCTTGGACACTAGAAGAGGAATTTCCCTCTCTACCTGAAGGAACTACAGAAGAAGGAGGGGATATATATCTTCACTTCATGTATATATGTTAAGAGATAAATTTAATTACTTATGCATCTTGGTTATATTATACCAGATGTAGATCTCACATATGTTTGAATATGCAAGATCTAAAAAGAAGTAAGCCTTTATGTAAGGACGAGGTCATACTATTCGTTGCAAATGGAGCAAGAGCTGTTTCCACTACAGTCAGAACCTATAGTTTATCTCAGCCCACATGTCATGTAATAGATTTAATGAATTCCTATTTCATATCTACCAATAAATAGAAACATTTTACTTTCTGCATCTTGTAGGGACAATGATGTATATGAATATCAAATAAAGTATAGTGAATATTTAGTTCTAAGAGGATGAGATCTTTTATGGCAATGACCCAAATATCTTATGATCTTTGTTTTCTAGATCCAAAGGGTAAATGTTTATACCAAAATATTAAAACTTGATAACTCAAACAATCAATATTTATAACATTGTCATCTAAAGCACATAAATGAAAAATGCATTTATGGGATCCATGGTGATGTTTATCTAGACTCTTTGGTTATTGAACCATTCAAGACATGCATGTCTTATTTATTCGGCAACATGACAAAAGTACTTTCACTAAATGTAGTGGGAGAGTGAGTATTCTATTAGTTCTTTTACATACTAAAGGACATGGATCTTTCAGAATAAATGTTATGGATATTTGCTAGTACCTCATTATATCTACTAAGGATATTGATAGATATGATAATTTTTATTTGATGAAATACAAATATGAATCTCTTGAAGTCTTTAAGAAGATCAATAATGAAGTACATTATCACCTTAGTAAAAGGTATTAAGACACTTTGATATGATCAACGTAGAAATATTTTACATCAAGAGTTTGAGAGCCTTCTAGAAAGACCGTCATAGTGTATCATACTGAACTCAACCTAAAACATGATGATGTATCAGAAAAGAGAAATCACACCCTGATGAGTCATGGTGCGATTATTAAATCAAACCTAATCTTCTAATTTCTTTCTAGGAACATGCTTAAACACTAAATCAATGTACCATCTGAAATGGTTTAAAAGAAATCATATGAGATATGGTATGGGAAATGTCCTGATATATCTTTTATAAAGATACAGATTGAAACTTATACAAGAAAATAGTTTCTTGAATAGATTTATCCTCAAATCACATAAATATTAGTTTGTTGAACACTACTTAGCTCAATACAATAACAAAAGTGTTTGTTACCTATATCAATGAATTCCTTAAGAGGAATTTTAATTCCAAAAGAATTAGTGAGAGTAAAGTAGAACTCAAAAAGTTCGAGATCAACAAGAAAATATTGAACCAAGGAGGTACAATGGGAACAAGGAGAATCACAAATTGTTGTGGAATCTCAAGTTCGTTATGTAACACAAGACTTGTAGTTCTAGTAGAACATGCCATGAGCCTAAAAGATTATGATACCTTGTAACTCAGAATGGAAGTGAGTTGGTCATAAGATGATGAACCAACAACCTATCTAGAAGCTATTGAGGGTCCAAAGTTCTAGAAATGGCTTGAGGCCATTATATCCAAAATGGAATCTATGTACACTAACAAGGTATGACCTTGGTGGTACCGCCTAAAGGAGTAAAACCCATAAGGTGCAGTTGGGTTTTCAAGAGGAAGTCTGACATGGATAACCCAGAAAAACACATTAGTTGTAAAGGTTTTCAAACAAGTTCAAAGTGTTGAACATGATGAAATCCCTTTACCAATTGTCATGTTTATATCCATTAGAATCATGCTTGACCATTGTAGCTCATCAAGACTATGAAATTAGACATATGTATATGAAAACCACATTCCTTAATAGGAATATTTGAGAGGATGTGTACATGACACAACATGAAGGTTTTATAACTCAAACAATGTAATAAAGTTTGTAAGCTACAACAGACAATCAATGTGATTGAAGCAAGCATCTTAGAGTTAGAACCTTTAATTTGACAAGACAATCAAAGAGTTTGACTTTAGTCAAAATAAAGATGAAATCTGTGATTACAACAAATATAGTGGGAGCATATTAATATTGCACATATTGATGAGGATAACATCCCAATACTATATGTATTGAAATCTAGCAAGGAAAGCACCTTCTTTAAGAAGGATTTAGGTGAAGCATCCTATGTGATACAAATTGATATCTATAGAGATAGTTCTAGAAAGTTTCTTGACCTATATATGACCAAATATATTAGCAAGATGCTGAAAGGGTCAACATGAAGGTTCAATGAGAGAGAATATGTCCATGATACATGGGATTAGTCTCTCAAGAACCCTATATTCAAATTCTTATAAATAATGGGAAAACATGAGTATGATGACATATGCATTCAAAATTGGATCTATCATGTATGCAATATAATGTACTCATCCCATTATGTTGTATGTATTGGACATGATAAAATGACATTATTCATATTCCAATGAAGGTCATTGGAATGATATAAAGAAGAGTTGGGTCTAAAATGTTACACTGCTGCAAGCATCTAAAATGACAAAGAAAATTAATGACCAAAAATATGAAATTTATGTTTGACCATATAACTTAGAACTATAAGTTGGAAGAGTTCTGAACTACAAACCATTTTTCTACAATAGAAGATGAGTACCCTGGTGTTATTAACACAATAAAGGATATTGTATGGATCTAAAAGTTCATATAGATGAACTTGAAGGATGTTCCAACCATTGATGGAACAATAGAAATACTATGACAACAATATAAGCATGTGGGAGTTTGTTGGTAAATATGCTCAAAGAGCCAATCATATGATTATTGTGCTGGCATATATTGTAAATGATTTTATTAATAATAAAGGCAATCTTCTGATTTATTCTATTTCAATCAGTTATGAGATAATGATGGGACATAATGAATGTCTAAAGAGTGACATTACTGAATGATGTATGTCTTTGGGTTGATGACCTGAATGATGAAATCATATGGATGTCAAGAGTATGTACATTCTTGTTATGCCCCTAGTTAGATGTTATTGTGGAAGGTTGATAGACAATAATGACACATAAGACTAGAGTGTGGGTTGGTTGATGACAAAATCTCATTAGTCATGATATGTGATATCAAACCAAACACATAGATATTTGTTAGAGAATAATTTATCAGACAAACCCACCTTGAGAGTGACACATAGAAACCATAATTGGTAGTCAGAATCATCTCTCATAGTATTGGTGGTGATTGTGGTTTTAACACCTGAAGTCACTACATTCATCACATGTTGTTCAATGTACTTTGACAACATCCATCGTGACCTTGAATAAGGGTTATCATAAAGGTGGTGCTCAGGTGCATTGTGACACATGGGGATGACTGTGAGTGACGTAGATAGAATTTGTCCCTCCTACAAAATTTTGATATCCAGGCCACTTGATAAGAGAGACTGAGAAAAGCATGTGAATGCATAGGCCAATAAATATATGATATTGAGGTCACATATATCTCAGACATTCTGCTCTAGTTCAAGGAACATAAATTGAACATTAAGAGGATGACGATTCCATGCCTCAATTTCAATCTGGGTATTAGTGACAAAGGAATTAGATAATCACTATAACACCACTCATAAATTATAGGTTGAAGTTTTTCTCCAACTTTTTGAATTACTTGGGTAGCAGTGATGTGTTTCTAGATACCACTCATTGCTTGTGACGTCATAAATTAGTTATGGAAATTCACTATCAACGTAACTTGGAACCTAAAGGGTCACACACAAAGGATACACTTGAATAGGAGTTCATTCATCAATATAGTTTAAACTTAATTACTAAAGAGTTAGGTATTCAATTTAAACAATATTGGTTGAATGTTGATTGATTGAACAGTGAACCAACCGGTTCATGTGTAGAATCGATCGTTTATGTGTGTCAGGTCATTAAACCAAAATTGGGAATCTAGCCCATGAACCGATCAGTTTAAGAAGTGAACCGATCAGCTCAGGACCAAGAACCAACTAGTTTAGGTTATGAACCAACCATTTGGTGAATCAATTTGATTGATTCAAGGATTAGTGATGATGTCATGTTGTGCATTAAACCAGATCAGAGGTCGACTGACCTGACACGCTCAATTCATTTCCGAGAGTGTTGTAGCTGGGTTTTGAACCCGTGACCCTTTGTTAGGGGCCCCCGAGCCTCAACCAGTGCACCAACTCTCGCCGACCAAAGTTTAATATTATGAGTTTAACAAAAGATATTTTATAGATCTCACACGGTTTTATGATAATATTGTCATGATTAGATGAAGCTATAAACTTGATTTGCAAATCACCATCAAATTTCATTAGATAAATACTTTTTGAAAAAGATCGAGAATCAAATGTTGAAAATAGTTCCATTGTGTCTATCTCATTCTTGTGATTGAAACAAACTATAGTTTCATGCATTTTTGAGAATGAAATAAAAAATTATGTTCAAAGTAAGTTTCTAGAGAGAGAAAGAGAGAGAAGACCAATCCGAGGAGAGAGAGGATCTCGTGAGCTTTTCCAATGATAGAGGGACTAATGGCCTCCAATTTTGTGGATATTTTATGCCTAATTTTGTCCCTAAATTACTCCCTTATGTAGAGTTACCTTAACTTCCTTACATTTTACTTATGTTTGCCATTTATGCCTTGACATGGAGACAACTATTCATTCTCATGTAGGTAACCTGCCAAAAGATGGTTTTTGTCAGTGTACACAACGACCATAGGTTTCCACAACTGATGCTAATAATCAACAACATCAAAAACCAAGTATTCTACCATTGAAAATCCATCGGTTCCTGAACTGGTGGTTTATAGTTGTACCTCACACATTCAGTTGAAGGCATTCTGAACACCCATTAGATCTTACAAATGATGGTTCTAATGGTCAACATTTTATGGTTCAACTGAGTGCAAACTGATAGCTTCCCTCGAATGAGGTGCAACCATCAGTTCTATAAACTGATGGTCTAAAACCTACATCCACCAACAACCATCGACTCCCATACTTGATGGCTTGACTACTCCCCAAACTCAATGGCCTAACTGAACCCACAACTGATGGATCCTCTAAGTGACCTACCTACCAATGGCAGAATTGGAAAATGACCATTCAAGGTGGTTAAGTGTCTGTTGCGAGGCATGTTCTTAGACTTGCGGTGCAAGTAAAGTACACTCAATGGAGTGCCTCAAATGGGGGGTTGAGAGCTATAAATAGGAGACCATAGGCACCGAGAAAAGGGTTGCCACCCATGAGAGATGCGGAAGAGTTTCTGGATAGCTACCTCACCATGGACCTCGACTCCACCATAGGTTTTTTAGATCTGAAGGTGAGAGTTGTAAGACCAAGACCTCCATCCACCACAGTGCTGCTTAGGCCTCTTTTATGATGAAAGGGGAACGACCAGTTGTGATCCACATCACCTCCACATGTTCAGAAGTGGAGAAAGCTTCCATCAAGTGATCAATCCATGGTTACTTTTGGTGTATCTCCATCCCTATTCTATAAATCCAATCATATCCTTTGTCTACCTTCATCTTCATCTTGTTTTTACCTCCATGTCTCACCATTTTTGTAATTCACCAAGCTACTCATTACCATGAGTGGCTTATCATATAGCTTGGGTTGGGGGTATCCACTAAGTCTCTCCCAATATATAAATACTTATATCCATTAAATATATGCTCTTAGCAATGTTTATCTGCATACTCTTGTTCTTAATTCTTCTCTTGCATGATTAGCTACCATATTGTGTTGTTTGATTGTTAATACTTCGAAAGAGTAGTACAAATGTATATCTAAGTATGGAGTTGCATGAACATATGAGAATGTTGGAATGCTTAAGATAATGATCGTATTATTTCATTTTGATTGTTTGTTTTCCATCTCGAGAGAGAGAGATAAAACCTTATAATCAAGATCTATCCTAAGACTGAGAGAGGAGCAAATAGACACTAATGATGATTTGTTTTAAACTTGCTAAGGGTATATAATGGGTATGAGTCTTGCACGTTAGTGAGAGACCTTAGATGGTGAAACCCAATCCATTTTCCCCATCCATACTTGATACTAATCTATTGAATTTCTCATCCTTTTACTTTACTTCTTATTTGGTTTTTCTTGTTTTTCAGTTTCTAGTTGAAGAATCACCGTTCAGAAGGGAACACAACTTTACCTTACCTCCTTGGTTTGTGTAACCAAGGAAAGACTTCATTCTTAACACATACCACCATTGTATTTGCGTATCAACCCCGGTTTACTACATTGGATCCCATATTATCATTACAGGGGCCTGAGTGTCAGGATATAAATAAAAAAAATTGATTACCCTAGATCTGCTCCTTTTAGGCATGTGATTTAGGCCGGTCAACTTTTTGGTGTTATTTTTGGGGACAAGGCAATCAGTATTGTCAAGAACCCAAGACTACTTAGCATACATATGTGCCTCAAGTCTAGAAATAGACTCGACTACACATTTTTAATATGACAACTCGAACCATTCTAAATACTTTGTATCAAACATCTAGTTTTAACTCAACTGGCTCCTCATAGGGAAGTCATCCTCAATCCCAGGGTGGAAGGCTTCCAGGAGGAACATGAAGAAGATAGAGATGAAGAACATCATGAGTAGAAGAGCATGAAGAAGAGATCAAGGAAGAATGTGAGGAAGAACATCATGATGAATATTGTGAAGAAGGGCACCATGAGGAAAAAAGTCATGATAGAAACATAAGAAATAGGAGAAATAACAACAACGATGATGTTGAGGAATGATGAAGGCCCTTCTCTTTTCAAGTTGTCTGCCACCAGGGATAATCAATCCAGATGCCCAGTCACCATTCGCTGATTCAATGCTCCAAACATTGAGTTGATACTAGCAGTCATAAGAATGATCTAGAATAAGACTTTTTGGGGAAACTACCAAGAGGAAAACCTTTATCATCACATGGATGCCTTTAAAAATATATGTGACACTCTCAAGATGAACATGGTGCAACAGGAAGTAATTTACTACAATGGCTTCAAATTTTCTCTAATGGACAAAGATCTATCATGGTACCTTGCTCTGCCTGATAAAACCATTAATGGATGGGCTCCTCTAGCTGATGCTTTTGTCACAAAATTGTATCCAGTAGAAAAGACTCTTAGATACAGGCACAAGATCACTGGTATAGTACATAAGCCTGGTGAAAACTTGTATGAAGCATGGGAAAGATTCCAAGAATATCAGAGGGATTGTCCTCACCACAACTATGACAAGGGATTTCTGGTGACAACCTTCTACAATGAGCTTATCTCTACTAAAAGGACCTCATTGAATGCATCCATGAGAAGTGATTTTCTAGGTAAAAACCCAAAGAAAACCATTAAGATAATTGATAATATGGCCACCCTGCAAGCCAGTTTGGGCTATGATAGGGGAATAGCCAAGAAGGTGTCATCCGAAGGTACTACTTACGAATTTAATCCTTTAGAAGCATAACTCTCCAAATCCAAAATATTTCTTCGAATGTGAAATAGTTGATATATTCTAGACGTAAGGGAATGAATAAAGAAGAAAAGGTGATGAAGTGCATCACATGTGGAGGAGGATACAATGTGGAAAATTTCATCTACACACAATCAGAAGCAGAGGATCAGGAAGAGGATACTGCGAATGTTTCTTATGACAACTTCAAGAGGTCGAATCACCCAGGATTCTCTTACGGAAATAAGGATGCTACTAAAAATGCTCACCAGCTCAATATCTCACTTAAAAGATCTCCAAGTTTCAGTAGAGGCGGAGGACCACTCATGTTCACTCGTAACAGGACCTACCAAAAAAAGGTACAATTACCAAGGATAAAACATAGACCAAAATAGAAATTCAAGCAATTTGAGTCAGGACCAAGGTCACAATAGAAACTCTAACCAACATGACGTAGTTTTTGAATTGTTCAAATTCGAAAAAAAGTATGTAGGAATGAGAAACTGAGCCAAAGTGATACAAAGAACACTATCCTATTAGCACAATGCAATCTCAATTGGGGGGCGTGACAACTCAAATGGATGACATGCAAGTCCATCCTAAACAAATAGATCAACAACTTGCACAACTTTCAGAAATGATATAGAACCCACATGGGAGGATACCTTGAAATACTGGATTTGTAAAAATCTCCACTCTAAGATCAAGATATAGTCTAGAATAACTGGCAGGCAAGACTACCCAGAAGATCACTCCTAATACTGAGTCCCAACCTAAAACTATCCTAATGGAAGAAGAACTTAAAGTGGAAGTTGTTAATGAGAAGGTTAACACAAATGAATAGGGTAAGGGAAATAATCCAGTAAAGGAGAAGAAACCAAAATTAACTATTCACCAATGATTCCTTTCCCTTATAAATTGATCAAAGCTCACTTGAAGAAGAGGTACAAAAAGTTCTTAGAAGTTGTTAAGAAATTGCACCTAGATGTTCCCTTCCTGGATGCTACTGAAGAAATGCCAACATACAAAAAGTTCTTCCAAGACCTGATTACGAAAAGAAGGCAAGGAGACCATGTTGAAACTGTCATGCTAGAAAAAATGACTAGCACTTTTGTCCAAGAAAAGATTCCTGCCAAGAAGAAAGACCTAGGAGCTTTCACTATCCTATTCAATGTGGGAGATAATGAGGTAAGACAAGGTCAAGCCGATCTTGGAGACAACATCATCCTTATGCCTCTCACACTGGATAAGAGGATAGGACTCACTGACATGGTCAAGACGGGGATGTGAATTCAATTAGCAAATCATTCTTTTATGAGATTGGTAGGGATTGTAGAAGATATTCCTATCGGAGTGGGATGATTTTTCATACCATGTGACATAGATGTGATAGACATAGTGGAAGACCCAACATGCCCAATGATATTTTTAGGACCATTCCTTTGCATTAGGAGTGCATTGATAGACATTGAAGCTAGAATAATCACTATCAAAGTGGGGAATGATCATATTGATTTTCATATTCAAGACTCCATGAGAGGACCATCTCTCTTTAAGTCGGTTTATTTCATGGATAGTTACAACCAGTTGAGTGAGAAGGTTCAAGAGAAAAATGATATAGTTGAACCACTTATGAGAGCTCTGAACAATCCTAGTCTAGACACTAAAGACCCATAGGTGGTCAAAATTCTTGATTATTCAAATCAACCTAAAGAAGACTACAGACGAGGAGGCCTCATCACCAACAACAGACATCAATGTGAAGTTGTAGGCGGACATGTTGTTTGCTAAACGAAGCACCAACAAAGCTGCACCACCCCCAGAACAAGAAGCATTAGTGGAGCTATTTGCTAATTAGGGAGATGAAGATTCTGTTGGACACATAGATGGGTCCACTAGGGAAAACAATGATGCAAATTTCCCATCCTCGCCAGGGCACTCCGCCGATAAGCACGCGAAGGAGGAAACCTAAGAGAATGGATGAGGATTTCCTAGACATACTTGAACAAGTTATTCTTGTTGAAGATATTGAAACAACCAGTGAGAATGATGTTATCCTAAAATTGACAAAGATGAGGGAGGAAGCACCAGAAGAAATATAAGATATAATAGACAATTTAGATCCATTATTTAACTACAAGGCTCTGCCACCTCCAACATACGAGGACTTTATAAATGAATTGGTATTGGACAAACCAATCAAAGGGGGAGTACATCCTAATCTCTTTTAAGTGGAGATAGAGGATCAAGTGGCTAAATAGGATGAGGGAAACATTAATAGGATGCTAAACAACACCATCTTGGCTTCACTTTTCTAGGAATAAATCTAATCCTTAAAGTGAACAAAAGAACCTTATCTCCCTCAGACACATAGTTTCTTTTAAGTGGGCATCATGCCACATCTTGATTCTTTGTTTATATATCCTGGAATTTTTGTAGTCATGGAGCCTAAGTTCCTCTAACTCTTGCAATTGTAAAAGCATTGTCTTGTTTGCTAATCATGGTCCCATATTTATAATTTTGATAGCCGAGAAAGATTTGTGTTCCAGTTCAAATGGTAAGTGGCATTCCTTGTTGTAAATTAGTCTATAGGGATTCATCCGTATAGGAGTTTTGTAGGTAGTGCAATATGCACATAGGGCATCATCAAGCTTCATTGACTAATGTTTTCTAGTTTTACCAACAATCTTTTCAAGGATTTTTTTAATCTGACAAATTGAAACCTAAAATTGGCTTGAGGTTTGATGGTGATAAGGGGTGGAAACTTTGTTCTATAATCCATATTTATTGATCAATGTACAAACTGTCTTTCTACTAAGTGGGATCCCCCATCACAATTTCCTCTTTCCAAAAGTTATGGTACATATCTATTTTGTTAGAAAGTCATTAATATAATGTACTCTACAAAGATCTATGTTCCTCCAAGTTGGATCACCTAGGTCCCATGCATCATGATATTATAATATTTAATTCACCTCCAAGTTCTACCCACCAATCTCTCCTGCCTACATGGGGTGCACCAACACCAATTATTTTTTAATTTTTTGATAGTTGAAATTATCCTATAGTTAAGATAATATGGATAAAAATATAATTATATGTACGTCCATGTACAATCATAGGAACATATTTTGATTTAATTTGTACCGAGTTTAATTTTCATGCACAACTCATTGCCATTGCACTCATACATGCATGTGAACATCTCAATATAATTTTGCACAAGTGTCGTCGTTGATTGCATGGTTCGTGTGTCAAGATATCTCTAACGGATATTTCTAAGGGGCCAAATTATTAACAGTCCTAAAATTGTCTCTCTTTAGAGAGTAACATAATGAGCTTATATGTTGTTCATGTATGTATGTATTCTTGGATGATTCTCCATGTTCTATTTTAACATAAATGAATTAATATGCACATTTTTTATGTTATGAATATTGTTATTTATTTGTAAGTATATACATTTTGGTGTATATATTTTCCCTATTTATGATAATTGGTCCTACAAGTAGCTAATTGATACAAGAATATTATTATATGAAGGATTTATAGGCAACAAATGAACTCCCCAACCATTAAATATTATCAAGGAGGTGAATGCAACCATAATGTTTTAGGTAAATGTTAATAGCATTCATCGTAATATTATCACAACTCGTATGTTAGTGAGAATCATACTCAATTTTAGTTTTTTAGTTAATAATATATGTATCTAGATTTTCAAAATATGTTAGTCATTTTTGGAAGAAATACAATGATTGGCTTTCTAGAGTATAATATAATTACACATGTACCTCAAGAGAACTATTCTCTTATAGATTAACATCATCAAGTAAATGTCAATTGTGGTAAACTATTCTATCAAAGCATGTATCCATGTATCCAAATATGTCTAGTTTTTAGATACTTAATTTCATTTAGTATATGACCACACAATATTATGACTATTTTCCTGATTTTTTTTCTGCTATGAACAAATTTAACATACGTCCACATGTGCATTTTGGATTCAAACTTAGGCTTGATTTCTTTCCCAAACTTCATCTAGATTGGTAATCTTATTATGCTTGGTTTGGTAAGCATGTCAATATGTGATCTTGGTACTAATATAATTCTATTGATAAAAAAGCCTAAGACACAAAACGTATCTTCTTATCTTAACAAGATGACCGTGCATAGTTGGTACTCTTTC
Source organism: Alisma plantago-aquatica (assembly GCA_963693085.1). Lineage (NCBI taxonomy): Eukaryota > Viridiplantae > Streptophyta > Magnoliopsida > Alismatales > Alismataceae > Alisma > Alisma plantago-aquatica. Next base: position 793,468,176 of record OY856409.1, read on the forward strand.
TAAGATGATCAAGATGCATATCATCACGACATAGTCGGTACTCATGCTTATATGATCAAGATGAAGATGTACTTCTTAAGGATTATACATTTGCACATTTCTTTTTGTCTATTTTTTACACTAGAAATGTGGTAACTTTTTAATTTCTAATTCATTTCACTTAAAGATATGTTTTAAGAAATAAAGGAAAAATGCCTAGTGAATGTCTTGAAACCATCAAGCAATATGGTATACTTTGAGATATGATAAGGGAAACATAAAAAGTTTAGAATATGGCATCCCAAGTGATTCAAATGTCAAGTTAGAGATCTAAATATCTTGTATGATTTATGCACTTGTAGTAGTTTGTGTTCCAATATGTTTGTTCATCCATATATTACAAATGTATATTTTTTCACTCATTTGTATATGACATATTTTTTTGCCGCAAAGATTGATGAGCTTCTATCATTGTATCTTTTTGACATCATAGACTAATTATTGTGTGTTGCATTATTCAAGTAATTATTTTATTTATAAAGTCAGGTTATTGTTTCTTCTGTGATGTAAATTGTATCTATGAAATTTTTGTGTGTGACGGAGATCGAACATTTGTGTGAATATTAGTTAGTTTCCCTATAACTTCACTCCTTCTATATAACTTTTATAATTCCCCATAGATTCTCTTATTCCTTGTAACTTCTCTACTTTTATTATACATGTTCATTTTATTCATGTAATTCCTTATACCTTCTTACACCATGTAATCACATACTCCTATCTAAAGCAGATATATTAGTGGTATATTCATGAGATTATCTATTTAACATCGAATAAATTCCAAGGTCAGGTTTATATCTTTCTTCAATTTCATCGGTCAAAGCCTAGTAGTCATTGTCAGGTTTAGGAAACCAAGCCGTCATTGCAATGGTTGGATCCATGATTTTTAGTCTTTAATAGTGCCACTCTGTGCCAACATGATGGAAACAATCTTCTACAAATTGTACACTTGATGTCAGGCATCATGTTTTTTTCCTTCTTATGCCACCATACCTAACACTTTTTCTCCACATAGTACCCACCACTTATCTTCCCTCAACTATTGTCTTACAATGAAGACCACCAACACCAACACCAACTTCCTGCAACATAGTGCATTAAGAAATCTTCTTCACACTATGATTAATTGTAAGACTTCATAGGTAATTGCTCCTGGTAATCTCCTTGGGAACTGAATTCTCTCTCACCCACATCCACCCCTGAATCCAACACAACATATTATATATGATAAAACAAGGGTGAGGAAAAGGAGGGTGATGCCATCTATCTTGATTTTGTAAAGTGGTAGACTCGTGATGATCAAATCATGGCCTAACTCACCAAGCCATTCACATTGACCCCAATGCTTGCATCATCAAACAAAATATCACCACCATTTCCATATGGGTCAACCTTGAGAGTTGATTCACCCAACAAAACAACACACAATTTCCAATTTGTGATGGAGACAACACAAGGTGGTCTCCCTATCTTTGTACTCTATAACCACTTGTGTGGTCTTTGGAATCAAGGCAACATGGAAAAATCTACTTATTCCCTCTATGTGGCATACAATTAGGAATTCCCGACATACCAATTCCTTATGGAATTCTATCCATAATTTCAATCATATGTGACCAACATCATACAGTGATTAATCACACCTTGTACAGAATCCATCATCCCTAAATTTTTTGTGGGTGAGACATGTCTCTATATTTCCATGGCCACATCACCAATGCACATCCCACCTTTAGAAATGTTTGGTACTGACATGGCTCTTAAAAAGGTTATTTATAGAATGATAAAATCCAATGACCATATTTTGCGTACATGTTCTCACAAAGGTGTCCATTTGGTGATGGGATGTTTCAAACTTCATCCATATCTTTATCAAGAATATGAGGTAAGATAATGATCCAACTACAACAAACACCACTGCCACAATAAGTGGGAGTGAAAAATCAACTCTCCCTCCTATTGGGATCACAAACATACTATCCCAACTCATGGATATGGGGTTTTTTGTCACCTTCACAACTTTAGTCAGTAGAGGCACAACTTCATCTTCATATTACTCAACTATGGGTACATCCTCAAACACCTGGATTGTGGATTCAAATGATGCAAATCAAATGGCTTCATAGTCTTCTATTTTGAGGAATTACTACACTATAACAACCACCCATAAAAATGACAAGCATCTCTCCAGTTGATATACTTAATGAAGACATCACCTCAATCCTCAATAAGTGGAAATCTCACTTCACCTAAAGTTTGTATGTTCCAAACATAAATATTAGTCTTATATCTATTGTCAAAATTTGTGATTATGGATTTTAAGTAATTTTTTATATACATTTATGTTATGTGAAGAACCCAAGTTCATGCCCTCATATTAGGATTGCATGTAGAGATTGTGATCAATATCATGTGTAAAGTCTTCACATTCCAAACACCACCCACACTGCCACTGTTGGAATAATGCTCTCATCTAAATGAAAGGATTATGGATTAGGATATATACCTCCAAGTTGTCTTAGTATTCTTCTAAGTATGGACCTTTTGGTTTAGTTTGTACCTCCACTTGATTATAAGAGTGCACAAGTTGCAAAATGAAAACTTGCAAAAGCTATAACTTTTCCTTTTCCAAACTCAAACAACAAAAATCATTCTTCTTGATTATGTTCATTTTAATATTTGGGGAACTTTAAATGTCACCTTTAGATGTGCATTTTAATATGACATAAATTGTATATATGATTTTACAAAATATACTTGGGTGTAACTTATGCGTAGTAGGTCAAAATTTCCACACATGCCAATCCTTCACCAACAGAATTTAAACCCACCATAATAAAGTCATTCTTGTGCTCTATACAAATGACGCAAAGGATTAAACATTCACTATCATGTATGATATACTCAATTTCTGAGGCACCATATTCCAACAATGTTTCATTTATACACATTAACATATTGATGTTGTAGAGCATAAGAACAAAGAAATTCTTGAAACAACTCATGCCCTACTCATTAGAATTGACATTACCCAACACTTCTGGGTAGAACTTGTCATCATACCCACTTATACCATTAGTCACATGCCCACTCAGAGTCTAGAAGGAATCTCATTATATAAAGACTCTACCACCAACCAACATCATACACCCACCTGGGCGTTTTTGGTAGAATTTTCTTTGTTTGTCTTCAACACAAGTGAAATAATGTGATGAACAATCTGCACATTGTCTCCTTGCCGGATACAATGACAAACATAGAGGGTATCATTTTTTTTACTATATTTCTCATTTCCTAGGTATATCAAAGCATGCCACCTTTGTTGAGGATACTCCTAACTACACTTCTACTGATATAGATCACACCTTAGTTTTTGGGTTCATCACTATCCCTCGTGAAGATTTCACTACCACAAAAACTATCGCCACAAACTTGAGATTATAGTTACCCTTGTCGAGCATCCTAGTGGGATTGAGGCTACCCTTATAAACCTTACACAAAGATTGAGGGTATCCATGTTGAGGTTCCTACTACAACACAACCAATAGGGATTGAGATTACCATGTTGCTCCTTATAAATCATAAGAAAACATGACACATCATCACGGTCCCAACAATGTAGAAAACCTTTCTATTGACAATGTGAGAGCAATAAGAACCCAACACAAACATTAGTTATATATGTGATATGATCATTTATAAGTCACATGCTAATTTTCAAAATATGCAAGTTTTCTCGCCCCTCTCCATATAAGTTCTATTCCATCTTTAGAATGGTAAGCTTATGATTCTATGAATTGGAAAAAGGCTTTGCATAAATAATTACATGCCTTTGAGTGCACCCATTCTTGGAATTTGATTCCTCTACTGACTAATAGACACTTCAAATATACATTAAAAGTGGTCTTACAAGATAAATCATAAGAATGATGGCATGGTTGACATATACAAAGAATTTCTAGCTTCTAGGGGATTCACTCAGGATTATGGCATAGACTATGAAGAAACATTTTCTCCTATGGATCACTAGGCCACTGTCATAACTCTTCTAGCTGAAATGGCCTCTATACCAAATGGATGTTTCAAATGATTTTTTACATGGAGAAATCTTGGAAATAGTATACATGGCTCCTCCACCTAGACTCTTAATACCTAAATCTCATGTTTGTCTTCTGGAAAGAGTCATTTATGGAATCAATAGGCACTAAGAGCTAGTTTGAATTCTATAGACAAGCCATCACATGTGAGGATTACACCCAAGGGTAATATGATTATTTACTATTTGCATGTAATATACTTCAAGTCCAGGTCATCATTCAATTGTATGTGTATGACATGATCATCACACGAGATCATGTAGTAGGAATCAACAAGTTGCAAAATTATCTTACAAAACAATTTCAAATGTAAGAATTTGGGAAACTTAACTACTTTTTAGGCCTATTGATTGCTTACAAGCATAGAGGAATGTTGGAATCTTAGTGAAAGTATCCAACATATGTTATTGAGCACACCAAGATATACTCTTGAACTTCATGTGAAACTGCACTAAACTAACAGTGAAACATTTCATTATCCCACATAGTATCGTCAATTAGTTTGATAACTACTGTACTTGTTCATCATTGAGCTTGATATTTTACATGATATTGACATTGTGTCACAATTATTATTTACTCCTTGAAGTATCCACTTTTTTCATGTATATTGTATGATATTCTACATAGGGGCAATAATCACATGATATCTACTCACAAGCCCTTCGTGTAACCTTTTCTTGCATGCATATACTGATGTTTATTGGGTTTGGATGCCCAACCACAGGACCCTATATCATTAGTTTTTTTCTCCTCCTTCATAATTCATTATTCTTATAGAGGAACAAGAAATAAGACAGTGTATCTCTTTCTTCCACTATGGAAGAATATAGAGCAAACAACACTCAAAATATAATGCATATTTATTTGATTCTTTTTTTTTGGTCGGTCGAAAACTCGTGTTGCTTTTTTTGTATTTTCTCTTGGTTTATGTACAATGCTATCCACCTTCAAAACTGAAGATGGTAAAAAAAAGAAGAGTGTAACTTTACAGGTGCTATAAAGAGAGGATAAAAGAAAAACTAAAGATGGTAATTATAAACCACCAGGCTCATACACCGAACAGAAACAAGATACCAAATCTTTCAGAGACACACAATCTTCAGCAAATCTAGAAGTAAAGACTTATTTGTCATGAAGAACATCCAAAGGAACAACCAGAAATGACTCAACCATCTCGTCTGTAAACAACTATGAGAGGGGAGCACATGACTAAAGGATAGAATCAGAAGGTACAACCATCACAGATCAATAGAAGAACTCAACCATCATTGCAGAAAGCAATGAGAGGGGAGTAAAACAGAGCTAGAGATTCAAGAACATACATGAACCGCAACATCCATCTCAAACACCATCAAACCAGCCATCGTCACTCAACCACCACAAAAACAATCCAGCTATGAATATCCAGCATGATCGCCAGGCTCATACACCAACCAGAAGCAAGCCATCAAAACCTTAAGAGCACAGAGCAGGTCCCATACACAAAACCAGAGGAAACTCAAGCCAGCAGGACATCAACACAAAATACAAAGAACCATAGGAAAATAACCAACCAACTCTGAACAGCAGTAGAAAGGAACAAATAAAAACCCTCTTTGGATAACTACAGAACTGTTAGTGAATGATAAGGAGAATATCAGACTTAGTAAGCTTCCAAAGAGTATTCACATCCTTTCAAACATTATTATGGACCCTTCTATTTCACTCCAACCAAGTATGATAGAGAATATCAGGGACAACAATAACAACACTTTTACTCTTCATTCTAATAATACTATCCCAATTCATAGGAATTGAGTTGATTAACCCTTTATCCAAAGCTTTGTTCCACATCTCTTTCATGAAACTACAGCCAAAACATATGTGAAAGGTGTCCTCGTAATCGTTCATGCACAGATAGCAGATGGAAGTAATAGGAATTCCCCTTCTTCTAGAATAGTCAGTGGTAGGGAGTTTATTATGGATAGCTTTCCACATGTAGAACTTAGAGTTCATACTGGCTTTAGTCTTCTAAAGCCACGAAAAAATGTCTTTCTTATCACCTTTGGTTCTAATATGATCCCAAATAAACTTCAACCTAACCTCTTTCTGCCCCTTGAAGTAGTAGCTATCGTCCTGCTCTTTATCAATATACACATTTTCCAGAACTTCCAACAGATTCTTAGAACACCTCAAATCCTTAATATTCCAACAACCATTTTTGATAATAGTGTTCATCTTAGCACCATTAGGTAAGCCAGCACGTACAGAGTAATTATACTCAACAAGGTCATGAAGGAATCTCCCTTTAAGCCATGGGTCTTTCCAAATATCAACACTGTCCCCTTTGCCAACTTTAATTTCAAAAAATCTCAGCAACTCATCCTTAATACGAATGAGATTATTAAACATCCACGAGAAATTAGTGGATACATTCACACTCCAGTAAGTTTCCTTCCTTAAATATTTCTCATTCACCCATTTCACCCACAACGGATCCTTTTTCTGTGCCACATCCCAAGCATTCAGAATGATACAAGCTTTGGCCACTTATTTGCTCTTCCTTAAACCAAGCCCACCTTCAACCTTAGGTAATGTGATACTATCCCACTTAAGAAGGTGAATATTAGATTTCAAATCAGAATCCCCCCAAATGAAATTGTGACAAATTTTGTCAATATCATCCAAAACAGAGCTAGGTAGAGGAAAGGATAAAATCTAGTAAAGATGTAGAGTAGATAACATAGATTTAACCAATGCTGTTGTGATATGGGACTTATTTTTTCTACACCAATGCTGTTGTGAAAACAAGAGCGCAATAAGAATTTATAGTTATATAGTTTTTCATGAAAGGATTGAGCACATAGTGATAGACTATCACTTCATTAGAGAAAAATTTCTAGCAAGCATCATCATATTGTCCTTTAGAACCTCTACATATCATGTTGCAGACCTCTTCACAAAGACATAGACCACATTGAATCACAACAAGGTTATTCACAAACATTTCATCTTCGATCCACCTTGAGTTAAAGGGGTTTGGTAATATTAATTAGTTTCCCTATAACTTCTATCCTTCCATGTAACTTCTCTCACGTCCTTATAACTTCTCTCCTATACATGTTCATATTTGAGGAGTATTTTCTTACACCTTCTTACTTCATTTAAACATATACTTTGATTTTAAAAGGTTTAGTAAAATATATCATTTTCCCTTGTAAAACAAGCCTCAAATGTTGTATTAGATCGGGTGGTCTTATGAGGGTGATTTATACAACATGTGTTGCACATGTTCTACTATATGCATTTCATACAATAGTTGATACATGTTGTAGTTCACTAAACACACGATAGTTGTAGTTCACTAAACACACAAGTTGTAATGCGTGTGTTTCATACAATAGGTGGTTCTTATTTTGTAATATATATATTTATAGAATAGTTGATGCATGTTGTAGTTCACTAAACACACCCTTACAAATAGGAGTGCTTTATACAATAGGTGTTGTGTATGTTGTATTATATGTACTTATATACAACAAGTTTTGCATGTTGTAGTTCACTAAATACACCCATTGTAACAAGGGCACTTATACAATAGGTGTTGTACTAGTTGTAATATATGTGTTTTAAACAACATTTGATACATGTTGTGGTCTCTCATACACACCCATTGCAATACATGTAGACACACTCTTTGTAATAGTAGTAGTTTACACAACATGTATCTTTTGTTGTAATACCATAGTTAACTATTGTATTTCATTGGAGTTTGACCACTCAAACTGAATCAATTTCATTAATGAACTTACCATATTTCAAATATTTCAAAATAAATATGAAATTCTACTTTTAAAATGTCAAAAAAATCAAATAACTAAACATAATTTGCATGGAACCTTGCAATAATATATATATATATATATATATATATATATATAATCAATCATCCATACAAAGATTAAATCATAGGGAAAAGTGCCTTGTAGCTACAAGTACACTCTCGAGTTGAACTGAAAAAAAGCTACAAAAGTTTTATACATTTGTCATATAATGAAGAACAGAAGTAGCTCACTCATGTCATACAATTCCGAGTATGCTCAAGAACACACATCACCTACTCATTTCTAACCTCATCGATCTCTTCTCGATTGAAGCAACACCCACTATACTTTGAAGAATATTGTGTCAAATATACCAACCTATTGTAAATTACTCATCATACTTAGAAGTTTGAACCACCTAAAAGAATATATTAACTAACTAATGTTTTAGGAATATTCATAGTTCTCTTATCAATGGTTTCACTCATGTACTTCATCACATAATACCCGTAATATGTATTTTTTTGATGCTTTAGACACTATATAAAATGTATATACCTATCTCTTAAAGAAAGGATTTATTATTTTTATAATAAATTTAACTATATCTTTTACATGTCTTTATTTTATCCATGAAGCCTAGCTTATCATAATCAATACAATGAAGAATTTTATTCTTTTTTTTAACACCCTTATGTAATATATCATGTACTAAAGGCTATATTATTGGAAGATATGTTATGCTAATGCATAAAGAAACCACCAGCAATTGAGATGGAATTCGATTTTGTTAACTAGTGTGCATGCATTATGATATGTGGTTGAGTGATAGGGGTAAAGTACAACAAATTGGATCTCCCAACAATGCACAATATCATAAAGTGTGGCTAGACTAATTATGAAGAATAAGGCCTGAGAATAAGTTGCAGGGATGAATTAACAAGAAGAATGCTCCAAATTAGATAGAATCATGGGAAGCCATGTCCAGTATTTGAGGGAACACTTGATGGTACATCTAAAAAGAAATATAGAGAAGTCAAATCCTGATTGAATTCCATGTGCATATCTAGTATGAAGAATAAGGCCTGATAATCCATTGCAAGAATGGATTGCAGTTTTCTAGTTTTAGATAGTAGCCAAGGGAGGTCAGATCTATTTCTCAAGGGTATACTTGAGTATGATGGCAATGGTGTAGTAGGTGACTACCATTCTATAGACTACCTCACATTTGGTGGTGTGTTTAGTTTAAGATTTGAAGTTGCTTTCCAACTATAAAGACATCCTCTTTTAGGAGGAAAAATATTTCATAGGATAAAGCCAATAGAAGCTACATGGATAGGCTATCTTAGGCTACTACAAACTCTATTCTCTAAGGAGATTGCAAATTGGTCTTCCTTGTCAAACATGAAGCATTCACATTTTGGATGTAGCAAACATGGGGCAAGCTACAAATATAAAACTTATTCTTGTCAACTATGTTCTAGCATCAGGGCATGTTCTCTTCACTGAAAAAATTGAGTTGCTTCTTTCTACAAATATCTCTTGCCATATGAGAAGATTTGTCTACCGATAACTAAACATTGAGCAAATGGAGGACCTAGATAGGTACTTGAGTATGCCTATCCTACACCCGCATGTAAATATATAGACACACTCCAACATCCTAGAAAACATAAAAGGGTTGATGAACAACTAGTTGTGCAACACCAAAGAAGGTCTTAGTCAATAAGGATATAGGTGGCCTATGAATATAAGATGGATATGATCATAATCATTCATTCATTCTCAAGAATGTTTTGAGTTTCATGAATGAACATGTGAAGATTGGGTCTACATAATGAGGAGAACTATACACTTGGAGTCTCTCACACACACAAGAAACCATGCTCTTAAGAATGGGATTAATCAGAATCAAACATGTGTCATTTCAAATCGATAGTCTATTGTTAATTCTGGACATTAACCCAATGATGGCCATTCAAAGTTTTCATGAGTCACTAACTATATGTTCAATGATAGAACTACAAGGGGGGTTTGGATTAGGAGTTGATAAACAACTACCTTCATAGCCCAACACTATAATGAGTTCATAAAAGAACTATGTATCAGCCCATGATATCAATATTGTTTTTTACACACGTCCTAGTACATGATAGTAGATCCCATACCCACATTCTCATTTTTTTTGATGAAAGCATCAATATCATTTTTAAGAAGGCATGCATAGGTATCCCAATTTGACCCTTATATGGGCCTTGAGTATTTTTTATGCTTTACTATTCTTGTGTGCATCAACAAAATCAATGGCATGCTAATTTTTTTATCAATATAGTCAGTGACATATTATAATTTTTTGACTGAGATCTCATCCCAATTCTTCTCACCATTATTCAATAAAATGAAATTGAAAATATGTCAATTGGTCCAGGATATTTTGGGTCCATTCTATATCCCAAAGTGGAGCACCACCACCTATACAACTCTATTAGGGAAGTTGCTGACAAAGGATAGAATGAGGAAATGGGGTCAGGTTGACCCCCTTATGCTATCTATGCTAAGAAAAGGATGACAAACACCCACCTGTACCACAACTACAAATTTATGTTGTGAATATTCAATATTGCTTGTGTGGACTTAACAGAGGGGGAAGAGAAATATTGAGAGGGATGGCTGGAAGGTGATTGTGTTGTGATGGACAAGATCTAAAAGAAGTAAAGAAGGAATTCTATGTAGCCTAAGGAACTCTCCAACCCTTTTGAGAAGTGCAATGAAGTCACCAACACGTTGTTGCTTGGACAAGTTGTACCTTAGAGAAATATATCTCAAAGAACCATTGAAGTCTCACCTTGGAGTTATATTTTCCATAGGAACATATAACGAGATACTAAAACAATCTTACAATTGATAAGATTTAGAAAATAAAAGATCATTACAAGAGTTAGAAAATTTTTATCAGTTCCAAAATATAAAGGCATACAACAATTGGTGGCATGATTCTGTAATGTAAATGTATCTCAATGCTAAATTTATTAGTAAATCATCCATATATGAAGTGATATAATCTTTATGTATTGTTATGTTTGCTAGGTTATTGGTAAAACAACATCACGACAATACAGATTTGAATCACAAACTCCCACCTAAAAAATAGTATGAAGTACTATGTCACATAACTATTTATTACCAAATCCTCACTCATAATGGATAAAAATCCAAATGAGAGAGGACCCATGCCTAGAATGGCACATAATTTCATTCAAGAAATATGTATGAAAAGGAAGTAACATTCTGGATATCATATTGAACAAAAAGGTTTTAGCACACTAAGCCCATATCAAAAATAAAGTAAAGGCATAACTAAAAATCTAACATGGAATACATTATGGATAATAGATTAATGTACCCATTTTTGTTACAAGGGTTCCCATTTCTTTTTCATTTCATATATTAATTTCCTGAGTGTATTGATCTTCATTTGGCATCTAAAATTTTATTAAGAAAAATATATTACTGATAAAGCATTAAGTACGCTATGAAAGACATGTAATCACAATCTAAGAGTATAGTTAAGTTCCTTAGCCATAAACTTTATAATAAGCAAGAAGAAGGAACAAAGTGAGAAAACCTTAAATGAAATTGTTTCATACAAAACATATTTTAGGTTAAATTTTTTATTATATCAATATAGGGCCTTTGATCAACTTCCCAAGGGTCTGTGAGAGGAATTTGAGGCTAAAAACCTAAATTTCACATTTCATCTATGATAGAGACCTCAAGAGAAATGTCAATGGGGGTAACGCTGCATCAACATTCCTTATTCCCTTACCTTGAGGATTTTGGCAGGTACACAAGGGTCATACACTAGATTTATATATAATGTTCAAGGTTTTTCAACATAGCATAATAAAACATGAAAGTCGTACTCATAGGAACAATATCTAGAAAAAGTAATTTGGTAACCAAGCATTCATAATTTTGTAGATACAATCATAGTGGGGTCAAGATATCAAGAATACCTTTTGTCTAGGGAGTAGTTCATGATCCTTGACTAATATTCCTAGACAAAGTACAACCCAAAGGGACATAAGATGTAAAAATATATAATATGGGGTCTTAAATTAGCAAGGTTTTAAAATTATAAATGTAAGGCCCCTGAACTTGCTTAATGAGTTAAATAAACTTAATTACCATAATTTAATTATTATAACCCTAATATAACCTTTTGATATTCTTTGAAATCACAATACAAAATTAAGTTTCAAATTTGGTCCAATTTGGACATTGTTTGAGCAAATTATGCAATTTTCTGTACATTTTGGTCTTTTCTACAATTTACCCAATTGAGAGGTTTTATTTGCAATTTATCACTTGCATTATGTTCCTTGGATATTCTCTCATCATTATTGAACTTGTTGATCCATGGGGCACCTATTTAATCCTTGGTTTGAAGGTGTTTTCTCTAAGGGTATTTTAGGGTTTACCCCTTCACAGATGAGCTACCTTTAGTAGCTATCAACTAGTGAATTGTCTGATTGGCTGGGAATTTTGACAAAGGAAAGCTAATAAGGTCTATAAGGATGGTGGGGGAGCTGCTTGTGTGTGTGCTTTATATTCTTAATAGTTTAAGGCCATAGACACATGGGGAAGCTACAATTACACCTCATGCTTGCTTCCATCCTTATCCATGGGCTATATTTACCTCTTCCTTGCCCAAATACAAAACTATTCTTACTTTTTCTTTCCTCCAACCTGGATAAACGACTCCACTCTATTTTTCTGTGGAACCAAGTGCTCTAAGGTAGAAGACAACCCCTTTTTGGAGAAGAAGGTCTCCTAGAGCTCCATCTAGCCCTACCTAGGGTTTCCAAGGTCATCTTCTAGGGATTTCGACCAAGGAAAGTTGTTTTATTCCTTACTTATCCGTTTTTCTTGCTCTTCTCATTCCTTAGACCTTCCTCCAGGTCGGAACCCTGTTGTTCCATGGTGAAAGTGGTTGTAGAACTCAAAAATCTATCCTTCTTGTTTCTTTTTCTAGGGTTTTGCTTCCTTGTGGAGAAAGTGCTTATTTGACCAAATTCAGATCTGAATCCAAGGTGTTCTTGCCCTATTTGATCGAGATTCTTTCTGTTTGGGATCTGACCTACTCTATAGAGGCGAGTTCTATAACATTCTTCACTTATATTGTTAGTTAGAAGCTTGTTAGTTCATGTTTATGCTTTAATGTGATGAATTAAGCATAGAGAAACCATGCTTGTTTAGAACTGTTTTGTTCTAGTTATATATGAGCTTTTAAACATGTGTACAACCTTTCTAAGGTGTAACATTATCTGATACAGGTTGATAGCATCAACCTATGGTGCTAAGCACAAAATAATTGATGGTTCAAATTAGGGTTATCAAGCTATTTCCTTCCCTATCACACAACTGATGGTCATATCATTCAACAACCAATGGTGTTGCTATCTTGGCAACTTATGTTCGTGATCAAGGGTGTCAAATTTATGGTGACAACCTGTGGTCACCCCGGACCTTAGGTCAGGTTTTGGCTCAATTAGACGTTTAATTATCATTTACTAAGTATTCTAATGATGTTATCAATCGATGATGACATTAGCTTAATATTTGATGGTGTTAACTGAATTTATTATTGATCTAACAACCAATAGTGATCTAATGATAACAATTAATGGTGGATCAGGTCATCACCATATATGATGAGTTAAGAATGTAATTTTAGATTTGACTAAACCTTGAACCAATGGTTCTTTGGTTCAATTGATCTAATGTTTAGACCTATACTTCAATTGATAACCTTGAACAATGAACCTGATCCAATGAATACTATTGGATGCTTTAACATCCAATGGATTAGAATAAAATACATGGTATTATATGTGGGTCCTAGTGATGATAATTCGATGGTTCAATACCATTAATTTGTAGTCTTACCTTTTCCATCATATAGTTATATTTGATAAATCACTATAATAAGTGGATGCGTAACTCTCATGTGATCTAGCTTGTTATACCTAACCTTAATGTAATTATATGATGTTGATTGGTTATAATCAGACCTCTTGAATAATTAATGTGATAATGAATTACACTCTTCTTGTGTTGAAACCACAATGTAGTACTATTTGAATATCATAGTGCCTTGCCATGTTAATATCTATGGACACATATGTGCTAATAATATTTTGAGCCTTGTTCAAGGCATGGAATGATGGTGATAACCTTACTATGAAAAATGTTATGGTCTTAACAACCTTTGGGCATGTTTGAATCCATGATTGAGGTGAAATCCTCTTCATGTTCCAATAAGGGTTAAAAACCTGGAACTTGTGATAAGATATTGGTATCTTGTAATCGTATGATGATAAGTGTGGTCCATTAATTTGCAATGAATGATAACATGTGGTAATGTGATTAAGATTTATATGTCAAATGTTTTATATATTTTGAAGTTGTTATACATATACTCTTATTAGAAAGGAATTAGGGTTTGAATGTCCACTTGTATGATAAAGCCTTAATGCATTCAATTGGCAGTAATTAATAAAGTGTAACCTTAATCATGTAGAGCCTTGTGCCGTAGAGCCATCTTCAGTTTCAGAACTTACTGGATGGTGAAATGAGTATTCCTAAGGGAAACTCGGAGCGCATACTATTGAGTATGTGGGGGTGGCAAGTTGAGCATATATCCTTGTCATCCACAATTGCAGGTTACAGAGGATGGCTATGGTCATGCCTCTGAAATTTGATGTGATTGAGCACAGCTGCGGTTGTACCTCGGATTAGAGGGTTTTGTATACCCTGTTTTCTAGTGTCATAACTTGTACCAAGTATGGAGTAGTTGTTATCAGTTGACTATATGTCACTGTTGGCAGTTTGACTGGTATGTCACTGCAGTTTACTCTTACTGACTGAGGGGAAGAGATCTTAGGATACTGACACTCCTAGATCTTATACAGAACTGAATAGCACTTCGCAATATTCAGTTGGACTTTGAGTGGTATGACTCAAACTCCCCAGGGCATAATAATAAAAGATATAATACTAGCCATGTAGTATAATTTCTAGGGTTTAATATGTATCATATTGTTTGATTAACCCTTGTCTTGTCTTTATACTACATAGTTCTTACATGATGTAGACTTATGAAAATTTTATAATTCTACTTGATGTTACAACTTATTTGCTTAACTGCTTAGTATGCTTAAACTGTTCAATCTATTCATATTGCTTATTCAATACCCTAACTGTTCAATGTATTTACTGTTAATTAATATTTTATAATCAATATATGTTGAAGGGAGTTATATCTCTCACTGGGACTAAGTCTCACCTGTGGGTCACCACATTTCTTTTAGGTGGTCGCGGGCAACGAGGTCGAGGTCGCACTTTGGAAGAGAACCAACCTGGTGATCAATAGATTCAGAAGGTTAGTTAGTTGTAGATGTTAGTAGTAGAGTCCTAGTGTCGTACCTGTACTCTCAGGTCTGGGTATGGGATGTGTTTTCTAGATGATATACTTGTATCGACATGAGATTTTGGTAGTATGCTAATGTTTGTAAATATATGGCATGTACATGTGAAATATCTTTTGTATGCAGGATGTGAATGAGGTCTTTGGACCCATATGTAAATACTTGTTACAGTATATGAGAATGGAATGATGGACCTTTTGTAAATGTTCTAGAGTTTATTTACATTGTTGGAATTGGTTTTAATTATTCCACATTTTTGACTATGTGATCAATTAGTAGTTGATCGTGTTTTGTGTTTTAAGTAATCTCGTTTAGCGTGAGGAGGTGTCACAATAAAGACCATTTGTTTCATGTGGATGTTCCCCTATGCCTAGGTTTCAAATACTTCATTCTTAGTTCCAAAGTCCCATAAATGCATGCATTCAAACCACATAGTATAAGTATCACAAGCATATATGCCTTATGTATAGGTTGAACATCCAAATTATAAGAGTCATTTGATGAGATAAAATTCCAATTTGGGAATAGGGAAAGAATAAGATTTAATCATCATCAAGGTTTAGTCATGCAAGATCATAACTAGTCATAATTAGATCCATTTCATGCAATGGTGTCCTATTCCCAAGTCATATGATCAATAAGGGAATAAGGTACATTAAGTGAGGAATTTAGCAATACAAGAATGATAAGTCTACTGATTGAAGTCTTAAGATAACATATGTAACACTAGATCATGATTATTCCAATTTTAGAGTCTAATATTCAACATATGCAACTAGATCAAGTTAGGTGTCCCATATATTGTCCCATGCAGTCAAAAGGATTACAACAGTGTGTTACATGGAACTTTGTGTCACATGTCATCTTATGGACTGATTTGAAGGTGATACCTGTTTAAAAATTAGGATCAAACTTTTAAAAAGAATTTAAAGATCCAATCATATAATTAATTAAGCATCACATTTTAGGGAATAATAGTGTACAAGGTAAGTCTTTTATGTCATATGAGTTACTTAGTGTGGAAAGGAATAATGTCTTACTCAATCATGGCACTAAGCATCCTAAAGTCTAATGATTTAGAAGTTATATGATCATATGATAGAAAAATAGACCAAGGTTCTATCTTTTAATAATATATGTCATGTATGTACATAAAGGGGGTAATTTGTAGGTTAAGGAAGTCATTTAGGGCACATCCATATAATCCAAAGCATTAACGATATTGAAATTTAAGCAAAGTTACTGACCAAGAGACATCATCAAGTTTTGGAACATATAGGATCATGTTTGAGCATTTAGTAGCATTAATCATCTTCAAAATACTTAAAGAAATCATTTTAGGGAATATAGTGGAGATAAGAGTAAAACTAGATCTTGAAAGTATTTTAATTTTATAGATTTCTCTGATAAAAAAGTGAATATAACATATTGGATTTAGCAAGGGATTTGTTAGATACAATTTTTTGAATATGCACCTTGAGATTAGTAGATCATGTTCATTGTTTCTTGATCCAAGGGGTATGGAGAGGGCACATCACCCTGGATGGTATGGCCTCTTCTACTATCATATAGGGGTTGGTCCCAGCCATACTCCTGCCTTGGCCTAAAACCAACCCAACTTGCAAGTGCTTGGGGTAGTGGTGTTGTATGATTACCCCAGGAACCACGTGGACTGAAAGGCCCACACTTCATCCCCCCCATCGTGCTAGGGCATGTGGTCCTCTATCGTTGTAGTGGTGGCGCCTAGCCTCCAGCTAGCATACTTGATCGAGGAAGCCTACGAAGGGACCCTCCAAGATCGCATAGTTGTGGTGGAGCCAAGCTTGGCTTCAGATAAGGTCAAAGATGGCCCAAGCGATGAGGAGTGCTCGCTTGAGATGGAAGGTGCAAGGAGGTGGCGAGCTCCTTATGAAAGGGCAACCTAGAATGGGAAGATAGGGAAAATATGGGGAAAGTAGATAGAAAGGAGATGTGAAGCTAATGAGGAAAGAAGAGGGTCACAAAGGGGGTTGATGTGGGTCATGGCAAGTATCATCGTTAGGCCTTTAAATCATGCGTGCACCTGATAGGAGGAAGAAGACATGTTTTTACCATCCAATATGCGCTTGAATTTGTGTATGAAAGATCCAAAGGCCAAATTTTGTTTCCCATGAGATTGTGACTTGTGATTGGTCTCATTATTTGAGCCAGATCATCAAGGAAAGTGAGGGGGCTTAGCAGGCCATGCACATTTGGGCCTTGTGTCTATTAAATTTGACTAAAAAGACCTAAACAAAAAGTTAAAATAATGTGATTACAAATGAGCATATCTCTCTGATATTAGCTCGTAATTGAGAAAAATTTGGCGTCTTAGAATTGTGAGAGTGCCCTATACACAACTAACATATGTTGAGGTTAAAAGGATATCCATATATTGTATTAAAATGGGATGAGAGAGGATAATGTGAAACCTAGGTGCAACCTTGGTTTTATATGAAATTGAGTGTCAACACTTGCATGTGAAGATAAAATAACCTCAAAAAGCATCAAAAACATATCAAATCATGAAGTTGATGGCATGAGTGAGAACTTAGAGCAAAGATAAGTAGATAAAAAATACATGAGGAGAGAGAAAAGTCCAAACAATTACATACTCCCCTCCTAAAATGATTTTTTTCTCCAAAAATAGCAATTCCTCAAAGGAAAGTATACATCACATTAAATATTATAATCATAATAGTATTTTACGTAGGGTTTCAACATCACAATATCATTCCAAAATTGGGCAATAAAGCATCAAATCAAAGTATGGTCACATCAATCATCAAATTGAGGAGGTTCAATACATAGATCACTATACTTGGATCACCATGTAGATCACAAATCTAGAGATATCATATTTTAAGTCAAAATAAAAGAGCTATTCAAATCAATATTAAGGCATGAATTTCAATCCCCACATTTAGGGTTCTATCTTCTTCATTTTCTTAGGTGGTTTTGTACATACATGATTGAGATTTCATATTTTAACAATTTTGAGGCACACATCATTTGTCAATATCTTAGTTAATTTTAGGAACACATGGAAGGTTCCAACCTAGTCCACATGTGAGATTAACCCTAATTCATAAATTTATAGGTCAATATACACAAGTTTTAACATTTGGTAATATGAAGTCATTACTCATATATAAAGGGTGGTCCTTAGATCCAAATAGGGTGATCATATATGTTGAATAGGTAACAGGATCAATAGTCATGAGCCTAGATTTCATAAATCAAATATCGAGAGTAAAAAATTGGACATCAAAAGTCAGAGATCCAATAATTTTAAAACTGGGTTATAGGTTCCAAGCTATACCATAGGTGTGATCATTCATCCACAAGGAACAATCAAGCAACATTTTGTTATTAATTAAGAATTAAGTATGCTATGAAAGACATGTAATCACAGCTTAAGAGTAAAATAAAGTTTCTTGGCCAAAAGCATTTTTATAATAAAGAAAAAGGAACAAGGTGACCCTTGACAATCTTCCAAAGGAAGGGTTTGTGAGGATAATAACCTAAATGTAACCCTATTTCTATGTGAGGGACCTCAATACCAAACTCAATGATCTAACCATGTTTCAACATGGCTTGTTCCCTTACCAAGGGAACTCACGTAGGTACACAAGGGTCATATAATGGATTTCTATATGATGTATAAGGTATGCCAATATAATGTAATAAAACATGAAAGTAATACTAATAGGAACAATAGCTCAAAAAAGTAATTAAGTAGCCAAGATTTCATATGTTCATACATACAATAGCCCAATATCATCATTTGGTCAAGAGATTAAGTGTACCTTTTGAGTAATGAGTAAGCCAAGATCCTTAAATAAGGTTTCTAGAGAAAGTCTAACCAAAAGGGGACCAAAGATGTAATAATATATAATATGAGGTGTCAAATCAACAAGGTTTTGTTAATAAAAACACCATTTATTTCATGTGGATGTTCCTCTATGCCTAGGTTTCAAATAGTTCATTCTTAGTTCAAAGGTCACAAACATGCATGTATTTAAACAACATAGTATAAGTATCACTAGTCTGGATTAGGTCTAAGTTGAACATCCACATTCCAAGAGTCACAAAATGAGGAAAACCATATTCGGGAATAGGGAAAGAATGAGATTTTGATTATCATCAAGGCTTAATCATGCAAGATCATAACTAGTCATATTAGATCCATTTCATGAATAGTGTCATATTACCAAATCATATGATCAGGAATAGCATAAGGTAGATTAATTGGGGATATTAGTTCTACAAGCATGATAAGTTTACTGATTGGAAGTCTTAAGAAAGCATGTGTAATACTAGAGCATGATTCTAGCAAGGTTATAGTCTAATAATCAACATATGCATTTTGAACATGTCAGGTGTTCCATATATATTACATGTAGTAAAAAGGAGTGCATGAGTGTGCTACATGACATTTCGCGTCACAATTCATATCAAGGAGTGATTTGAAGGTCACCATAGTGGTTTGAATGTCTAGGATCAACTTTTGCTTAAGGATTTAAAGATATAATCACATAAGAAATCAAACATCACATTTTAGGGCATAATAGTGCACAAGGTAAGTCTATTATTTCATAAGAGTTACTTTAGGTAAAATCACATAAGGTATTACTCAATTTTTAAACAAACCATCCTAAAGTTTATAGATTTCAAAGTTATATGATCGTATGATAGAAAAATAGACAAAGGTTCCATCTTTGAATAAGATAAATCATGTATGTACATAAAAGGGATCATTTTAGGTCAGGGAAGTCATTAGGTACATCCATATGATCCAAAGAAGTAATAATGTAGAAAGTGAAACAAAGTTATTGATGAAGAGGTGTCATTAAGGTTTGGAAGATATAGGATCAAGGTTGAGCATTTAGTAACATTAATTATCTTTAAAAGACTTAAAGAAAACTTTTTAGAGTAAACTATGGAGATATAAGAGAAACTACATCTTGAAAAGTATTTTTATTAGATATACCACATTTTTATGATCAAAAAGAATATTTTACATGTTGAATTTGGCCCAAGGTAGTTGTGAGATATGATTTTTCAAAGATTCACCATGAAATCAGTAGATCGAGATTGTTGTTTCTTGATCCCAAGTGCTATGGAGAGGTCGTCACCTTTGATGATAGTGCCTCCTCTCTTATCTTCACAGGCTGGGGTCTCATCATACGCTTGCATTGGCCCGACGTCAGTCTATCTAGCGAGTGGTTGGGGTAGTGGTGCTATCTGATTGCCTGAGGGATCAACGTGGACCAAAATTGTGCAGCCTATGATTCGCCTCCCCCATCACTCAGGCACGCGGTCTTCTTCCCTCTTGGTGGTGGTGCCCATCCTCTAGCTAGAACCCTCTCAAGAAAGCCTATAGAGGGGCTGGTCCAACCTACATAGCTTTGGCAGAGCCAAGGCTGATTTAGAGGAGGTCAAAGATGGCCCACACGATGAGGAGTGCTCTCTTGAGATCGTAGGAGAAGGAGGCAGTGAGTTTCTCAGGTTTCAATCATGGGAAGAAGGGGAAAAGATGGCAAAAATGGTTAGAAAGGAACTAAGAAGCAAATGAGGCAAGAAGAGTACCATAAAGGGGGATTATGTGGGTTATTAAAATAATTATCATGAGGCATGTAAAGCATGTGCATGCCCGACAGGAGCAAGAAGACAATTCTTCAGCCTCTGAATCGATGCTC
The DNA here is from genome assembly GCA_963693085.1 of Alisma plantago-aquatica. Taxonomy (NCBI): domain Eukaryota; kingdom Viridiplantae; phylum Streptophyta; class Magnoliopsida; order Alismatales; family Alismataceae; genus Alisma; species Alisma plantago-aquatica. The sequence goes on from OY856409.1 coordinate 793,489,328, forward strand.
AAAATCATAATGAAATATCCAAGGGGAAATTTTTTGTCCCATGAGATCATGATGACTTGTGATTGGTCCCTATGACTTGAGGGTGATCATGTAAGAAAGGGAAGGCAAAAGTGGTTAGTTGTCGAGCACATTTGAACCCAATATGGGTCAAGTTTGAATAGAAGGACCTAAAATACAATGTTAAAATACGGTGGTTTCAAGCACACAAATATCTCTCATATTATCTGATACTTGAGACAAATGTAATGTGTTGGATACATAAGAGTTGCCTCTAAACAACTAACATGTGTTTAGAGTAAAATGATATTTATAGATGGTATTAAAAATAGGATGAAAGAGGATGATGTATAACCTAGGTGCAAACTTGGTTTTGTACCAAATTTCGGGCCACCACTTGCCATGTGAACATAAAATAACATCAAAAAGCATCAAAAAATATATAATCATGAAATTGATGGCCACAATGAGAACTTCATTCAATGATGAAGTAGATAGCACATACATGAGGAGATAAAAAATTTCATACAATCATAGATTTATATACAACTACTAGAACCACTATTCATCAACATATTGACCACATTTCTCAACCTCCTCCCCTTGATGTCATTATATATAAGCTACAACATAAGGCATGAGTTAATTATATCTAATATATCTAGTACAATGCTAACTACGTTTTTATATATTTAGAAAGAAAGAGAAGACAATCTTACTTGCCAATAAGTCATACTATTCATAGTTTCATGAAAACATTAAAACTTATTTGATATTTTCATCCATAATAAGGTGAAGAAAGTTTTTAATGGAGAAGTAGAACTAGAGAGTTCTCCATAGACATTATCACATCAAGCAATAGTTGAAAGTAAATTTGGGAAAAAGAAGAAATCTTTAATTCTCAAAGGTCCCTACAAGAAGAGGTATGTATTATTCGATCTTGCTTATTGGAAGTATTTAAATGTTATGCACATAGAGAAGAACTAATGTGATATTTTTGTTGGCAAATTACTTAATATTCCATGGAAGACAAAAGATGGTTTCAAAGAAATATTGAACATGATTGATATGGGAATTTAGGATAGAATGGCACCACAAAAATGGGGAAGTAAAGCATACTTATCCCTAACATATATACCCTTTTAAAGGATCAGAAAGCTACATTTTATGGGTTCCTAAAAGGAGTTAAGGTTCCATATGGATATTTTTAAAATATGAGTAAAGTTATGTATACGACTTATTTTAAATTGATGGGCTTAAAATAACATGATTACCACATCTTTATCCAATAATTCGTGCCATTGAATATGCATTCTATTTTGCCAAAGAGTGTCAGAAATGCAATCACTAAGCTTTACATGGTCTTCAATGTAGTATGCTCAAAATCCATGGACCCTGAGACCTTAGAGTCATTACAAAATCATTTCATCATAACATTGTGCCAACTTGATATGTACTTTCCTCCTTTGTTATTTGATGTAATGGTCCACTTGACTATGTACTTTGTTATACATGTCAAACTATGTCTTTCAGTGTATCTATGTTGGATGTACCCATTTCGGTGATTCATGAAGACATTAGAAGGGTATGTGAAGAATAGATATCAATGTCCAGATAGAGTATCTCGGTTGGTAAGAGCTCGATAAGTCCCTATGAAGGTCTTGGGCTTGAATCACACTGAAATAACTCTACTAATGACACTTTTTGCTTATTGGGCATGGGAGGGGGTGACCAGAGCACACTCTCTCATGCTCGGGGCTTATTGTGTTGGGGTGAGTCACAAAGTGGCTCTTCCTTGGGCAGGTTCCTTGTGATAAAAAAAACCATATCAACCAAAGAGTTGAATGGTGGAAAGCTACATAGTAGGATAGGCTATTAAAATTTGTACCAATTTCATATCATATGTTGGAGTGATTGGTCTTGCTAAATCAAAACATGCCAAAAAAAGCGAAGGACATCGCAGTACAAGATGCAATACAATAAAACTTTTTTCTGATCTATTATACACAACACATGTGGGAGAACACACAGAGTATTCACATATATGTTTCTGATCAAAGAATGATAAGGATGTAATAAAAGAACACACTCGACTCCTTTTACGCATGGTTAAACAATTGTGTCATTGAACAGATTGCTCGATCATTGGGATCTTCTTCAAAGACCTTCAAATGGTTATCAGTTAGGCCTAAAAGAATAGTATTATCTTTTGCTACATATTATATAAATGTGTACACTTTCTATTTGAAGTTCTAAGATGAGAAGAGCACAGTGAAAAATAGTAAGGTATCTTTGGTCTGTGAAGCTTTACACATTGCTCATGCTAATGATAAAAATGCGATTTGATCTCACATGTCCTATTATATAGTAATGAGTGATCCAAGACATATACAAGTTGAATTACAACTTGTGCAAGGTTCCTATTTTTCTTTGCAAGTGGGTTGAAAATGAAAAGCGAGTATAATTGACCTTGGGGAACCTTGACAGGGACCGATGTAAAGATGATCCCTTTATCAATGCATTACAAGAAATATAGGTTTTTGATGTGACAAACATAGCTAATTATAGATGGTCTATGGTCTTATCTCATATATGAAGGCCCTATGAAGGACATGATGATGATGACATCCTTTTAGAAAAAGAAGCCTCCTTGCTAGGATCGTTCCATCTATGTTCCCATACAATAATGCTCTTGTTAATGAGGAATAAATATGTGCTCAATATGATCACACCGACAAGACATTTGTTCATAAAGTTAGTGTTATTAAATCAAAAATCCTATGTCCAAGTGTGAGTAAGTAGTAACTTTATCGTATTTAAGATGATTTTTTGATAAAGTATTTATCTCATTCTCATTATTATATCATGATTTGACACTATTATCCTATTTTCATATGATCTAAATAGTCAGAGGAGATGGAGTATACGAGAGGAATTGGATCGCACCTCACTCAACTCATATCAAGAATCGACCGGCAGGAAATGAGATGTTGCCAAAAATCCTGGGAAAACACAAAAAAGGCCGATTGGAGATCTTCTACCTAGATAGTACACTGCTTCCCTAAACCTAGTACCAGACTAATTCTGTCTACTGAGACCTAGAAAACACCTATGGGAGGTAGAAAAACTGCGTCAATAATTTATAGTGTTTTTCATATTAATGAATGTAGTTCTTAATTTTATTCTATTTTATTGTTGTAGATATGTCTGCCCATGAAGAGAACTCAAGGACCACAAATGAAAATTTAGAAGGGGCCATACTACAATGATGAAGTTGTTAGAAAGAGATGTAAAAGACAAAAAATTGAAGATCTATAAATTGGGGAAACCTATTTTTAATCTTCATGGTTACAATAATAATAGGACACATATAAAATTTGAGCTCATTTGGATGAGTATAAGTCACTATTATATGGACAACAAAATCGACGCACAAAACTAATTTGAAATGCATGATTTTTCCTCCTTTAGATGCACGACCTATAAGTGTCCAAATGAGCTAAAATTTATTATATAGTAGGTCCATCTTTAAAAATGACTGATGTGTATGTTGCCTCCGGTACACTCGAGTGTACACTAGCCTGACTCTCTCTCTCTCTATATATATATATAATTCATTTATTATGTGTACATATTGTTGATGTTTTCTAGAGTGCATTTTGGATTGGATTTTGGTAGAAAGTAGTGGGTGAATCAAATAGCTAATGATAGATGGAGGAAATTCGAATCTTTCTTAACAACTATGTTTCTAAGAGATGAAGATGTGAATATATGCAAACACCCTCCAAAGAATATGATTTTATAACTCTAGAGGAATGTGAAGATTTTGTGATGGGTCAGTTGACACAAGATTTAAGATGATTATATAAGCTAATTTGAGTTCATCTTAGACAAAAAAAATTATGGTTCTCTTTAAGTACTATTCATAAAACTACATAGTAACATACATGGAAATTTTTTTAGATGTATAACTAGAAGATTATGAGATTATAACCTAAATTAGGGCACAATCAAGCATTTTAAGGGATATGATGTGTGTTTTTTTTGGGTTCCTTTTCTTTAAGTTTCTTAGTTCCATTTAGACTGAATTTATGTAGTATGTGTGTGGTGAATATAAATCTTATTTTATTTTGTTTACTAAATTAACTAGAGAAGAAGTAAGGTTGTGTGAGTGTTATCATCAAAGATTGACTATCTTCTTAGGATTTCTCATAGGAGATATCATGACTAATGAGATTTTGTCATCAACCAACACCACAATCTAGTCTTGTGTGTCATTGCTGTCTATCTACCTTCCACAATGACATTCGACTAGGGACATAATAAGAATGTACAAACTCTTAGCATCCATATGATCTCATCCTTCAGGTCCTTAACCTGAAAGAATACGTCATTAAGTACTGTCATTCTCTAGACATTCAATCATACTATCATTATCTCATATGACTGAACCAAAAAGAATTGGAAGCTTGCATATGATGTTTATCAAATCAATCTTAATGTATCCCACCAATCATCCCATGATTGGCTCTCAGGGCATACATACCAATAGACTCCCACTTGCATTGCAAGCCAATCACCCTTGAATCATATTCATAGTGATCTTCAAACATGTCCAACATGTTACTGTGCTCTAGTGCTAGCATAGTGAGTTATGGAAACATCTTGCCAAAGTCGATATTAACTACATGTCTCTCATCTCTTCACTGTACGTCACACATATGAGATGGAGTTGCCATAATATGCGATCTAGTATTCCTTTGCTAACCTTTAGTCACATTGTATGACCAAGTACTCCTAACTTGTCATCAATGACCGGAATAGTTATAAGTTCATCTCATGAACTTCCAGATCCATATAGTATCCACTAATGTTCTCTAACACATGGATAATCGGATTTTCCTTTTAAACGACTTTATTGGAACGTAACAAACATTCACTTATATATATATATCCCATATATATTTTGCGATTAATTCTCTATCCTTTTCTGGAAGTTCACATCAGTGTAACTCTTTACAGTGAACCCTTCCTTATTTCCATAGACCTAGTACTTCTCAAGTACTTATCAAGTTCTTATGGTATTCCAGTAACCCTTACCAGAAGTAGACAGACATCCACTCGTCATGTCCTACATATGAGTTTTTAGGATGAGCATATCATATTGTCATGTCCTACATACAAGATGATAAATGTGTTTTGTTCTTGCTATGTCCATACATGTAAGATAATGGGATGATTACATACATGATAGATCCATATCTATTCTTAGTGTTCCCATTCTTCATAAGAATTGGACACTTGGCCTTGGGATACCAACTCCATGTAACATGGACAACTTTTCTCCCACTGAATCTCTGCATACTGAACCCTTCAGTATACATTGTCAATGTATGCTTTCTCTTTTCCAGGTCAAGAGGTTTTCGAGAACTATCTCTATAGATCTCTATTCCTATCACATAGGAAACGTCTCTATCTTCCCTAAAGATAAATTTCCACTTTAGATTTCCATTCTAGAACATTTCCATTTCACATCAACATGTGGAATGTAAATACGCTCCCACTAAATCACAGATCTCTCTATTTATCTTTGACATATCAATCAAACCCTTTGACTATAACTTTTTTTTTTTGACAACCCTTTGACTATATCATCAAAGTAAAGATCGCAGTTCTAAGTTGCTTGTTATCAATCAATCACATTGATTAGTCCATTGTAACTTATAGACTTCATTTGCATTAATGGATTCATAAACCTTATAGGTTGTGTCACGTACACATCCTTGTTTTATTCCTCATAGGAATGCGGTTTTAGTATCCATATGCCAAATATTTTAGTCATTAAGTTGCAATCAAGAAGCATCATCCTTCTCAAAATGTTATCCATGTGTCTTAACACTTAAGACTCATTCGCACTTATGGATTTTATCCCAATGGGTGCTACCATCAAGGTCATACCTTATGGTTCACATGGAAGTCATTTAGGATGTTATGGTCTTAAACCATAACTCAAAATTCGGTTCCTCATATTCATCTAGATAGTTGATTCATCACATGACCAACTCATCACATAGATAATCGAGGTGTCTCTGTCAAGGGTATAATAATTCACAACTCTTTGTGATTGTTAATGCCCTTTATTAGTGTAGGGTATTCTTTATTTAAGAAGAATTCAGTTATTTGACAATCATCCTCTAACTCCTTAGAGAATGACTCCTTTTGATTTAGACATCACCATGCCTTAATCATGAGTTCATTATGATACATTATCATAATCACTCATAAGGTTCTCAAACATTTGGTTCAAGTATTTCATTCATTGATCTCATCCAGAATTAGCACTTTACCAAACTCGTACTTCATCTATGATATTCTTGAACATTTCAAGATATTCATATTGGTATTTCTCTAAACACCATTTGAAGTACTAGCATTAACTCCAATAGGTATGTAAATACATCACATGTATTATACCTAATAGGATAATCATTCTCCCACTACCACTAATGAAGATTGATTAATCATGTCTAAGAGATTCATGTCTCTTACTGGTTCTCTAACTAAAAGAGTCTAGCTTATCCATCATATGGAAAATAGAAATGAATTTCTTCATGATGATGCTAATTCATTGTTTGAGTTATCAATAGCTTTTAGGTATCATTTTATCTTATGCATACCAAGTACCTCAAGATAAACAAGCCATTGCCACAAAGAAACATCAACTTTATTAATTGCTATTATTGCCATACAATATGCAAAAAAATTAAGGTGTTTGTATTCATTGGCGAATATGAAATAGCAGTTCATAACTCTATTACATGCCTACAAGGCTGAAAATAAACTAAAGTACTCCTATCTATGGTGGCAACACTTGCCCCATTTATTGAGTGCTTTAAATTTTATATCTTGGTTTCATATACCTAAAAATGTTACAAGTTTATTTCATGACACCTTCAGGTGGACACGTCTGTTGCCTCCTTCTTCTTTAGTTCTTCCATATAGAGTGGACAATTCCTTTTCCAATGTCCTAGCTTTTGACAATGGTGGAAATTGCCTCTCTTGGTCACGCCTCCCTTGGCCTTGAGATCTGAAGATGCCTTGGGGTGCTGGCTAGCATCAGAACCTTTCTTAGCTTTGCCCTTGCCCTTGTGCTTGGACTTGCCTTTCTTGTTGTTGATCATCATCACAGACTTAGGCTTGTCCTTCTTCATCTGTGTCTCGACTGTCCTCAACATGCCCAACAAATCTGTCAACGGCTTGTTAAAGTTGTTCATGTTGTAGTTCATCACAAACTAACTGTAGGATTCTGGAAACGATTGCAGTATCACGTCAGTAGCCAACTCTTGGCTCAGTGGAAATCCCAGTCTTGCCAGGTTCTCCACATACCCAATCATCTTGAGTGTGTGAGGACCAACTAGATCTCCTTCTGTCATGACACATTTGAATAATGCCCTGGAGACATCATATCTCTTTTACCATGCTTGATCTTCATACATGTTCTTGAGATGTTGAATCATCTCAATGACACCCATGTTCTCATGTTTTCTCTGCAAATCGTGGTTAATGGAGCACAACATCAAGCACTTTGCATCAATGGCATCATCAGAATGCTTCTTGTAAGCATCCCTTTTTGCCTTTGGTGCGGTAGGAGCAGGTTCCTATGGAATTGGAGTATCCAGGACATAGAGCTTTCTCTCTTGAGTGAGAACAATTCTCAATGTCCTAAACTAGTCATGGAAGTTAGTCCCATTCAGCTTGTCCTTCTCAAGGTTCAATCGCAATGAAAAGTGATTGTTGTTTGTTGTCATTTGTACTACAAAAGAAAATATATGCAATTTAGTCCAAAACTCAATTTTGACTTATTTGATTGATCTGAAAAGTTGACGATATAATTAGGACTTTAATTAATTATCTCTCCCACTATTTTGTTCAAATTGATAGCCCTCACCATCAATTCGGAAGATTGCAGCGTACAATCTTCTAGTGGGTCAAGATCCTGAAATCCTCTAAGTCATGGACCAGCTACGGCTATCACCCACAACTTAGATCTTCTAGGTAGGCAACTTTTACCAATTGCATCATATGCAACTCTTAAAAGATGTCATATGCAACTCCTTGCCATGATCACCTCCATGCCTCAAGGTGCTAGATCCTATCTAGGTCACCTTGTTAAGTCCGACCCAAAGCCAACACAATGAATATGCACCCTGCTAGGGCAGACCCACATATCCATCCTTCATGCTTCCACGAGATAGACGGTGCACCACTCTAGGGCATGCCCACACTTGTTCGATCAAGCTTTTCACATGTGTCACATTTGGAAGGCATCTAAAACTTTAATATTTAATGAGGGATTTGGTTTTTATAGGTACATATACATATCTAATCACCACAATACATAGTATGTATCATATACATGCTATATCCCACAGAAAACATGTGAAACAATAAAAGCGATGATTATGGCCATCCTAATGTGATTCCTTGAGCCAAGAGGAATCATGGTCATCTAGGTCTACATCACCCGAAACATGTATAAGATGAAGTGCTATAGCCGTCTGAGTTGATCAACTCATTACATGAATGACCTGCTCACCCTGGCCGGTTGTCTAGGTGCCACCAGCCGATCGGTTGGCTCCTCCAACCGATCAGTTTGCCTGGTCTTCATGCATCTCCTTATGGCCTCCATCCGATCATCTCACTCCTCGAACCGGTCATCTAGATCACTAATCGATCGGTTCACGCCTTGAACCAATCGTCTCAGTCGTCGTCAGGTTGTCTTCCGTTCTTTGACATAACAGGAAATAAAAGATCTATCCTATTTTACATTTAATATTGGGAAACCCCAAGTTACATTCGGGGGGAGCAAATGTAGGAAAGAAATCTTGAGTTATCTCAAGTTACATCAGGAATCGGAGACAGGGAATCGGTGCGCAGACCGAGATGCAAGCAACCACATACAACCAAGCACACATACATAGGGTTTATTGGCCATAACCATGCTATACATCCACCACAAAACTCGTTTAAGGGCGACGCGTGTCGAGTGCATTCATATTACATATCATATATGTATATTGGGATTTTGTGGATTTAGGATTGGACATACATAAAACCAATTTTATTCACATCGTATGCAATAAATAAAGGCGACAAACCAAAATTGATCATATCGATAATCCTAAAGTATAGAGCAGTCGATGTGGCTCTGATACCACTGTTGGGTTTTAGGAGAGACAGAGAAGGCAGCAGAAACAAAAAAAATTCTTCTCTCAAACCCAAAATAAAGGAATCGCGTCAACGTATATACAATACAAAGGATGGTTTGTAGAGGTGTACCTTTTCTCGAGGCTTGCTCGGCGACATTACCTCGTGGCTTGTGTGGTCTTCACCTTCGGTCTTGGACAGTGTCTGTGCAGTTCCTAGTCGGACCGAGACAGGAACCTCCTGGTCTCACCAGGACTGTCAGGATTGACAACTGTCCTCTGAGAGGTAGAAGTCTCCCCCCTCTGAAGTAGTCCACACAGACCACCTAGAACTCTGATCTCCTTGTCCCACAAGGAATCAAAAGGAGTCGCACCCTCCTATCGGCGTACTAGTCACCGACACACCCTCCTACCACCAGTCGCTTTCTGCAGTTGTCTTTCCCTTATTGTACCTCCCTTGTCAGGTAGCACTTTCTCGGGCTCTCTTTTGGTTACCAAAACTAGAGAGAACGACAACTTTACATAGCAACTGGTGCACTTAGTTATGTTCCTAAGAAGCCCCCGCTACCCCTATATATATGAGGGTCATGGGACAGGGTTCTCTACCCCGGGCAATGCGGGATTAAAGCGGGAGTAGAAGGGTTCGAGATTTTCCACAAAACAACCAACTGCGCCACCTGAACCGATCGTTTCATGCATGAAACGGTCGGTTGGGGAGTTGAGCCGATCGGTTCACACCTCAACCGATCGGTTGGGGCACCTGAGCCAATCAGTTCACTTCTGAGCCGATCGGTTCATGGTCCTGATCCAACTCAAATTGACTTTCAAATTTGTTTCCGATTAATCAAATATTAATCCTTGTCCAAATCAAATTTGTACAAGTGAAACAAATTGTATTTGCAAAATAGTCTTCTCACTTTCCAAACAATCTCGGTTAGACCAGTTGAGCCGATCGGTTCAACCCTTGAACCGGTTATCTCATCCTGTCTTGAGCTGATCGGTTCATCACATGAGCTGATCGGTTTAGCAACCTGAGCCGATCGGTTCATCACATGAGCCGATCAGTTGGGGCAGTAGACTTGTGCAAATCAGTCAATTGCAGTTTCAATCAATCTGATACTCTAATCAATCGATCCAACACCTTGAATACTATGATTTTGAGCTATTAATTAATTGAGTGTTTAATTGAACTACTAAACTCCTTTAGTAATCAATCTAAACATCGTTTGTGGATAAAATCCTCTTCCAGGTTAAATCCTATGTGTGTGACCTTACAGGTCCATTTCGCGTTGGCAGTGAAAGTCCATAACACTTATGACTTCACAAGCAAAGAGCGGTTCCTAGTCGCACATCAGTGCTACCCAAGTGAAATAGAAAGTTGGAGAACAACTTTCAATCCTACAATCTGTGAATGGTGTTACAGTGAATCTATAATTCCTTTGTCACTGATATCCCAAATGAACTCAAGGCATGGAACAATCATCCTGTCAACGTTCATTCACTTTCTTGATCTCAGAGTAGATTGGAGGAGATATGTATGACAACAATATCACATACTGATTCACACATGCGTGTGCATGCCTATCTCAATCCTACTCATCAAGTGGCCATGGATATCAAACTCACTCAGGAGGGACAAATCCCATATCTATCACTCACCCCTCAAAAGCCCCATGTGTCAAAGCCACCCAATCATCACCTTTATAACAACCCATGTTTCAGAATTGCATTTGATGATGTCAAAGTGTACCCAACGACATGTGTTGAGTGTAGTGATTTTAGGTCAAAGAATCACACTCACCACCATCTCTGTGAGAACTAACTGTGACTACCATGTCATGGTTCCATGTGTCAAACTCACGGTGGGTTTGTCCGGTACACTTGTTCTCTAACAAGTACCTATGTGTTTGGTTTGATATCTCCATATCATGACTAATGAGATTCTGTCATCAAACAACACCATAATCTAGTCTTGTGTGTCATTGCCGTCTATCTACCTTCAACAATGACATTCGACTAGGGACATAATAAGAATGTACAAACTCTTAACATCTGTATGATCTCATCATTCAGGTCCTTAACCTGAAAGCATACATCATTGAGTACTGTCATTCCCTAGACATTCAATCTATTCTATCATTATCTCACATGACTGAACCAGAAAGAATTGGAAGCTTGCCTATGATGTTTATCAAATCAATCTTAATGTATCCCACCAATCATCCCATGATTGGCTCTTAGGGCATACATACCAATAGGAACAACTCTATAATATCATCAAGAAAAATATAATTCTCAAAGTCCCAACCAGTTGCATCTTCTATTAAATTTATCAACATTTGTGATCCCGAGCTTTGGTTGGCTAAGTATCGATACAAACATTTACATTTACTTCCCAACTCATCGAATGTGGATTCTGGAATAAAAGATGGCTTGGGAATAGGAGGACGACTAGTAGAATTTTTACTTTTTGGTTTACAAACTTGTTAATTAAATTACATACTTATATTACACGAGTTCATATATGTAGTCAAATATGAAAAACATGGTAGAATTCAGGTATAACTTGTCATTGATAACCAAGTGTCTAGGATAACCCACCATAACACCTTCTTCTTCTTCAACTGTACTGTATTTAGGATTATATATAGGTAGTGGTTTGTCCCCCATTCCATAATATACAAGATGGATGGACACCCGACAAATGTCATCAGTAATTGGTTGACAATGCAATGTACCACCAAGGTTGTATACCTTGACTGTTGCCATGACATTATATTCGGGAACTTCCACTGCAAGTTTATAGTTCATACCAACCTAGAATTGGATATATAAGTTATATACAAAGCGGTAAACTAGATACCTACTATATATATATATATCATACTAATAACACAAAATATAGAACAAACTTACTACAGATTGTTGTGGTGGGTCATTGGGAGTGCTCCCATGACCTTCTACAACAGGAGCACATGTTTGTACCTCATCTTCTGAGAGACACACAATTTGAATAGGTAGAGAAGGTTGATTAGGATGAAATGAAGACATTATTTCTTTTACTTTCTGTGCTACTAATGCTTCAACTTCATCTTGTGTAAGACCTCCTGTATGACCTCTTTTAGATTGCGAGGGGCCAAAATAAGACTTGAATCCTATGCCAGCTCCTAGTCCCCTAACATGGCCAGGATGCTCCTTCGTACCAAGAGCAACTGATAGTTCATCAATGCGGCCAGTTGGGATGAACTTTCCTTCCTTCCTTTGCTCATGGAGATCAATCTATTCATAGTTAATAAAAATATTAAATCACAATCAATTAGATATAAATAAATAAAAGTTTGTGGGAGTTACTCTTTACTTAGTTGGGATGAACTTACCATCTTTTGTGCCACCTCCTTAGTTGCAGGGTTGGGAATTTCACTTGCTCGGTTTTTTTCTAGCATCAATCCACTACAAGTGTCGGGGTGGACGCTCCACTTGAGTTGTACTAGACTCTTCTCCAGAAGAGAGTTGCTTCTCTTGTAATTGGCAGCGGAAGGCATAACCACTGGGCCCCAAGCGATGGTCATGTACATTTTGGCCCATCTTTCCTTTTGGGCCTCGTGAATAGTTTGATCATTTAAAATGAGGATATTGAAATTTAGACTTGGCAAACATATATAAAAAGATTCACCTCCATAATTGTATAAAAAGATTTATATAATACATCACAATCTTTATTACCTAAAACTCTTCTGATTTCCTAGATGCAACAAATCTTTCCCACACCTCAGGATCTATAAAAATACATAGATCTATTACTTTCTTCTTTTGTTTAGGATTATCTATAAATTCCCTTTTGAGATATGTCTTAAAAGCCCTCCATCGTACACCATAATGTTGTAGCACTTTTTTCTTGTGATCTTTTTCATTTAGATAAAAAACACCCTATACATACAAAAGAAGCAATAATTTTATCTTAAAAAGGATATGTCTTTCCAAGCAAACTAAATTAGAGTCAATAAACAAAAAACATATTAAAATAATATCACTTCAACTCACAGATATATCTTTCCATAGGAGGTCTTTTAAGGCAGCAGAAACATCATGCCAATTTTCTATATCTATTGCCACCGTACTGCGCGCGGTCGCCCCTACGTAATGCTTGAAAGCACTAGCATGTTCCCCAATAGGTGCTCCAATGACATCAAACTGGATTGGCAATTTCTCCCCTTTGGCCCTGAGCTCCTACAACCTACACATCAGTGTGGGACCTCCACATTTCTTAGCATCACCACTACCATCCTCATGGTGCTCATGCTCAGAATGTTCATCTTCACTTTCCATTTTAGAACAACCTGCAAGTATACATGATAAAATAAACATAAGTGATAATAAAAGCACAAGTGGTGATATGATGTATATTTAAAATATTACATGCTTGAATGATAATAAAATAAACAATTCAAAGAATACATGCCTCTAGTATTGGTTGAGTTGTTAGTCAAGTAAAATTCCTTCAGCATGGTCTTGACGTTTATAGTATTCATCAGTGTTAACTTCAACATTTACACTTGGCAAACCAACTGAGAATGGGCTAGAATCATCATACTTTTCGTAGTATTCTTCTTCATTTATAGGATCTACAATAAACTATCTTTTCCATGAAGAACGACAGACCAATTTTTATTTGTTGGGTCATCAATATAGAATACTTGTTTTGCTTGGTCTACCATGATGAATGGTTCATTTTTCTCACCAATCTTTTTAAAATTCACCAATGTTAAACCGAACTCATCCACTAAAACTCCTTTGTTGTTATCAACCCAATTACACCTAAAGATAGGAACTTTGAAATTTGTATAGTCCAATTCCCATATGTCCTCAATGGCGCCGTAATACGACATCTCAGCTTCGTGTGGTCTTTTATCTTTCGGACTAGCAAAATACAGTGAACAAGATTGAACAATGACCCCACTAATTTGGACTACACTACTTTCATCTTGACACTTTATGTAGTATAAAAATCCATTTATGTCATATCCTTCATATGACATGACATCCATTTTTGGCTGAAAAGCGAGCCATTTTATGTTCTCAGCAACATTATTCGGTGATTCAGATAGTTGATTAAAGACTTTCTCTTCAAACCACCTAATAAATGTTTGATTATGCTCTCTTGCAAGCCACATTGAACTAGATCATAGATGATTTCTCTTGATAAGATCATTGTGTTCTGTGATATAGCTACTAACTTCATTGATGTTGTGTAAAATATACAAATGTGCTTGTTCCCAAAACTCATGAGTAATTCCTTTCACTCGTGCTCCCAGAGTTCCTTTGCCACAATAAGATTCAGTGTGATGGGAATTTTTTGATCGCTAGAAGTTTCATTACAATTCAAAAAATCATTGCAAAAGTCCATCACCTCCCTAGCCACATAACCCTCAATAATACTCCCTTCAGGACGATAACAATTCCGAACATCACCTTTAAAAACACTCATGTAGCGTTCAAATGGATACATCTAGTGTAAGAAAATTGGACCCAACATCTTCACCTCGCTTGTTATATGTAATACAAGATGAACCATGATATCAAAAAATGAAGGAGGAAAGTACATTTCAAGCAGACACATGGTAACAATTACATTTTTTTTTGTAATTTATCATGAGTATCATGATGTATCACTTTGTTACATATTTCATTGAATAAGAAACAGAGTCTTGTGATTGCAAACCTTACATGCTTCAACAATATAGATCGAATAGCCACAGGTAAAATTTGTTGCATTAAGGCATGACAATCATGAGATTTGAGACCTATCAACTTCACATCCTTCTTTGATACCAATCTATGAATATTAGAAGAGTATCTTTGTGGAACCTTAATATTATACAAGCACTCTGTAACATCCCAAAATTTCAAGGCTAATTTAACTCTAACGATGCAGTTTTTCTCAAATAGAATTAGTTGAGGGTGTTTACGCAAAAAGATCATGAAGTGATATTTATTATAAGAAATTGAGGTAGGAAATACAAAACGTGATTCAAAATGCATACTTCTCTTTTTTTTTACATACACCTAGTACTATAGTTAACTCAAAATATAAATGTTAGTCTTTCCTTTTGTTTTTCTCTCTCCTTTATTGTACTCCTCTCTCATAAAGTGTCTCTTACTCAATTTGATATTAATTGGATAGTTGTGATGTTCCTATTTGGTGACTACAATGGTCAATTTTGCAATGCGTGATTTTATTTTGTACTTTTAATTTAAGTATCTTGCTATTGCATGTCACCTTCTTGCATCTAATTTTGAACCTCGAATGCATGATCGTTTGTCTTTCAGATATGTACCACATTGTAGTGGGCTCAATTACGAATCCAACATAACAAAAATCACCCAAATCAGATTCTTATAACCCAAGTTATGAGCTAGTAAATTTTGGGACAAGTTACATGTGTCTTACTCGAATTTCCTTACTTTGAACCTTTTTGGGCCGATTTTGGCCACTTTGGGGCCCATCCGCTTGCTCCTCTCCCCTTTCCCCTTCATGAAAGTAACGAAGAGCAGTAACTGCTCTCCTTCCTCCCTTCCAAATCAAATGATGGCGGCGGCTGATAAAGGGTGCCCTCTACTTTCCTCCCATGATCAAACCCTAGCCACCCCATCATCTGAACACTTTACAACCCTATCCGTAGTTGTTGTCGTCATCAGGACCTGGTCGCCATCTTCCTCAACAATGAACAGCCTGCAGCAACCATGGCTCCTTGCTAGTAGACCTACAAGCATGCCTTCCGACCTGTAATAGAAAATATCTCGATGTCCTCGACATGGCAACTTCCTCACTCCGACAACACCCTGACGACCATCTGGGGTCTAGCCCCTCGTCTCCTACTCGTCTCTGGTGGGTTCTGACACCTTCACCTCCATGCCACCAAGGGGGATGCCCGCCCATCATTCTGCACGGCCAGCCGCACCAGAGGGCCCAGCCACCGCCGCCGGCGCCCCTGGCGGCCACCTCGCACGACTTAGCCCCCTGCCTTCTCCTCCTCATCAGCAGGTGTGAGAGCCTCCTCGTTGCTCTGTAAAACAGAGGAAATAGGGGGAGCCACTCCGAGATAATGGGTGAGGAAGGAGGCAGATCCTGGGTGGATCCGCGACCAGCAGACCAACAGAAAAAAGGGACGCTGCTGCCTATGACCTTTAGATCTTAAATCAACGGCTGAGGATGATCCAAACTAAGGTACTTTTAAAAATTCATATCTAGAGATTGGGAAGTCGGATTTTATCAAACAAGGTACCTGTAGAAAGCTCATGATGAGTACTATCACATAAAAATACTTCCAGATTTTGACTTTGATATCTATTATTTATTAAAAATAGTATATTCAAAACTATATGATTTTGATGTTTGGTCAATTAAAAATAGCAAACAAATTTAGAAATTCATGCAAAATTTACTGAATGTGTATTATGATATTATTAACATGATTTGAAAGCCTGATTCTATTATATGAAGTTTTATTGAGGTTTTTGATATAAACCCTAATAAGGGTATTTTGGGTATTTCACCCATGATATGATTTTTAAATGACATGATATTTTAATACATGATCATTCCTACATTATATGATTTCTTTTCTATAGATTTGATGGATTTTCTTATGTTATTATGTTAGTATGTACTTTTGGACCTAAGTGGCCATTATCTAGAATAATAGATGATTATCTTGAGACAATAATTGATATATATGTCTAATTAAGTCTGATATTATTTATATAAATGGTTTTTAATTTGATTTCATAATAGATTCAAGAAAGATTAGTATATATGACTATGTTTGATATTTTCTTTGATCTATATGTTCATATGAGTGCATAAGACGACTTATGTCTTATTTGAGTATAAAGATAATATTGATTATATAGTATGAGTTTTATTTTATTTCAACACCAATATTTTATGGTGATTTTAGATTAAAGTTATGTTTAGTCTAAATAAGAACACTAAGTTGGTATATATAATTAAGAGGATGGGGTTTTGAGATTTAGAAATAGAAAGAGGGAACATGTACTTGAACTTATAGAACTTTGATTATATTCAGGTGATTAAGATTTGGGACAAGAAATCAAGACTAAGTTAATGACATCATCAACACAAGAGGTAAGTGGTTCATGCACATGAGTACTCATAGTTTATGTTCAATATGTTTACATGTCTCCTTATAAGAGTTTCATGACCTATGTGATTTAATATTCTAAGACTTCAATGTTAAGATTTACAAACATTTCTATATTTATGCAAGTGTAGATACCCAAAGTCTAAAATAGTGATATGTTGCTCAAAATAGTTATGACCCATGGACCATGTCCATGAGAAAGTTAAAGAATCATGTTCCTACAAGATTTCTTAGAAATGTTCAAAATTAATGAATAAGATTGTAAGATAAGATATGCAAGTAATGTAGCCATACTTAGTTGGTGATTTGGGATGGTTTTGTATTGAGAATTTAAGTACACATATGTTGTCAGGATTTCTCATATTTATAGGCATAACTATGTATTACAATTTCAAGTAGAAATATGCCATTAAGATTTCATACATATGTATATATATAACAACTAGATTCCTTAGAATAAATTATATCCAAAATTTAATTACAATGTAAGAATACGAATTTCAGAATACTAAGACATGGTCTACTTTTAGAAATAAATGTGCTTTTGGGATCACAATGTATTGTAGAAATGAGTTCATGATGGCATTATAAGATAATGACACAATAAGTTATGATTAGGTTGCAATACAATATTTTATAAGATTTCTCTTTTGATATTTAAGGTTTAATATGTAAGTTCATATGCAAAGTTTTAGGGTAACATCATATTTTATAAGAAGGATTGAACCATCTTGTCAGAATTGATATTTTAGATATGTTGCACTTATGATACTTTCATAAGCTTGACTTAAGATACTTTGTATACTTAGTATTTCTATATTCATATTAGATCCTTTCTCATAAGATATTAGACTCATTTATGATATAATTGGTATAATGAAGTAATTTGACCAAATAAGAGTTTTAAAACAAAGTTTACCCCGATAATGAGATACATGTTCAAATCCAACAATGAAGTCAGTTTAGAACTTAAGAATAAAAAGATTTAGATTCAGACTTAGACTACTCACTGTGTGAGTAGCCCGATTTTGAATAAAGGTACATGATATGGGTTATAGACCCAATCTCAATTATGTAGTAATTAAGATACATGTTTACATTCAGATATAGATTCAGATTCAGATTCAGATATAGATTCAGATTCATATATAGATTCAGATTCAGATTCAGATTTCAGATT
Source organism: Alisma plantago-aquatica (assembly GCA_963693085.1). Classification (NCBI taxonomy): domain Eukaryota; kingdom Viridiplantae; phylum Streptophyta; class Magnoliopsida; order Alismatales; family Alismataceae; genus Alisma; species Alisma plantago-aquatica. The sequence continues at coordinate 793,507,873 of OY856409.1, forward strand.
CAAAATTTAGTACATGTTCAATACTCAGTTTCAGATAAGTCCAGATTCATAGTTTAGTAAAGATAGACTTAAGTTAGTTAATTTGAAACATTCACATAATGCATTATATAATAAGTCCTCACCAGAGAGTCTCGGGACGATACAGAGGGCGCGTTGCGCCAGACACTGCGGGTGTCACAGAGGGCATTTATGCCAACAGAGGGCACGTTGTGCCAACAGAGGGTGTGTTGCACCATAGAGGACACTTCGGTGTTGACAGAGGGCACGTTGTGCCAACAGAGGGTGCGTTGCACCATAGAGGACACTTCGGTGTCACAGAGGACTTATTGTATAATGGTGGCCACAAACAAATAAAAATCGTAAGTAAAAGATACTTTAGATTAGAGTATGTCTGTAATCTCATCCATGATTGTGATGAGAGGAATTCAGCTGACATAGGTATGACCTAGACACTTTGGTGTAGGTCATGAGGCCCATGGTATAGGTCGCCAGAAAAGATAGAGTAGAAAGATAAGAGTTAAAGAAGTCAAGAGATATTGTGTTTTTAGATTTTAATCAGCTTTTTTTATCAATTTTATAATGTCCAAGAACATATTGTTAGCTCTTTAGTAATATGCATTTTAGAATACTCATGCCACTTACTCTAACATCTGTTTTTCCCAATGCATGGATGGGGACGCGATGTCTGCAGGTTTGGAGTGATTGAAGAACAAAGGGACTAGTAAAGGCCTAAGAGACTTTCAAGCTTGCCTAGTGGGGTGCCATCTACCTAGATGATCCTAAGTATCTACATCTTTTTATTATGAACTTATGCATACACATGATGTAGTTTTATGTTGACAAAAAGCTATGTATGAATCAGTTTTATAGTTTTGCAAAGTGTTTCATTTACTTTTATTGCAATGGTTATCATGTTTGTGACACTCCCAGGAAAAAAAATTTGCTTCCGCTCATGTGATATAAAAATATGGGTGTTACACACTCACAAAAAGTCTTTTTCTCTTGCTTTGACAAAGTGTAACAAGATGGTGGTAAATATGTTCGGCAACCCCTAATCTCCACTATTAATTCTTTTTTTATACCCATTAATTCTGAATCTTTTGTAGATTTGATGTCGTCTTTAGTCTTTCCCGGTATATTCAATAGCGTACCAGTGATGCTATCACAAACATTTTTTTCAACATGCATGACATCAATGCAGTGTCTAATTGACAAGAATCTCTAATAAGGAAGATCCCCGAATATTGACCTCTTCTTGTATAGAGATTTGTCACATGTGCGAGTACGACTACTTGAACTCTTTCCAAATTCGTTAACAATATCTTTCACCCTATCATATACAACATTTCTTGGTATAAGTTTAGGAGCACTTCATTCCTTAGTTGATCCATTGAATGTTTTGTGTTGCCTTAGATAAGGATTCACTTGTGGGAGAAATCTCCGATGACCAAGATATACGATTTTACCACCATGTTTCAGTCGGATTGAATCAGTATTTTCCTCACAAATAGGACATTCTTTGTATCCTTTTATGCTATATCCAGACAAATTTCCATAAGCTGGAAAGTCATTAATCATGCAAAACAACATAGCACGCAAACTAAAGATCTCTTCACGTGAAGCATCATATATCATAAAACCTTCTTCCCATAGTTTCATTAGGTCATCAATTAGAGGTTGAAGGTAAACATCAATGTCATTTCTAGGTTGCTTGGGCCCTGATATCAATATTGATAACATGACATATTTATTTTGCATACACAACCAAGGAGGAAGATTGTACATAACAATCATAACAGGCCAAGTGTTATGTTGGTTTCTTAATGTACCATAAGGATTCATTCCATTTGTATAGAGTCTAAGTCTTAAGTTTCTTGGTTCTTTACCAAATTGAGGATATAATTAATCAATTTTCTTCCATTGTGGTGAATCAGATGTGTGTCGTAGGACGCCATCATCATTGGCCTTTAACTCCCCATGCCAAGACAAATTTTGAGCATCTTCAGTATTAGCAAATAAGCATTAAAATTGTGGTATTATTGGTAGATACCACATCACCTTGGTAGGAGAGCCATTTTTAGCCTTAACTGAATTTGTGGTCTTATACCTTGACACACCACATTTTGGACAATTTATCAAATTACTATAGTCCTTTTGAAATAACACACAATCATTTGGACATGCATGAATCTTCTTAGCCTCCATTCCCATTGGGCACATTATTTTCTTTGCTTGATATGTTGAAATTGGAATCTCGTTGCCTTCATGAAGAATTTCCTTTAACAAAGATAACAATGAAGTGAAACTCTTATCGCTCCACCGGTTTTGAGCTTTAAGAGTATATAATCGCATCACAACACTCAACCTTGTGAACTTAGTACAACCCTTATATAATGGTTTTTCATCATCATGGACAATGTTTGGAAATAAAGAAGGTGGATCAATGACATTGTCCCGACAACTACATAGAATCTCATCAACCATATCATCCTGAATCGGTTCATCCTGAATCAGTTCATCCTTGACATTATCATCATTATATATATCTTCTATGCCACAACTATTAGTATCGACATTTTCTGATCCATAATTAAATTTTTCTCCATGCCAATACCATTCATTATAACCTTGTATGATCCCATTACATATGACATGATTCTTAATTTCCTCAATAGTATCAACTTTCAAATTGTTACCATAATTTCTACATGGACAATAGAACCTATTTGTAGGTAGTTTCCTATGTTCCTCAACAAATCTGATAAATTCATCAAGACCTTTGGCAAACTCTGGATTGCAACGGTTCTTGATAGACATCCAACTTTAATCCATTTTCTAGATCACATTAAAATTAATTATAAAAGTGTACAACCTATCAAAATGGTTATTGTTGATACTATAAGTTGTAAGTTTTTATTGATAGGAAGTTAATTACTTTTATACTAAAGTGTACCACCTATCCCATTTTTGAATATTTAATCTCACTAGTAACTGTATAATGTATGTTTAGTTTTCAAGAAAATTTCAGCAACATTTCCCCTAAGTTCTCCAAGTAACATCGATGTAAATGGCAAATAACCACCCACATATGTACCCAGAGAACAAATGAGGAAATACTACTAAAATTTTCTTCAAAACTAAACATACAGATACACTTACATCCTAAGTGAGATTAAATATCCAAAAACAGTCCCAAACCGGGGACTATCCAAAATGTACTCCTAATGAGTAAATTTTGAACGGTTTTCTAAGTTGATATATAAATGTATTATTGTCATATTTATATATTAAGTTAAACATCATGCATCGATGATCTCATCTATGAACCCTAAAGTGTTAATCTGAGGCTACACAATGTCTACCCTCATATTTTTGGAATGTATACAATGATTACATATGTGATTGATAACAAAATGTAGATATGAAAGAAGACATATTTTTATTATTGGTTGATTTACTAGTCAAATAAAATGAAAAAACAATGTAACTGACCTGAGCTGCGGAGACGAAAATGAGAGAAGATCGTGGGCAGTGGAAGTCGCGCAGGTGGCAAAGAGCAAGAGGATGACCGCCGAGCGTCGGAGCTACTAGGAGTAAGAGGATGACTATCTTGAACGATGTGGTTAAATCAAGAATACTTCCATAGATAAACATTCATTATATGTACTGAATTGAGAAGAATCAATTAGGTTCTCTTGACAAATATAAACTCAAGGGCATGCCAAAGAGTTGTCATGAATAGAGAAATAATCTTATCACAAAAAGTAGAGCTTGTGAAAACTAGGTGAGATGGAGCAGTGAAGTTTTTCGATCCTAATTCCTAGATATATTCCTACTATAATCATTCGACCACATAATGCACTTCGTTAACCAACTCAGAAGAGCAACAACAACAACAATTACTACTGCATCTACAACTATGGCCTAGTTGATCCTCATCGTTGTTGTCTTGGCTCATCATGTGGGAGAAGAGAAGCAAATGAAAGATGCACAAGTGTTCGTGGTGGCTCATCATGTGGGAGATATATTTTTGTATTACTGGATGAAGATGAGAATAAGGCAGAATGAAGCTCACTGGAACCCATTGGAATAGAATACTTCTATAAAAAGGTTTGTTTCCATTCAAGTTAACTTAACTATTACTAAAGGAAAGAACAAAAATAGAGATCATAATAATTGAAGCTTCAAGTTTTATTAGAGATACTTGAGGATAGGTTTTCACTACCATATCATGCCATGAAGAAACAAAAAAATCAAATAAATAAGAATAATCATAGAGGAAGGTCTGAGTTCTACACTCCTACTGGCATCATAGAACTATTCTAACTTTTTATAAAAGCTCCTGAGGTTGTGAGTGGGCACAAAACCTGGGTATGAGGCTCATAATCCTCATCCCAAAATAATATAAAGACACATAACCTCAAAAACTAAAGCATATTATAAAACCATAGTACTACTAAATCAACAAGCATGCAATATAGAGGCAAATAAAGTTTAATCATCGTATTAAACAAGATTTGTCCAACTAAAAGTCAAACATTAGATCATAGAAATCCATCATGAGCAAATTAGGGTTTAGTGCACAACTAGCAAAATACAAAGCAATTGTGCCAATTAGGATTCAACTAGAGATAGCATGAACAAGAGTAAAAATCCTAGATTCCAATATGCAATATCAACAAAGAAGTGTCAATGTATAACTGATTTTCAATATCAAACTCTTATAAGATTTTGAATAAATATCAAGTGAGAGATTTTACATATATTCCAAGCTTTGGCAGTGGTGGATAGGTATACAAGAGCGGAGGAGGGACCTTCTGCAACTGCCTGTCCCATTCTTGGATGAGCTACTTCACGACGTCGAGGGCTCTGGGACGTCCTAGGTTGCCCACTCTTACTAATCCAGGTCACTCGCCTCGCTTGTGGTGGGTTTGTCTTCGCCCTCCGGATCAGCCACACCATGAGTAGGTACTAAGACAATGGATCTTCACGTTCCCGGTGGCAGTCAGCACTGCTCAAGAGCTCTACTGAAACCCACTCAAATTTGTTGTGGAGATCGTCGGCAAGGCAAAGGCCAAGGTGATCGATGAGTGCATGCGTAGGAGCATTGCAGCAACAGAGAACAAATCACACTGGAGCAGCGGAGCACAAATCACTAGAACTAGGGAACTGACGTGATGAAATAGAATAGAAGAAGAAACATTTCCATTATTAGACAAAACTGACTAAGGTGATTCTCGGTCGAGAATTTGGTCGACTGAGAGTAGCCCTACAAGGTCGGTTAAAAGGAAAAAACCAACCCAATAGAGGTAAGCGGTGCCCGAATTTCTTCATTCTGACCTACAAGGATGGTTATACTGAAAAACCAACCCAAAAAGGTGAATCTCGGTCGATAATTTGGTCGACCGAGAGTGTCCCTACAAGGTCGGTTAAAAGGAAAAAATGACCCAATAGAGGCCGGTGCTTGAATTTTTTATTCCGACCTACAGGGACGGTTATATTAAAAAATTGACCCAAAGGTGATTCTCGGTCGAGAATTTTGTCGACCGAGAATGGCCCTACAAGGTCGGTTAAAAGGAAGAAAACTGACCCTAGATGTACTTATATACGCGCGAAGGCAAAATGGAGCCAATTTTTTTTGCGGGAATCACGGTCGAGAATTTGTTCGATCGAGAGTGGCCCTATAAGGTCGGTGAAAAGGAAAAAACTGACCCTAGAGGTACATATAGACGCGTGAAGGAAAAATGGAACCAATTTTTCCATGGGATTCTCGATCGAGAATTTTCGTCGACTGAGGGGCCCTACAAGGTCAGTTAAAAGAAAAAAAAAACTGACCCAATAAAGGTCGGTGTCTGAATTTTTTCATTCTGACCTATAAGGATGGTTATATTAAAAAACCAATCCAAAAGTCATCTCGGTCGAGAATTTCGTCGATCGAGAGTCACACTACAAGGTCGGTTAAAAGGAAAAATCTGAACCTAGATGTACTTATAGACGCGCAATGGAAAAATGAAGCCAAATTTTGCCGCGGGAATCTCGGTTGAGAATTTGATTGACCGAGAGTGGCCGTATAAGGTCAGTTAAAAGGAAAAAACTGACCCAATAGAGGTCGGTGCCCGAATTTTTTCATTCTGACCTACAAGGACGGTTATATTAAAAACCGACCCTAAAAGTCGACCTTACTAGGTCAGTTGTTTTAAAAAAACTAACCCAATAGAGGTAAGTGGTGCCTGAATTTTTTTCGTAATTTCTAGGTCGGTTTTGTTAGTAAAAGTGACGCTTTCGGAAAGGGAATAAGATAGATCAAGCGAGCATGTAGATCTCACTTTTGATTATATGATTAAGTCATATTAGACCAGTTCATGCAATAGGATTAAACATTCCAAGTCATAGAAGCATTAAGGGGGCATAAGATAGATCAATCTAGCATGTAGATCTCATAAGGTTATTTTATTGATTTGAAGTCATTAAGGTATCATGGGCATCATATGCAACATTAGATCCCACACAAGAAACATATGCATTAGGAACACATTAGGTGTTACATGTAGTTAATAGGGGTACATGATTAAGTTACATGGAATTTCAAACAACAAATCATTTAAGGACTAACTTAGGAGTGCACCTAAAGATTTGAATAATAAGGATTCACTTTAGCACAAGAATAAAGATCCAAACACATAACTACTCAACATTACATATAAGGGCATAAAGTAAGTACTTGAGGCCATACATGGTAGACCTAGAGTATTAGCATGAGATATAGGTCTAGTAGAGTACAAAGCTTCACCTAGGTTACTCATTTTTGAGGTTAAATCACTGTATTATGATAGGTTAGGGTAAAAACCCATATTCAACAAGTTGCACCAAAGAAACACATACAAGAGACATATTTATGTCGAAAGAGTAACATAAGAAGGTCAAATTGATCCATTTCATCATTTAAGGCAAAAGATGGTCAAAATAACGGTTATAAAGATCAAGAGTCGTATAATAAGTGACAATAGTAGATAGGAGCAAGATACATCATGAATCATTCAAATAGCATACAAAAGACATGATTTTTAGGATATCATATGAAAAAAGAAGAATTAGGTTCTAAAACTAGCACCATCAGATAGATCTCATTCTCTAGATGTGAATTCATATATCATACACCCTATTTGGCCAAAGGGTGTGCAAAATATTAAATTTTGAAAGAATTGCATTGGAAATATAAAGAAAGAGGGGAGGGGCGTTACCAAAATAATACGATGCACATGGGTCCTTGGATCAAGAATTGACAGTTCGCACATGATCTTAGGATACCCACCCATCCAGGTTCAGACTAGCGATTCACCACCACTCCACGACCGCCATGCCTCACCGCCCACTGCGTGCTCCAACCCACTCGCCAAGATGTGACCTTAGGATGTAGATCCAAAGGCCAGAGTTTCTTCCACCTTGTCTCTCACCACCACGTGACCAAATGCTACTTAGTATCAAGAGGGGGGAGGGGAAAGAGTGTGGACCATCGAGACCCTTGGTTCATGGTCCACCATCGACCAAACCCCATCCTATGGCTGGGGATTTGTCCCCACCACAAAGAATAAAGAATAGAAATGGTGAGGGCAGTAAGAAAAAGCTAAGCTATGCTAACTAGCTAGGCCGAGCACTTCTACTCCCCGACAACGGTGCCAAAAATCTTGGTGTGAACTTCTCAAGGTCGCACACTAGCCAACTAGAAAGTGACTAGATGCAACCCTAAGGGAAAACACATGATGGATCTTTCAAAATTTATATATGGGCCTAGTACGACACACTATCTTAACTAATCACACGTAACCACAAGTGCATGGGGTCATGCTGTAGTATAGGCAAGTGGTAAGAGATAGGTCGATCCTTAGGGAGAGAGGGGGAACTTGAGCTAAGTTAATGTGAGCTATGTTCCTAAAGAGGAGAGTAGGGTTTGAGGGTTTAATGGTTGGTTTTGATTGATTACACTACAATTGTAAGCAATTAACAACAAGAAAGAAGCTAGATTACCAACAACCCTAGATTACCCTAAACATGTAAGACTAATAACAAGGCAAGACAATTAACAAAACTAGACCAAGATGGACTACACTACACAACCAAGGCAATTTATCAACTAAGAGGCAAGCTAAGCAATAAAGAAAGCAAGAGTCTAAGTTATCACTCGCTTACATGACTAGCACAAATAAGCTCAAAAGAGACCTAACTACCTAATCAAGAACTAACTATCAAGAACTACGTAATTAGCTAAGAATTAACAAAGGCAATTAACTAAACTAGCATTAACAATCTAAGAGAGCAAGGGTGGATTTTAAGCAATAAGATGGATAGGTGGGACGTTTGGGGATGATACTTTGATATTAGTTGGGGGAGGTTACATAACAAGCAAGTTGTATACCTTCAATATTGATTACCAAACCAAACAACAAGGCAAGTGCTAATAGAATATACCCTATGCTACTAGTTGGAGAACTAAGGCTAGGTGTAATTCTAATAGGACTTGACAAGTCTGGGTTTCTAGGGTAAGTGGTATTAGGGAAATTGAGAGCCAAGGGTAGGAATGGGAGTAGAGATGAGGGTGTTTCACCTCATGTTAATTTCCATATAGACTTTAGGAAACTATAGGCAATTTCACTAATCACACTTACACTAGCTACTTAGATCTCACACCTACTTGTAGGAGAATGGAGTTGTATGTAGGAACAAAGGGGCTAGCTAGGGATCCACCAATTGGACCTAGGAGCCATTCCTAAGATAGCCACATATATTCCAATTTCCTCGAGAAGCTAAGTGTCATCAAGCATCATAAAACAAGCAATCCATGTTGAAAAGTGCAAACGACATGTAAAATAATGTGAAATGAGATAGAAGCAAGAGGCAATCATCATAGAATGAAAATATGTTCAATAAAAGCTATATTCCCCTGATATGGTATCAAAGTAACATTTTAATCCCAAACAACCCATCACTAGGGGCTTAACTGGACATGCTCATACAAAAGAGAAAATAAAGGCGTAGGAATCCATGGAGCTCATGGAAGCTTCATCTCCTTCACCTCCTAGATGGTGTAGAACAATATCCCTCCTCCAAGGTGGGTGAAGAGCATGGAAATGAAGGGGATTATGGTAGAAAATGTAACACCCTTGACCTGGGTTATGGTTTAACCCTAGAAGTTTTGCTTAAGTTGCTTATAAACTTGTTTTTATCTTTTGAAAAGTAATTAAAGTCCCTTTGTGAAAGTTTATTTTCAAATTTGAGCTTATATGCAAACTATATATGCATTATATGATAATTTAAGTGAAAAGTGCAATTCACCCAAGAAGAAGGGTTATATTGCAATATATATAAAATGAAGGGTTAATCTATAAAATACCACCTCAAGATTGCTTCTACTCTTTCCTAGTATTATCTAGAGGAGAGAGAGAAGAAGGAGACAAAATGTTGAATCATCCTAAAGTGTTAGCACTCTTAATAATGAAAAGACCAAGAAAATGCATAAGTTGAAAGCTATGCACATGAGCCATATCGAGTTAAGGACTTAGGGTAGAAGTCCCTATCAGCCATAGAGCCATAAAAGAGCCTCCTATCGTTTTGTTAAGTCTTAGTTTGGCTCATGATGGGCAAGGCACTTCAAAGAAGAAATAAAGCATCAATTTGCAACTTGTCTTGGAAAAGATGGAGTTGAATATTATAATATAGTTAGTGGAAGAAGACTTGCCCTAGAAGATAACTCAAGAGTTGTCCCTTATCTTCTATATTATCCTTGGACTTTTATTTTTGCATGGAAAGATAATAATGGCATGCATGCAAGAGTATGTGTCGACCTTGCATGGCTAGGTGGCATGAAGTAACTTAAGCTAATGACACCTATTACACTCTTTTCTATAAACCTCTAGTATAAATACCTTGACCTTCACTTGTTAGTAATATTTTTGAATCTTGTTAAGTACCCTTCCCTCTTTTATCATGCATACTCTCTTGTGTCATCCACAGTGAAGAGAGTTGAGTGGTGAAGCTAGATAGGACTAAGGAGTTGAGTCTGTTCTAGTGTCCTCCGGTATATCTTATAATAACTTCTGCTTATGCGGAAGAAAGGGTGAAGTTTAAAAATGATTGGAGAACACGAGGAACACATTGGTAAGAGCAATGCTGTTTCACCAAGAGAAGGTGCAAGGGATCAGGCAAGAGAAGAACGCGTGCCTAAGAATTCCCATCTTGACCCAATCATGATAGAGAATCCTACTTTTTATACTCTTGTTGGACAGGTTATGACAATAGTGATGCATACAATAGACTGGATACTAGCATTACATCCTAGGATACCAATCCTCAATGTAGAAACTTTGGGTTCTGAAAGAGTTCCTGAATGACATAGTCATGTTGGAACAGTGGAAAATGTGGGAATGATTAACATATGGAAAGAAAATAGACTCTTCCATAAGTATAAATAGATATTACATCTGTGATGGAAGTGCCCAAAAAGGGGAATAAGCTGAGAATTAAGGAAATGTCTCTACAATTCTAGAAACTTTGCCTAGTTGTTTCAAAAAGGCAAAATTCTTGGTGCCACCAGTGCAATAAATGCCTAGTGTACCAAGGCAGTAGTCACTAAGTAAAGGCAAAGGTCCTAACCTTCCATCTGTAAGAACTTCTGACTTAGCTTCTACATCAGTAATAAGACCGATAAGACCATGGTACGAGGACAAGACATGTTATAAATATGTACATGTTGAGCATATTAAGCTCTTTTATTTAAAAAGAAGGGAGGAAATGACCCAACAACCGTGGTAGACTCGGCAGGGCTAACGAAAGTTACAGCCCAATAGGGTAAAAAGACAAAAGAAACAACATGAAACAACTAAATAGGGATTGCTAAGTGGACTTTCCCAACTAAATAGGGATTGCTAAGTGGATTTTCCCAACTAAATAGGGATTGCTAAGTGAACTTTCCCAACTAAAAAGGAATTGCTAAGTGGACTTTCCCAACTAAATAGGGATTGCTAAGTGGACTTTCCCAACTAAATAGGTATTGCTAAGTGGACTTCCCCAACTAAATAGGGATTTCTAAGTGGACTTCCCCAACTAAATAGGGATTGCTAAGTGGACTTCCCCAACAAAACACATGTCTCCTCTTTGATGAACAACCTTGGGTAATGATGGGGTGATAAAAGAAATACGTTCCTTTATGTTCTTTCCTTTCAGGGACATGGCAATCAAGTGAGTCTTATGACACTTGATGTGCATGGGTAAGAAGTGTTCAATTGATGGATACTTAGAAAAGTATCAGTTCGTCTGGGACTTTGGTTCCAAGATAAAGATATGTGTAATATATTATGTCCCAAGGTAAAAAAAAAAAAGATTCTTTTGTATGTTTGACTTTGGCATTAACAATAGAGAAATGGAAATGATGAGGATGTGATGTATTTTTGACACATGTGAAGGATACCAAGGTAAGGGATTCTGGTATCCAAGATGTGCCAGGTGGTATGGGAAAGTGAGGATATGACTCCTGATAAATTGAATAATGTTTGGTTATCTAGAAGGGCCAACCTTGAGATAACTCTAGTATAGATATTATATGTTAGGGGTTTATGCTCTGCATAAACATAAACATTGATAAGGTTATATGATAAGACTTGTAGTCCCAAGTGAGTGACAGAATGTAATCCTGGTCCTTCCTACAAAGTGAAATGCTAAGCTAAGTGAAGAGTATGAAAGACTCCCTTGAATCAAGAATCTTATCACATAAAAGATGCGATTCAATAAGGTTTGACACCTGAATTATTCAAAGTATGAATAGTACTTCTTTGACTTAGAAAGTGTTACCTGACACAGAGTTGGCTTCGCAGTCAATAATGAATAGGACAGCTGAGTAAGTGTCATGTGTGATAGATCTTATGATGATCTTTAATGAAAGGACTTTTGTGCTATTCGAAGTTCTATGGAATCTCCATAACATCAAGATGTTATGTGGAGACTTCATGATATGATGCATGAATAACAATTGTCTTCCTTCATATGGGATTTCAGGGATGAAATCCTTGTGAGGGGTTTATAATTGTAACACCCCTGACCTGGGTTATGGTTTAACCCTAGAAGTTTTCTTAAGTAAGTTTCTTATAAACTTGTTTTTATCTTTTGAAAAGTAATTAAAGTCCCTTTGTGAAAGTTTATTTTCAAATTTGAGCTTATATGCAAACTATGTATGCATTATATGATAATCTAA